>OV656872.1:18081871-18418301 GCA_927399465.1 Sarcophaga caerulescens
AATAAAATAAAGGTAACTTTACAGTTCCCTTTAGATAAAGGTACCTTTAACTAAACCCAAGTTTAACGGCAAGTTGTAATAATGGCCCTGAGAAAGTTATTGTTATTCACTCTGCTCCTACTTTTCTTTAACCTTCTGGTAGCCGTTTATAATTTTATGAAATGTTTTCTTTTTCTCCGGCGACTTTCTCTCAGCAGATTTATGGCAAAAACTCTGAGAGTAAATAAAAATGACATGAAAAGTTTCCTAAAAAAAATCTGTCGTTCAGAGTCAATTTTAAACTGTAGGTTCCGCCACTAATGTATAAAATTAATACAGACAACATGGGTGGTGTTAGAGGCTAGGTTGTAATCCTGAGTGAAGAGGTCTAATGACCAAATTATATGCATGTTTGTTTTTTCTTTTTAAATCCAATATAGTTTTGTGATCAATTTCAGTTCCTTACATGAAATTCAGGAAAATCTCTTTCAAAAAGAGATATCAAACTTGAAACACACTGTATTATTAACAACTGAAATGCCATACATACATTCCAAAGCCTAAATAAACTCCTCATGCATTAAAATCGCTCAGGTGAATTTAATTTCAAAATTTTTTTTGGATAAAATGATTATCAACATGGATTTATTGCTGTGTAACGTTATTAATTTATAAAAAAAAATTTGCGATTTAATGATTAAATGATTATTTTTTTGTTTTTTGTTGATATTAGATAATAACAAATAAATAATTTAATTATTAACGATATTAAATGGAAATTAAGGAAATACGTACGTCGATATGGGCAAGTACAGCCAAGCCGTACACATACGATAATTGAAAGTTACTGAAGGCACATACACACAAACAAAAAAGCGTAAGTAATAGGTCAAAAGGTAATGAATGATTAATTTATTTGTCTTTATTTAAGGTATTTAAACAAAATGTTAAAGAGTTATTTAAGAAAAATACCAAAAAAAAATATTAGAAATAAGAAATAAACTTTAAAATACATTTCAATTGTTATTATTTAACCTTTACTTACAAAAACTAAAACAAAAATAAAAAACAAAAAAACAACAACTAAAACAACTTTAAAAAAAATTAAAAAACAAAGGCTGATGAAAATGTTTTAAGTACCCTGCTGTTAGAGCATAGTTAAAGTAATCACAGTTGAAATAGCATTAGCAAATGCATTATTAAGGCTATACACTTGTAAGAGAACAAAACAACAAAAAAAAATTTTTTTCTTCCAAATTAATAAAAATTGAAAAATTTAAAGTTTTTCCTTTTTAATTTTAAATTCCAAAGCACTTCCTAGGCTGCATTAAGCGAATACCCCTAGTATTGCCATTTTTTACAACACATGTTACATTGTTGTTAATGCTTAGTTTTTTGGTTTTTTTTCGATTTTTTTTTGTGATTCATTTAAGGCATTTACAACAGTTCCTTGTTTCGATTCATTCATTGTAAATTTTTTGTCTACTTTTACCAACGAATTTTGTTGCATGATGTTTCCTTCTGCAAATGACAAAAAACAATTGAAAACGTTGTCACACAACAAAAAAAAAATTGGAAAAAATCAACAATTCAGTTGAAGAAAATGTTTTCAAATGATGACACTAAAAGCTGATGCTTAAATAACAAGTCATCTATTGAAAGGCACGTTTTTTCATGTAATTTATTACAAGCCAAGCACCCTGCAAGCTTCGCAGTTTTATTATTAAGCTGACTGGAACAGAATTTTTTGCTATTTAAACTATATTTTCCATAGGCAAAGGTATCGATTTTACATACAAAATTTTTGAAGTTTCCAGACGTATAGGAGGTAACATGGATAGTAGACTCTATGATTTTGGGAAGTGCTTCGTAACGAGACTTAGTAACACAAATGAAAGGAGTAGTCAGGAAACTCTCTTAAGAGAGAAAGTATTTTTTGGTATACTGATGAGTCAAGAACGGATCTTGAAATAAGAGCAGGAGTTTTTGGTGCCAGAATAAAATATTCCCAGCCCACGGGGAAACTTACGGGTATCTTTCAAGCGGAAGTCTATATCATCGGAAGATATGTTAAACCAATTTAAGTAGGATATACAAAAAACAGGACACAGCAATACTATCCGACAGTCAGGCCACCATTCGATCACTCGGCTGTTATGAGGTTAAACCCAAGTTAGTGTGGGACTGTCTGAAGAAGTTGAATCAACTATGTAAATAGTTGATTGTATTAGATTACCCTCTACTGGGTGTCATTTCAGGTGGGAATTCTTGACAATGAGCAAGCTGACGGCTTAAAGAGGAGGGTAGCTTCCACGCTTCTTTTTTGGACTGGGATCGGATATTTGGAATGGGATACTCACAGAAAGGAAAGATAAGTAGAAGCATAGGCTCTTGTGAAACCAAATGGTTTTAAGTCAATCAAAACTTTTGTTGGGAAATTACAAAAAGGGGGAATCTGGGGTCGCCGTGGTCTAGTAGGTAGTGTGCTGGCTTATTAGACGTAAAAGCCAGGGTTCGAGTCCCAGGCCAGACATCAAAAAATAAAAAAAATACAAAAAGTTTTCGGCGATTTCTTTTCAGTTTCCTAAAAAATCTGTCGTTCGGAGTCGACTTTAAACTGTAGGTCCCGCCACTTATGTATAAAATTAACACACACAACATAAGTGGTGTGAGAAACTGCGGGCTTCTTGGTGACGATTGCCTGTAGACTGTCTAATGGTGAAGGTATAGCACTGGCCATTTTATAGTCACCTAGCAGCAACTCGTTTCCTTGCCGTTCGCATCTTCCCCCTTTCCACCTTTCTTAAAAAACCTGCACAATGCACTGCATGAGTAGAGGCCATCCCCTGAGTGCTGGTTTCATAAAAAAAAAAAAAAATTCATCAGACTATCGGAAAATAGCCTGAGGCTGATAACAAATCTTTTGACAGAACACTGTAGGACTCATGCCACATTTATTCAGAATAGGGGTTGTCATTGTTGACGTTCTGAAATTTGTCAGGACAAATGGCTTGGAGAAGATATTATAGGGATACCCTAAAAAGTTTGAGGAGAGTACAATCTCGACAAACAACAAAAGTAGGATGACCTGGTGCATGGTATAGCGCCGTAGTCTAGTAGACAAAGTTAAGGCTTATTAGACTTGAGATAGTGATTCAAACACTAGCCCAGACATATCGAACAAAACGAAAAAATATCAGCAGATATCTGGCAAAAACTCTTGTCATTCGGAAAAAACATTGAACAGGAGGTCCCGCCACTCATGTGAGAAGCTAGGTTGCAATCCTGTAAGTAAGTAAGTAACTAGGGGAATAGACATCTTCCAAGATTAAACCCTTAAAGCTACGAAAACTAAATTAATAGGCGAAACATTAAGAATCTTTTGAAGAAAATCAGAAATATGAAATACTAGAAATTTGCTGTCCCTACTTTGCGGTTAATAGGCTTAAATGCGGGGCATGTAAGTCGCGAACCAATACAATGAACTACGTCTTACTATTGTATAGATTTATAAACATAAAATTGGTCAATTTGATGGTGGTACCTAAAGAATTGTATTGACGTATTCTTAGAATAATAAATGTTAACTGCCATATCGAAAGATTGAACAAGCGCCCAATTTTCCAGCGATTTTGTTTTTTGAAACAACAATATGGGTAAGTACTATAAGGTACTTTATTACCCTAGATAGGAAATGTTTAAGTTTGGATCTGTGAAAAATATCCAGTAGTCGTCGTAGTCTAGTAGGAAGTGTGTTGGCTTATTAGCAGTGAAGCCTCAGATCAGACATCAAAATGAAAATATGACAAAATATTTCTACTCCGACTTCCTCCTTCTGGCAAAAACTCTGAGGGTTAAATAAAATTGCCATCAAAAGTTTAATCCTAACTGAAGGGTTGTAATGATCAATTATGTTATGTAATGAAGATATCCAGCAGAAAAGCAATAATTTTATAAATTTGTCTTCTATAGCTTTCAAACAAACAAGCTCATCATCATTCACTTTTAAATTTCAAGACTCTTCTTCATAAAAATATTTCCATAAAAGAAGCACTGGGAGATTTAAACTTTAAATAAAACGATTTCGTATTTGTTAAAGTGCATTGATGGGTTGCTGAAAGTAAATGTTTTTTTAAAGTTTAACAAACGTATGACGTGACCACGTCTTTCTTTAGAGTTATTGATTTATGGTTCAATGAAAATAATTTATTTTTAATTCTTTCCTTTTGCTTACCTGAAGCTAATTAAAATGAGCCAAGTTTTTTGTGGTTCCAACTGAAACCCACTTTGTTTCTAAAAATACTCTTCCTTTGTGGTTTTGTTGTTACTTTTCTTAAACCTATTTATGCGCTGTAATTTTATACCATTTTTTAAGCGAAAAGAAAAAAAGCTTTAAATCAGCAAAATTTAACTTAATGTGGCGTTACACAACTGCAATGCAATACACAATTTCAGTTTTTTTTTTTTCTTATTTTTTTTAATTCTTTAATTCTCTAGATTTTCGCAAAGTAATAAAAAATAATTTTCAAATTCCATTTGACCCAAATTAGTTTGTTTTTGTTAATTTTTTTCTCTCTTTTTTTCTTTTAAAACATTTAATTTTTAAATCAACTCGGTGCAAAAAAATTTGATTAAACGGAGAGCCGCTACAAATCACTGTTTTCAAGTCTTTTACTCAGAAGCCGCAAAAGTTCCATAGCGAAACAAACCAAAATATACAGTTAATATTGCTAATTATGTTTCGGATTAAAATTAATTTTTAATATGTACATAGGTATATAATTATACCCGAAATAGTTTTTATGCCATCCAATAAGCCTTAAGGCTTCTGCCACTATTTAGTTTTATTTGCGATAATACTAATCATACTGTTGACCATGGCAAGTTAAAATTTTTTCAAATATCGTTACCTTCAAAATGGCTTCTTTTGAGATCAAAGGAACAAGCTATTCTTCATTTAAAGGCGATAGCATAAATGGACTGGGCAATATAAGAGAAATATGGCGTATAGAGTAGCGTTTCCCATTCAATTATTTTCACGTCGTAATTTTTTTTTTTTTTTTTTTTTTGAACTGAGACCAGCTTACTTAATTGGTCATTACAACCCTTTAGGCAGGATTACGATCTAGCTTCTAGCTAACATCACCCATGTTGAGAGTGCTAATTTGATTTTACATGAGTAGCAGGATCTACAACTTAAAGTCGACTCCGAACAGCAGATTTTTATAGAAACTTTTCGTGGTAATTTTAATGAGTCATAGTTTTTGCCATAAGACTTTAAAGAGGAGGTCGCCGCAGAAATATTTTTTTTAGATTTCGTTTTGTTCGAAATATCTGAGCCATGGCTTGAACCAGTATTGCATTGTGTTAGACTACCGAAGTAAGTAAGTTTTACGAAAAAAAATTTGTATTTCGTTCTTTGGCAACCAGTGTTGCGTTTCGCGCACAGACTGTATTTGGGAACCAAAATTAAAATCTTTACCTTCGCAGATTACTAGACTATCGGGGCAACACTAAATTATGCTCTGTCGTGCAGTATCCTAACGTCTCTCTGCTCGTATTGTGTCACTATTTTTCGCGCAATGTTCTTTCCCAACGATTTAAAATGGCTTGACGGCTAATTCTTAATGCCTAATGCGAACTGTTCTAACATTTAACATCGAATCTGCTATTCAGTATCTTCGAAGATTTTTGGTTTTACTGAAAGCCGGCGGTCGTCAACATCGAAATCACCGTCGTTGAAGCAATTGCATCAATTACGCATCTTTTTTCGGCTAGACTAGCAATTCCATAAGTTTTTTAGAGCTCTCGATAAGCTACAACTGGTGGGGTCTTTAAATGAAGCAAGACAGTCAACACTAAATGCAAATGACGATTACATACGCACAAATTGTACTGGCTGTTATTATCTTATATTCAGGATCACGGCCTAGCTTCTCTCACAACCCATGTTAATTTTATTCGTGAGTAACAGGATCTACAGTTTAATGTCGAAGCCGAATGATAGATTGAGCAGCTTTCTCATGGAAACTAGTGTTGTCACAGCTTTCTTCACAAAACTACTGAGAGGGGCCATTGGAAGAAGTATTTTGCTTTCAAGATGTTACAGCTGATATTTGGAGTTGGCACTTCCGTTAAGTAAGCCGAAAGACTATAAAATCGGAAGCCAAAACAAAATCACTAAGGTTTCAAAACGGTTGACTTGCCTAGGTTATATATAAGCCTGGCTTGTGACTTTGTGGCATGTCAAAGTTAACCTACACTGTAGCGATTTATTGAAAAAATCGTAAATTTAGTTGCACACTTAATACATTCAGAACTACTCTAGTAGGTACTCTGGTGCGCAGTGTGCTTCACTATTAGAGTGAGAGTCGTGGGTTCAATTCCCATTCATTCCTCTTGGATCTAATATGCGCAATCAAATCACCTTTACTCAGGTTCGGCTGACCTCGCTTTCTAATAACTTTCTCGAGATATATGGAAAAATTCCTATACCTTCTACTGCTAAAACTTTTAGGGTCATTATTACAACTTGCCGTTAACTAAAGGGTGGATTTTAACGGGCAGATAAATTGTTTTTCATTATTATAAGTAGACAATATGGTAGAAGTGAGCGTTAAGCTAAAGGAAGGATCATCCTTCCGGTAACTTTTAAAGTTAAGTTTATGTTTGAACTTACCACATTATATATTATTTTCAACATGGCAACTTCAAATATAAACAAAAAGAGCATAAAACAAAAAACGAAGCCCGTCGTTGCCACTGCGTTAAAAAAAAAACTTGTTTAATTGAGCAGTGTTATCGACATTGCTCCGGCACTGCCATATTTTTGGGAAAATTTAAATTTATTTTATCTGTAAGTTGTAATAACGAAAATAAAATAAAGGTAACTTTACAATTCCCTTTAGCTAAAGGTACCTTTAATTAAACCCAAGTTTAACGGCAAGTTGTAATAATGGCCCTTAGTAGGATACCAAAAATGGGGAGGGGTTACTGTTAACAACAATAAGAACCTATACTTGGAAATTTTGTTTTCATTTGTATAATTATTGTCACATTAATAATGAATTATTATTATTTTTTATTTAATGGTTATTAAAAGCTCATTTAAAAAAAATATGAAATAAATAATTTCATTCACAAATAAATTAAATTTTTTGTGTCATAAATTGTTGAAAGAAAGAAAAAAAATTTCAAATAAAATCAGGTTTAAGCTCATCTGCTGAACACTCGTCCGTACAATAATAAAAAAGTATACAAGCGAATAAAAAAAAGGAAGATTAATTAAAATTTATGAAAATCATTTGATTGTAAAATAATAATAACAACAGCAAATAAATAAATTATTTAAAAAAAAAACAAAACAAAAAAAATTATTCACATACGCATGTGAACAAAAAAAAGAGCCATAAAATCAATAGAAGACTTTTTTATTTGCTTTTTAATAAACAAATTAAATAAAAATTATGCATATGATATGATACAATATGAATAATTAGTAAATAAATAAATAAATAAAAAGAAAGAGAGAAATAATAAATAATAAAGAAAATAAATTTCCATTTGAAATAAAATGAAATTTTCATTTCAAAATGGCATTAATTTTTCCATAGAAACTTACATTTTGGAATTGTTTTTTGTTTAAAAATTTCAACAATTCAAATACTCCAAGCTTGAGCTGCAAAGAAACAAAACAAAGAAGATGACATTTAAAGTTTATTGCAATGACATTTGAAAAAATTATGATTATTATTAAAATCGCTATTAATTGAATAAATGATGGTGCTTTACAGCTTCCACATAAAAATGGTTGTAGCAGCTGGGGGGAAAGATTATTTTAAACTATAATATGCAGTCGTGATGTAGGTAGTTTGTTGGCCTGTTAGACGTGAGGCCACGGTACAAACCCCAGGTCAGAAATCTCCAACAAAATGAAGTATGAAAAAAATATTTCTTCGGCAAATTCCTCTCACCAGATTTCTAGCATAAATTCTGAGAGCAAATAAAAATTGTCAAGAAAAATTTCCCAAAAAATTTGTCATCCTGAGTCGACTTTAAACTGTAGGCCCCCGCCGCTGATGGATAAAAACACACACACAACATAAGTGGTGTGAGCAGCTAGGTCGTAATCCTAACAGAAGAGTTGTAATGACTAGTTATGTATGTTATGTAAATAAACAGGAGGTTCTATTGAAGGAGCTACTTTGATTGCTTAAGGTACGTGGTCGGTGATTGTTATGTACATATGCCGCACAGCAGCCGAAGAAAAGGATGACTAAGCTGCATACAAAGATGCCTTTAGAAAACGCAGGTAATGGAAGAATTGAAGAAGAATCTGACACCATACAAATCTGTGTGGAACACAGAACCAAACTAGTATATGAATGTTTCCAGGTTGGTTCAAAAGGGTGAAGTAAAATTTGATCAAACAGAGCTATTTTGCATCCAATCTTTTCGATTTCATTAACCTGGCATTATAGTTATCGTCCACAACAAGTCCACGAGACGAGGGGGGGACTTAGTGGGTGAGGGCGCCACACACGGAGGATATGACGACTTCCTCTATGGTGCGGTTAGGTACATTTACCCCTCCACGGCGTAAAAAAAAAAGTAGATACAAGTGTACTTTCCTTTAGCTACCTTAAGGGTTCCAGTGATATGCAATGTTGGATATATAGGCCCTTCAGTCTTCTCTAAAAATGGCCGATCCTATTTGCAATTTCATTGTGTACTTGTGATTCAGTCGATCTTCGCTTACGACCTCTATTGGAAACCGAATGTGGTCAAAATAATATCAATATTTCTCAATATTATCGGTTAAAAATAGTTTGCAGTGAATGTATATCCAGAGATCAGCAACTAGTATTCAAAACGATGAGTAGATTCGAGTCATACTTATTATTTCTGATACTTATACGCATTCATACTTATTTTAATATCATACTCATACTACTCATACTCAAAGTTGGAAGTACTCGTCGTATTCATACTTAACAATACGCATGATGTTATTGACTTCGACTCGTCTCTACTTAACATTTACACGAAGCACAAAATAAGTATGATTCGCGTACGAACACTGCTATACTCACAAGAAGATTGTGTGTATGCTTTGCTTGTTGTCTTTGTCTTTCCTTTCTTCTTTGTTTGTATATGCAACAATAACAAAGGCTGTAAATTTTGATGAATGATTCGAGCCACTCGAATCACTTATAAGTATTATAAGTATTTTTCTAAATTTATGAATCAGAATGAGTAGGCGTATGAATCAAACAATCAAGCATGAGTGCTTATGAGTAGCGGAAAAACGATTCATTGCTGATCTCTGATGTATATCGATTTCTGTGTATAAAGACTGTCCGATGCTATCAAGTTGCCATATCGGACCATAACAGATAGGTAGGTAGGTCGAAGTGATAGCTTTGATTACCAAAGCTTACTTGAGCGCGCTTAGCGGCCCATTGTGACGCCACAGGCAAACGCAGTCCCAGTACTGACCAAGTTCCACAAAACTAAGGCAGCAGTTGGCCAGCGCAAGGACTGCATCGGACTATAACAATATTTTCGAATTAATTACTAACACTTGGAGGACCACAGTAGTTGGTTTCATTACAGAAATAGTCGACTACACATTCGATTCACAAACATAACCTATTTAATGATCTAGTCTGTAAACATTTTATTAGAAAAATTACTTCTGATGGTGAACCTTGTTAACGCAGCTTAAGTATATAGGTTCAACAATATTTTCAAAAAATACCGCTGAAACGCTATATTTTCATTACATATGTAAAGGTCAAGCGTAACCTTGTTTATGGATTTTTTTTATTGAAATTTTATTCTGGCAACAGCAGCATTATAAAGAGAAAATTTATGATTTTCACAATTTTCATTTCAATTTTTTATGACATTTTTGTAAAATTTTAATTATTAGGCTAAAATTATCCAATTAAATTAAAAAAATTATTTTCAATTCATTTTAAGTAGCGTAACTAATTATACAAAATATTCCAGAGGCTCATAAAAAAATTATTTTCTCGGGTTGTTTTTATTTGAAAATTATGGTTTAAACTTGGCTTTTAATGTTAAAATCGTGCTATTGTTGTTCTTTTTTATTATATAAACATAATTTTTTTTTTTTTTTGTTTTCAATTTTTAATTTCCCAAGCCTTCTTCATTTTTATTTTATTTTTTAGTTGGTAATAGAATAGCTGAAAAATAAATTTAAAAAAAATAACGATTTAATAGTTTCTTTTAAGGGTAAACAAGTGGCATTATTTGATTTCTATAACAAACACATCATCACATTTGACATTTGCATGAGAACACAATAATATTTTGATAACCTTTAATTATACGAAGGGAAAATGGAGAATTGTCAACTGAAAATTCCCAAGATGTTCACCTTTATACAAGAAATGGTTCATTTTCTCTAGTTACTTGATTAGTGTCAAACTATATAATAAGGAGTGCGTAAGAAAAATTTTGGCATTCACCTTACTTTACAAAATCTAAACCTTATTCTAATCTGTACTTAACACGTTGACTGCCACGACAATTTTCAGAAAACTGGCCAAAAAACGACAATTTGATTTTTTCACATTAGTGAGTACGAAATAACTCGTAGTTGGCACCCTAGAAGGGAACGCAATCTACAAGTTATCTCGTAGTTGGAAGTCAACGTGTTAAATTAAAGAAAATATGCTTCAAGTTCTAAAGCATAGAAAACTGAACTTTTTGAATCTGTTAAATGTTTTTTACATTAATTGCCCCATACCTCTCATTAGGGTGGAGTTCATAACATGATTATGCTTAGTGAGACAAGGCAGCAGGAACTGGCACAAAAATTAAATTGGTTTATGGTTAATTTAAACAATCTGGTAACAGATCTTGGTGTGTTATAATTTTAAGAGTAGAATGCCATTCCCATGATTCGCTTTAAAATATCCGGTTTCAGACTCCCAAAATAATGGATTGCACTTGGTAAGCGAAAAAAAGGATCATTTGTCAGTAGCTAAAGTTACGCATCCCAATAGTTACTTTCATTCGCTTTCATTTAAAAGGAAGCTTATGAATTTAAGATTATTGAATCATTTCCATACCTCACAGGGTTTAATTTAAAAAATTTTAAAGCATTCCCATCAGCTACAGGAATGACCGACTTTCTAGTGTTTCTATTGTTTCCCACACCACTTGTCTTGTGTGTGCTAATTTTTATCCATAAGTAGCGTAATTTATAGTTTAATCTCGATTCTGAACATCAGATTTTTAACTTCTTTTATGTCAGTTAGCTACCCTCAGAAGTTTTACATTAAAATTGGTAAGAGAGGAGAGAGTCAGACCTGAGGTTTAGAATCCCAGGGCTCATTTAATAAGTCAACGTGAAAATCACTGGTGGCGCTACACTAATTCTCATCTCACAAAGCCTCGTTCACAGCGAAGAAAATTTGTAGGGCAAGGATTCTATCATTTCTTTTCATACTGTTCGTTCAGACTATGTGCACTATATGGAGAGAACATGACATCTGAGTCTGGTCGGTTAATCACCGAATACTCAGCAAAGAAAATTTGTAGGACAAGGATTGTGTGATTTGTTTTGATACTGTTTGTTCAAACCATACGGACTATATGGAGAGAATATGGGTCTAGTCAGTTAATCACTGAAAAAAGTGAATAGAATTTTGCAACTGTAGATCTAGCTACACCGTCAGGTGTCACATGCTGAAGAAGGCGTTAAACATCAATCACACGGCAGTTTAGAATAATAAGTCAGGGTACTCTATGAAACTCGATGTTTGAGTACCACATAAACTAATGCAAATGAATTTGATTGAACAAATTACCATAAGCGAAATCGAAACATTTTAAAGCTCAACATTACGATCGATGGAAAAGAATTTAAAGACTTGCATAAAATGATTTCAAAGCCTAAATTGGAATTATGTTAAATCCTGACGGAAGGGATTACGACCTAGCTTCGCACACCACTTATGTTGTGTGTGTTAATTATATCCATAAATGACACAATTATGGATCGTAATTTACAATGATCTTCAAAATTGCCAACTCGACCTTTTAGACTAAGCAATCAAGAAAGAAAGAATGATTAAAATTGGTCAACAATACATATTGTATACTCAGTATTGTCTGCCTTTGATAGATTTTTAACGTATGGTCTGTAGTTGATTCGAAAGTTTTGATGAACACAGCTTAAAATCCGCTTTGATTTCCATTTCTTTCGATGGTTGCCAAACTATCTTATGGTGGTTAAAAATTGATTAAACCAAGTGGCAGATGAAAATCATTAGACCAAGTTTTTGGCTGAAAATCACAGAATTTCTAAAGCGATAGAATCCTAAAGCTTACCGACAAATAGCCAATACAAACACATATAAGTCTTGCCAGATTCTTAAGGACGTGAGTTCGTCTGTATTTATAGACCAATTAATCTATTCTTTGAAAAATATTATGAAATTTTGGACTGCTCTGGTTAATTTCCGCAACTGAGCCGACATTTTATGATTTAAAGCCAGGCTTGAAAACGGAAAATAAAAAAACTCTTAGTAACTTAATATCAAACACAAGTAATTTTCAATTCATAGTTAAAAATAAAAGGTAATCCTCACCTTGATAATAAAATAAAATTAAAAAAAAAATCAAAAATAAAACAAAACTTTGCTAATCATTATTTGAATTCAAACTTTTTTCTTTTTTTCGCTCTTCTTACAGCCAAATCATTTCAAATCAACCTCATGTTTTATATTATTGGTCTTCAAGCCAATAAAATAAAACCAAAATTGTATTTTTATTTTATATTTTATTATAAACAATTAAAAAATCATCAATAAAACGTTAACGAGTGGTGTAAGACAAAAAACGTGCAACCCTGCAAATGCCCCGCCAGCCACCCATCTTACCTCTATCAGTTGACTCCTAAAGATGATGCCTTAATGACACACTGAATGTATCTTTAATAGTAGTTTTCAATAGTTTTCTCAAATAGTTTTAAACAAAAAAAAAAAGTTAATTTTTATTCACTTTTTATAGTCATGGAATATGGGAATATGGGAGATGTCTAGTGAACAATTTAATTTCACCTTGAAATGTAATACGAATACAACCGGTTTTGAACAATAATTTCACTCACTGCTATTGTGCTATGCTGTGCGATTAAAAATGACAATTTCAACAGAAAAAATAGAAAAAAAAACACCCGATAATGAAAAATAAAAAGTAGAGGTAAAAAAATGATCGATTAGCACATCTTTGTCATGATTTATATCTTGTTTAATAAAATAATAGTCGTCAAATAAAAATTTATTAGGTAGGGGTAAAAGTAATTTCTTACCTAAAACATAGGGAAATTTTTAATTTATTTAATTCTACTGTAAGAGTTGATGGAGGTTAATTTTTATTAATTTTTTAAAAACACTTCTCTGGTTTCAACACCCGTCAAAGTACAGACTCACTTAGGACAGTACAGCCTATTGCAATACCACAATGAACCTTTATCCCTAATGTCAGAACTGCACGCAGCTCATGATAAATTCACTGGGTATTCCAATGTCTATCTTAGACAGATCAGGGAATTCAATTGCATGGTAGAAACGCAGATACTGCCTTTTAGTGCGACATAATGCTGGACCTGTGTTCAAAATACGCCAAAGATTCGGACAACGAATACATTGGGGCATAAAAGGACAAGCAGCGGTTTTTTAATAAATATTTGAACATATATTTTATTTATTGACCAAATGATTAGAAACAGCTTTTCTGTTGACCAATTTTTTACTGCCAAGAGAGATTTATAGACACCGAAAGAAATTATAGTTGGACTTAGCAGAGCTCTGGTTATACGATGAGCACCAAAATTGTCAGCTTTTGGTGAATAATCAAAAGTTTGTGTGTGATCTTGTATTTTTAAGATGTAACACAACTTCTTTCTGTTGGCCTGTTGTGGTCGCTTAGTTAATTACTTACTTACTTAATTCGTCATTACAACCCTTTAGTTAGGATTACGACCTAGCTTCTTGCATTAATTTTATCCATATGTGGCGGGACCTGCAGTTTAAAATAGACTCTGAAGGACAGATTTTTAAGCAACTTTTCATGCGACCTGAAGATTACAATAGTTTAGGATTCTTTACACCATTACAAGAGTACTGAGATTAGTCACCACTTAACATATCTCAACTCTACCAGTATGGAGTTCAGGTTTACAGGAGAACTAATTTAAGGGTCATACGTGTACTCGTATATTGCCTGCACATCAATCTCGCTCTTCAATCAGTTTTGACGGTCACCGAGGAAAATTTCATTCGATAGTGGACTCATAAAATAAGATCTTGTCATAGAGGTCACAAGCTTTCAACAAAATAAGGAAAATTTAGTGGTAAACATTGGGAACTGTTTAGGCTCATATTTAGATTTCACACGAGTTAAGTCAGAAACTTACTTATGGAACGAATTACTAGCTGTCAACTGCTGGTGTGTCTGAACAAAATTGCCCAATCATTTAAGCCAAAGGTAACTTATAATGAAAACTATGTCACTAAAGAAAAAGGCAAGCAAAAATTGTGGCATGTCGGTCCAAACAAGATTGACAGAGGAGTTTTATTACAAACTTGAGGAACCATCGGAAAAGTGAAGCCCTCGCACTTAATTCTAAAATCTTAATATGGGCCTCTACTGAAACAGACTAGAAAACTTGTATTCACTCCACAACAAGTTAGTGAAAATTAGTGATTGTTCCAATTTTTAACATTAGGACGAGGCAGTTTCAACAAACACAGAATTGAGTTTTATTTTAAAAAAATCACAAACACTAGATTTCACTAAACGTTACCCAACACCAACATTATACAAGAGTTCCTCGTATTCTTTACACTGCGTGTTAAAAGTGAATTCTTGTTTGGAAAATAAAAAGTGACAACTGTAATGAGTACCGGTTATTTGTTCGTGTAACCATATAAATATTATACAATTAATCTTAAAGATGTTTTCACTCTCATACCCCCCATCACCACTCAAGTTTGGAGGCCATAAGCTAAAGAGCATTACAAACCGTTACGCGTGATATTTAACCAGTTATTTATAGTTTTAATGTTATTGTTGTTGTTGCTGTCGTTTAGCCGGTAAATACCAAGAAAATATCAAAAAGAAAAACCAAAGTAAAGCAACAACAAAAAGATGGCAAATGAAATGAAAAGCCAAGACATTGAAGTGATTTGGTCATGTCAGCATGGCAACATGGCAACAGAAAAACATTTTGTATATCAAACATGCGGAATGACAACAACAACCGGTCCAAAGTAATGCAAACAAGCAGTGGTAGACAAGCCAACACTTTTATTTTATTTATTGTGTGATCATCATGATTTTTCCTGGGAATCTCTTTTTATTTTTCTTTCTTTCTTTCTTTCTTTAGCCATGACGAGAAAAGTGGTTTCATTCATGATTATGGTGTATTAGTTCATGGAGCTTTACAGTTTTATCTGGTTTTGTTTAAAAGGCGATAAAAGCGAGAGCTACTAAGCAACGCAATGGTTTATAAGAGTTAAACGAGTTAAAAAATGTTTACGATGTTATATGGGGTTGACGTATATTCACGTCAATTGAAAAAGACATTAATTGTAGTAATTGTCACGATGTTTATTTACATCAAGTGATGTTTCTTTATATCAAGCAAAAAAGGTTTAAATTGTACACTTTTACTGGATTAAAATTGAAAAATATGTCTGCAACGATCAGTAGTGCCATAGGCAGAGTATATCAACGACACACGTATATATTCGTCATGGAAAAAATGTTTAAATTTTACTGTATTACTGAAGAAAAGCTAAAACCATTGACTGCCGTATTGCTTTTATTCAGTTTTCTTTGAAAACACATCCGGCATCAATGTGTAAAAGTCATCTGACAAAGTCTTTCAAAAAATCCAAAATCAATTGCCATTTACAATACCCAATAGCTACGGTGACACTTACATAGTTTGATATCACATTGTAAGCCGTTGGATATGGAATATAGAAATAGAATACACTCCTTGAATTTTTTCAAAGACTTTGTCAAATGACTTTCGCAAAAGAAAGTCAGATGACAAGATCTTTTATTTGAAATGTCAAATAATCCTGTAGACTCAGCGCATAAAAGATAAGATTTTCTCCCGGTAGAATTTTCAGGAAGTCGTGTCTATATGGCCATTCTGTACGAGTGTTTATAGTAGACACAGTGACCTTTATCAGATGACTTTCGCAGAAAGAAGTCAGATGTAAAATACATAAATAACTGATAACATTTACAATCTTATATTTCATAAATCTTGCATTTACCATTAATACTGAATGTATACTTAATTTACAACTTCAAACACATTCTAGTACCAAAGCCACTTAACAGATATTACTATGAATACATTCCTTAAAAAAATGGTGTGTGTCCTCAATCATTCTGCCAATTAAAATTTTTTTTTATTTTTTTTTCAGTTAATATTTAACTTCAAAAAAATTGTCATTGTTTATACTTTCTATAAAAAAAATTTATGAAAATATCCACTTCAATATTTACGAAATAAAAATTTATAAATTCATAAAAAAATCGATACTTCTGATTGATTGAATTGAAACCGGTTGACGTGTTAAAACATGTCTAATGACACTCAATAAATTAGAAACAAAAAATACAGAAATACAAACGAATACAGTAAGTAAAAGTATATTTATTTATGGTATTTATTATTATTACTTTATTTAAAGAGAATTTATCAAATAATTCAACGACAGATTGCGACAGAGGCAGATGGCGGCAGGAAATGAAAGGGGATATTAAAAAGCGAGGTTTTTGCAATAAAAGTTATCAAATGAATGTCACAACTCAAAATGATATTGAAAATTACAACTTGATACTCCAATGACGTTTATATACGTCATAACCTCGCAGATAATAATTGTACGAGAAGTCGACAAATTGTCTATCACAGTCACAAACTAGAAGCCTAATAATGTTCTTGCATCGAATATTCAAAGCAGACAAAATATCCAAGTGCCACCTTTAAATCAGGAGAAGAAATGTTGAAAAGAAATAACAGAGTCATACTTTTGCATATGTAGATAGGTAAAGTCAGCTACGATCCGTAGAATTACAATAAAAGATCACAGTATCCCTTTTTGGTAACAAATAGTGAAAGTGTAGGTATCATATCTGTATTGATTTGATTGTGTATCAGTGGTTTCCTTTACGAACAAACCATTTTGAGATTCAAATGAACACAACAACATACATAGATGTCAGATCGGCCAATTCAAAAATACAATAATCTCTTCCTGTTTGATGATTGGGCCGGGCTATAGAAGTGGGAGATACTTTTATCATCTTTTGCGTTTATGCAGAAGATACAGTCGTTTCACGTTGGCAACTATAAGTTATCACGCCAATCACTAAGCATATGCGATCCCTATAAAGGTTGAACTTCTAGAATTACAAAGGAACCAAATACAGACAGAGTCTCCGAACTTTAATACAAAAATTACATCAAATAATGAAGAAATGGGGGACTTATGGGGACATGTAACATTAGCAGTATTCCAGATCTATGTATATCTGGATTGCAACGGAACACGACTAATTTAGTCTTTATTCATTGAGGAGTTTTTCCAATGTCAATTGGATTATCCGTCTAGACGCAGTTTAACTTATTTTGTAAAGTTCGTGAAATAAATTGAAATTCTCACATTTCAACAACTGAGTTTGAGCTAATGACGTCAAAATTATTTCAAAACTAGATAGTAGAATAAAATTAAACTTTAAAATTTTATTTAAAAAAAAAAGCTTGTATTTGGTAGAATATGCCTAACAATCTAGTTAGCAAAAGACTTAAAAATGTATTCATATTTTTTTTGTTTTCTTAAGCATAAATTAATAAATTATTTTAATTAAGTAACCAAACTAAATATTGCCTAATATTTCCCGTGACCTCTTTCTCACATTTGAAATAATTTTTAAGAAATATTTTAAAAACTTTGAAAATTAAAAAGATATTAAAATTTAATTTTCTATTTTATTTATCCAATGGTATTTAAATATTTATTTAAGTTTATTTAATATTTATAGTACTAATATATGTACATATGTTATTAATTAGAAGTCAAAGAAATTCATATTTTTTTATTCCTAAAAGTAAAATGCTTGTTGGGTAAACTTGCATATTATTTGGTATAAAAATATGGCATCACTTGTTTTCTCGTTTGGTGAAAAATTAAGGGATGATTTAATGAATGTTTAGAAGTAAAGGAAAACAGAGAACTAAAAAACTGTACACATATGTACATACACAAATGTAATGTAAGTATGTATGCGTTAGAAAAATAAGAATCAAAATAAAAATAAAAACCCTTAAGAAAACATTCAATTACAGCAACACAACATTTGTTATAAGACAGAAAAAATAATGCTCTTGAATTACTCTCACTTATGTAGGTAAACTTGTTAAGATATCCACCATGAATAAGCACACTTTGCTTGCTCTTATTAAAAAACACCAAAAAAAAAATCCCAAAACAATCCTTTTTTGTTATTGCACTTGTTTTAAGGAAATTTATTTTATTGCATACATACACACAGATGCTCTGTTCTCTTTCTCTACCATAATAAAGTAAAAACCCTACATTTTAAAGCACTTTTGCTTTTCCCAAAAAATATTCCCAAAACAAACATCCTTGTTAAGTAAGCATTGTCTTTGTTTTTAAGGAATTCAATTGTTACTGTCACACCAAACAGGCTACCTCATGCACTCAGATTTTGAATGGCATTGTGTTACGTACGGTACTTTTATATTCATTATGAAACTGTCTCCAACAAGAAGAAATAATTGTGTACGTGACAACAGCCTGTGCCTATTCATTAATGGCACAAATTTAAATTGAGCTTATGACTTAGAATTTAATTAAATGAACTGAAAACAAGGCAGGGATGGGAAGTATTAATTTAAAAAGTTTACTTCTTATCAGACTCAAACCGTTTAGCATTAGAAAAGTAAACTAAGCTGTTTTATTTCTAAATAAAAAGCTGATTTAAATAAATTTTAAAAGCTTAACTTAGTTTCTTCAATAGAAAGATTAATTTTTCATAGAAAATATTAGAATAAATTAGAAATTATAGCATAATTCTCCTCGATGTTAAAACTTTTTAAGTTTTCCAATCCTGACCTATACACTTGACTAACGTACTTATGTACACAAGTGTATTCATTCATTATATGCAGCCTCATAATTGTATGAAAAGAGTTCATTTTAATGATAACAATTGTAGTGCGCACCATACAGAAAAAAGAAAAAAAAAAGTTCATAGAAAAAGATCAAATAAATCTGAGATTATCATTTAATAAAAAAGGGAAGTGAACTGGAACAACAAAAAATTTAACAAATTCATTGAAATCAACATATTATGAGCGTTTGCTGACAACAGATTGTTCATTTTCTTTTCGTGGAGAATTTTTTTAAAAATTTAAATTGAATAGGATGCCTACTGAAATGTTTTCGTAAACATAAATTGTAATAAATGGAGAATTAAATGGTGCAAGTTAGTCGATGTAAAGAATTTGATGACTGCTCTGCAACATGACTGCAGCTGATGAAAACGTCGGAGAACAAAAATTAATGGCCTACGTTTAACTTTTTTCGTTCTGAGCGTAGTGCTATAAACACAATAAACGCAACACTGCAATCTCTCAAAAATGGAATACATGTTTGTACATTAGGGTTGCCAGATTCCGATTCGCAAAAAGCTGGACATTGGGTTTTAAAAAGCTGGACATAAAAAAATACTGAGAAAATGTTAATTTTGGTTTTGTGTAAATAATTTTTATGTCAGTGATGATAGAAGAGGGAAATCATAACTTAGTTGTATAACAAATGTACAATCAGTGTTGGCTAACATGATTTGACAAAGATAACATGAAAATTATTGCCCAAGTTATTGCAATGTACTAAAAAATTTCTATTTAGCTGGACAAATTAAATTTTAGCTTGAAACTGGACAAGCATCAAAAAAGCTGGACAATCCAGCCAAGTCCAGCCAGGCTGACAACCCTATTGTACATGGATATCATTAGTTTAAAGTAGGGTTTCTAAGCGGGAAAAAAATCCCGGGAATTCCCGGGAAATATTTTTTGGTAAATCCCGGGAAATTTTCTTCGGGAATTTTAAATGATTTTTATTTTTAAGTTTAAAGTTTTTAAAATGAGCTCACTTCAAACAGCTTCGTTACAACAATATGCTAAATCAGAAATTGGAAAACAAATTCATTTGGGCTGCGATGTAAGAACGCGTTGGAATTCAATTATATCTATGGTTGAGAATTTCTTAAAGGCAAAAAATTTTATAAAGAAGTGTTTGATAGATTTCAATTTAATCAACATGTGGAGTGATGAATACATATCGATTTTGGATGACTTATACTAAGTTTTAAACCCAGCTAAGATAGCTGTAGAGGCCTTTGGGCGAATAGATTGCAATTTACTGACTGCAGAAATCATCCTTAAAACGCTTTATAAAGAATTGGAAAGTAAAAACAACATATTATCAACAAATTTGTTGGCATCACTAAAATGTCGTATAAATGAAAGAAAAGAAATTAAATTATTTTCTTTACTAAAATTTTTATAAAACCCGGATGATTATAAATCGATTAATTTTTCTTATCCAAATAAAACGACCCGATTATTAACTGCTGAAGAAATGTACAAAAGACTTTTTGAAATGGAAAATCATAGTGACGACGAAACTCTACAATCAGAGGATGAAACCTCAACACACATTTAAAGAACACCTTGAAAAGTCTATAACAAATTCAACATTAAATCCAAAGAAAAAAAAGAAGCCTGATAATGTGCTAAAGAAAGAATTTGGTATATTTGAAATAACAGGAAATCGTACGACGAACTTGAAACATTTGTATGATGCACTGTTATCTGTGAGATCCACATCAACAGAGAGTGAACGAGTATTTTCTGTAGCAGGCAACATTTCAACAAAAATAAGAAATAGAACATCTGATGAACTTTTGAATGCTTTAATAATTAAAATTTTATTTTTTGAAAGGAAAATAATTAAAATCCCTAAAATATTACTAATCTCACTACGTTATTACACGCTTCCTTTTTTTAATATTTGTTTTTTCTTTATTTATTGTTTTTTATTTAAAAATTGAATAAAAATGTTTATTTTTGTTTAAATGTGGGTTTATTTATTAAAAGGAGTGTTTAAATTTTAGCTAATATTTATTTTTACAAATTTAATTCAAATTCCCGGGATTAAGAAATTTTATTTTTCATTTCCCGGGAGGCGAAAAAGTTCGGGAAATTAGAAACTCTAGTTTAAAGGCAACGCGACAAAAAGCAAATTGTTGTTGCAAAATTGTTGTGTTTGCTGCACTGCGTTTATTGTGTTTCTAGCATAAGAAATGCATCAACCAATGTTATTTTGAAACTTCATAGCTTATACCAGAAGAACTGTCAAGAGAGCTGTGCTTAACAGTGTCACAAACAACAACGAATCAGAGTTTTGGGGTTATAACGCCGAAATCTAAGCCAAATGTTTTCAATAGCTTAGCCTAGATGACTTCAAATTGGATCCCTGTTTGCTTAAACTATGAAGAAGTAATACATCAAGAGTTTTCCCATTAAATTTCCTCATTAAATGAAAAACATGTCATAAAACATTAAGACGAAAAAGGTACATACTTTTGTTTTTCTTAAAACCTAAACAACATTTTCTTCTTATAACATATAAATATAATGTTTCAAACAATACTAAAGCTATTCAACTAAACCAAATAAAAGATTAAAAAGAACTCTTATAAATCTTTTCCAGTTTTACTATTAAAAGGACAGTTTTATTCATTTTTAAATCGATTTTTAAATTATATTTTCAACTTAAAAGTATTTTACGTGGGCTGTCAAGGTTATTAACCTTTTAATGTATCTATTTTAACAGTCAAAAACATACTCTTAGTTGATACACCATATGGCGCCGAAAAAACTTGTGATATGGTACTGGTTTCTTGAAAAGTAAACAAAACAGGTAAAATGCTTTTAATAGTGCATCATTAAATTGATTTATTAAGTAAGGAAATCTGAAAATCCAAATAATAATGATTTAATTAATTAGTTTAACAAAGGAAATGACGTATCAGAAAGTGACATTTGTGCCCTTTAGTGCCCTTTAAAGTGTAACGAAGCACTGTTATTAAGAGGCTTTTAGTAACTCTCCAGCAACGAAGGAAACCTATTCGTCGATAGTCTAGCTAAGCCTGAGCATGTGGACAATGGTCAAATAATTTGTGTTACTTTCTCTTCACGTTAAATTAGGATAGATTGCGAGATAGTTGAGGTCTGTACAATACGGCTGAGATTATTACTGGCGCCTGTCACACTTGTGCTCCAAATAGAATATTAGTTCGGTCCACTTAAGGACTTATATTGGAGCTGCAATAATAGGGAAGATTTTTTTCATCGTTTTACGTTGTTTGTAAACAGACAAAGGAAGCAACTTAGCATTCTTCTAACGACGTTGCTAGGCTATATTGTACTACAATCCCAAAATAATTTCAATGAGACTTGACTGTTTGTAAAGGGCCCGCCAAATAACTTTTTTTTTTTTGAAAATGCTTTAAAAAATAACTACTGAATATTTCTCAAATTTCTTTTTTTATTTGAAAGTACAATCCTTCCGGTTAATAATGGAAAATAATTTCATTCAAATGGCTGCCTCGGCTGGCCATGCAGTAGCCTACACGATCGGTCCAATTTTTAAGCACATTATCGATTGTGTGCAGCTATATTTCACCAATGGCTTCACGAATATTGTCCTTTAAAGCGTCAATTGTCTCTGGCTTGTCGGCGTAACACTTATCTTTAACGGCACTCCACAAATAATAGTCCAACGGTGTCAAATCGAAGCTCCGAGGTGGCCTAACGACATCAGCTCTGCGGCTGATAATGCGATCTTCAAAAACAGGGCGCAAAACATCGATTGTAGCTTCGGCTGTGTGGCACGTAGCGCCGTCCTATTGAAACCAAAGGTTGCCAATATCCTCCTCTTCAATTTTTGTGAACAAAAATTCGTTCAACATGGCCCGATAACGATCGCCATTGACTGTAACGGCCACTCCTTGCTCGTTTTCGAAGAAAAATGGCTCAATTATGCCTCTGGACCAAAATTCGCACCAAACAGTGACTCGTTTTGGGTGCGTCGGCTTTTCAATGTATGCGTGCGGGTTTTCTGTGCTCCAAATGCGACAATTTTGCTTGTTTACATACCCGCCAAGATCAAAATGAGCTTCATCTGAAAATATGATTTTTTTTGCCAAAATCGGCATCTTCTGTAAGTCGATCGCAGGCCCACTTAGCGAAGCGAAAACGCGAATACACAACCATATTCGTTCAGCGGAAGGATAAAACTAATTATCTGTCAAATCAGACGTGAGCTAAGTGTTACCATTCACGAAATAAGCACTAGTTGAAAAAAAAAAACGTTAGATGGCGGACCCGATATATTTAGTTTATTTCTATTATTTTATCAGAATCGGGGTCTCGATGATTTTCCTAAAGAACTGGTTACCTAGAGAATGTTGTTTAGGCAGCATTGATTAATTGAAGGTATGCACCATCCCGTTGAAGTGGACAGTGTTAATGCTCAATGGCACTTATCGAGTGGTTGAAGTCTTCAAACATATAACACAGTATCAGGATCAGGTCTTTGCATCCAATATTCCAATCCTGTTAGTCGTACCTAACTTTTACCGCATGGATACAATAAGAATTAGTCCAAATCCGATCATCCGTTTGCAAATTAAAAAAAAAATCTATTTTAGGTTCATTTCAGAAATCAGTTAACCTAAGTAACTAAAGTCGCTAACATCGGCAGGAGACTAGCATAGACTAGAATCGAAAATTCCTTCGAAACCCTTTAAAAGTCTTGTAGCCAACGTCGGAGGCCTAGAAAATATTGAGAATAAATTATGCCAGAAACCAGAAATAACTATGTTTTCTAGGAAATGTTTTGAAAAACATTGTGTTCCAATTTTTATCAGTTGCGATGCAGTTCTAAAAGATTTTTGGTTTTTAGTTCTTCCTTATTCTACAAATGATTGATTGTTCCGTTCTGTTCTGTTCTGTTCTAATCTGCAGTCTACGAGTCATTTAGCTGCTGATTAAAGAGCAACTATAAACAACAACAACAACAATAAAACATAAACCAAAAAAAAAATTTAAATATTGTATGACGTGTACACACTGAAATAATAAATTAAAAACAATAAAAAATTGTTCATTTTTGTTCTTTTTTTTTTTTTTTTGGATTTTAATACACACATGGAAAATATGGAGCAACTATAAGGGGACAACAACAAAAAAGTGAAACGAAAAACACATTTCGAGGATTTTCGTAGTTTAAATAAAATGTGTGTGACCCCGATTAATTTTTCAAAATTCAATAAGAAAAAATGCCGGCTTTAAATTAAAAATAAACTTAGAAAAAGGTAAAGATAAGCAAGCAAAAAGTCAACAAACAATCAATTGTTATCGCTTTGGAAGGAAGGCTTTTAAAATGAACTAAAAAAGCTTCATTCAAGTCATTTCATATGTGGGTTCTTATATTAAAAAAAAAGTTGTCATTCAAATACTCCCAGTGATGGATTTTACAATTGATAGAGAAATTTTCCAAATCAATTGAAATATTTTTCGTCTCTCTTTGTCGTTCTCATACATATATTCATTCCCCAAGGAAATGTTCTCATTGTGTACAAGCAAGTGGGGGTGTGTGTAATGGGGTTTGTTTTTGTTTTGTTCTCTTTTTGTAAATTCTTTGCACACACTTTTCTTGACACCAAGCAACTAAAGGAAAAGAATAAGAAAGAAATGTTTAAGCAAACGAAAAATATTTCCATGAAAACCAACCAACAACAACAACAACCATATCAACAGCAATATCAATAATAATTGCGGTAATAAAACATGATATAAATTAAACTGTTTGCTGCTCTTTGGCTACGCACGTTTGTCGTCTCCTAAACTAAAAGAAACAACAAATACTGCATCACACTCATGCTCATGCATGCACGTAATGTTTTGTAATAAACGGTATATGTACAAGGGAAATGCACTCACTTTGTAATTTTTTTTTTTCTCTGCTATTAAACGCTGATTGTAATTGGCACTCAATTATTTACTGGACATTAATTTAAATTGATTTTATTTTTGTTTGTATTCTTTTATAATTTATTTAATAAAAATACGCACTAAAAGCCGAAATGAATCCTTTTTTTCGCCCGTTTCTTTGTTACACTTTTATTTCTATTTTCTTATTTAATTACTCCTTCTTTCCATATGTCACTCACTAACTAACAAACACATACTACATTTACTTTCATTATTCCGCGTCCGCGCTTTAAGAATAACAGTTTTATACTGATGTTATTTCGTTATTTGCTTTATGTAGATAAATACACTCTGTCAGAAAAATTAATTCCCCCCAATACACAGTTATGCATACACACACACACATTCACTTGCTCTGTCATATATTGTCTGCTCCGCCGTTGACTTTGTTTTGTTATTTTCTTCGTTTCTACTACATGCATGTGTGTGCTGTCTCCATTAATGTATCTACGGTTTGTTTTGTTTTGATTTTGTTTTACTTTGATTTCTTCCAAGATATTCAGTGTTGCCGCTTTTGTTTATTTATAACTAAAACTCTGTAAATTTTTTTATATTTCTTCCAATTTTAGTGATTATTTTTTATTTTCAGGAGTTAATTACAAAATTTGTTTCTTTCATGGCAACATTGGTGGTTGGCAAAATCCGTTTGTTCGTTCAAAAAACAAAAGTTGAATATAAATTCACACATTCTTTTTTCGTTTATGATTACTCTTTTGATTTCTTTCATTCATTACTTTTTGAAAGTATTTGTTTTTGTAATACTATTGTGAATAATAATTGTGACTTGGGTAGTTATACGTTTAGTAAAGACATAAACCTTTAATTTTAATGCAAAAACGTACGTAGTGTATTCAATTCAATTGAAGACAGAGTTTAATTTTAAAGTGCTTACAGTTAGTTGACAAAGTGCGCACACCTAGGGGGATTGAAATATTTCCCGGTGTTGTATGCCGTCAGAGCCAAGAGTATTAGAATATCTACATCTATTATGAATGACAACCGACTATTCATTGTAATGCATTGCCAGTTAAGTTACAGATGGAAACCTACAATAAGCATTTGAAATACTGTGTTCAACAGTATCAACAATTTCGTGGTTGCGAAATCTGACCCACATACGTAAAGGGCTATCCATTTCGTGGTTTCAAAAGTATGGGACTGGAATTCGACATCTGTCAAACTAAGTTGTGGAACCAATTTTTTTCATTTCAGTTGAAAGTCTGACATTGAAGAAAATGGATCGCTTAACTATCACACAACGCATAAACATTATCAAAACCTACTACAAAAATGGTGATTCTGCCACAGCCACGTATCGTGCGTATCGGCAATTTTTCGAACAAAATTTTCTTCAGCGATGAAGCACATTTCACACTCGGTGGGTATGTTAATAAACAAAATTGTCGTATTTGGGGTTCTGAGAATCCTCAAGTAATTTAAGAGAGGCCATTACATCCAGAAAAAGTCACTGTTTGGTGCGCTCTTTGGTCCGAAGGTGTGATTGGACCTTACTTCTTCGAAAACGGCGATGGAACGACTGTCACCGACAATTCGGAGCGTTATGGTCATATGATAACCGACTTTTTTTTGCCTGCTATTGAAGAATACGACTTGGAGAATATGTGGTTTCAACAAGACGGTACCACATGCCACACAACTTGAGCGAATATGGCTTTATTGCAAGAGACATTTCCTGGCCGAGTAATTTCTCGTCGTGGCGATATCAACTGGCCACCAAGATCATGCGATTTGACACCATTAGACTTTTTTTTGTGGGGCTACGCGAAAGGCCGTGTTTATGCAGATAAACCTTAAACTCTTGAGCACTTAAAAACTAACATTCGTCAAGTTATGGCTGTGATACCGCCCAATATGTGTCAAAAAGTGGTCGAAAATTACCTCAAAAGAATCAATGCTTGCAACACTTCGTGTGGAGGTCATTTAAAAGATGTAGTGTTTCACACATAATGTCAACGTTCAAACTTTACAATAAAAAAAGAAATATCATGAAAAAAATATTTTATATGTGTTTTATTTACGTTTACTTTTGAAACCACGAAATGGATAACCCGGTATGTGTGGATACTGCTTAAGTCGCCGAGGTCTAGTAGGTAGTGTGTTGGCTTATTAGACGTGAGGCCTCGGTTCAAACCCCAGGTCAGGCATCTCCAACTAAACGAAATATGAAAAAATATTTCTTCGGCGACTTCCTCTCAGAAGATTTCTGGCAAAAACTCTGAGAGTAAATAAATTGCTATGAAAAGTCTCTCAAAAATCTGTCGTTCGGAGTCGACTTTAAACTGTTGGTCCGGTCCCACCACTCATTTATAAAAATTCACGCACACAACATAAGTGGTGTGAGAAACTAGGTTGTAATCCTAATGAAAGGGTTGATGTGATGACCAATTATATATGTATGTACATATATGGATACTGCTTAATATTCTCTTTTGATTTAGAATCTTAATAACCATAAAACTTTTCTTGTATCCACTATCAGACTCTGTGACTTCAGGGAACTGTTCAAGTCGTGAATTTTTTTTAAAGACTTGTCTGCATTACTGAATTCGTTATTCTATTTTAAATATTTATTGTATAAGACTATAATAAAATAGTATTTACATGATTATAAAAATAAAGCTTTAGATAAGTAGGAATTATAAATTAATAAACTAAATACAACACACATTCAATAGCACAAATATTCTATACTCTCCAACAACAAAACTTTAAAAGATCCTTGGTTTAAAAAAAAAATTTTGAAAACTTTTCAAAATACATTTTTTTTTCTCTTTTGGTGGTTATTTTAAAGTAAAATATGAAATTATTTCATAATTTTATATACAATACTAACTATTTATGATAAAACAATAATAAATACGAATATCAAATAAAACCGAAATTGTTGAAATACTTTGTTGTTTGTAAAAATATTTTGTAATTTGTGTAGGTTGTTTTGGTTTTCTTTTTTTTTTGTTTTTAATTGTTAAAATTATACGTATTTACACCCTGAAGCATACAGTCTGTGACTAGACCCAAATAGCACAACAATACTCCACTCGAACTCCACTGCACTTTACTCGTAACTCTATCATAATCACGTTCTTAGTCTTCTATAACCGTAAATGAGCGTGTCTGGCCTTCGTAGGGGAAAATGCCGCCCAAAATGTATTTATAATTGCCAAAGTGACGTATACGATATTCACCGGGCAATGTATTGGGTCCTATGGTCCAGTGTATGTGCACATCGCTAAAGCCCAATATCAAATGGGTGCGTTCCCAAATGAATCTGCAAAAAAAGAAATGAAAATCAATAAACAATCCACAAAAGAATTTCCAAATCTACTCACTTTGTATCCCAACTGGCATCTGTGTACACTACCTTCCATCTTTCCTCATTGATTTTACGCTCCACCGCCAAATAGGTTTTCTCATGGAATAAATTATTACGCGGATTACCCGATACGAAAGTAACTTCTACGGTGTCATTGATTTTATATTGTTTTGCAGGCTGTTTCTTAACATAACCGAAATCCTTATCCAAGGGATGTCCATCAAATATAACGCCGGTATTCATGGACAACATACGATCATTCATATAGGGTGGACTAGGTCCCGGATCAACAGTTTCTCCTCTTAACATTGCTTTGGTTAAACGTTCAAAGACATCCATGTATATGGTATGGGTATTGGGACCAAATATTGTTGAGGCTGCTTCATAACGTTGTGCTTGATATTCTTCGGGTGTTGTTATATAACTCGAGTAGAGATTCGATAGGCCAGCCAATATCACATCAACATCTTTGCCTCCTGAGGCTGCTGCCACCGCTCGAACTTTATTGCGCAATCGCCTGCCCGCCATTGTGGTAAACTCACCCGGCACTGCTGTTATAATCAAATCGCCAATTTGTACAATCTGTGTTGGCACTATTTTCGGTTGCCATTCATAGGGGAAAGTGGCCTGCAATCAGTTTAAAGTACATCCATTAAAATATATTCCTTATTTAGCATAAAATCCTGAACACTTACCCTTCCTGTAGCCAACAATATTGGTTTCGGTGAATGACATTGAATATCTTCTTGCGTAGGTGGCACTATAAAATCACGCACTAAATTCCACATGGCATTTTCCGTTAGAGTACCTTGAGTAAAACTAAATGCCCCCGGACCATCTGTGGTGCCCGCTGCAAAACTATATCCCATGGCCGGTTGACAGCCACGTGTCTTATCAATTTTCCTTGACAATGGATTGTAAGTGCTGCCATTGTAATTGGGCATATCGATGAATTGATGAATGAAATTAATTTCACCAGTAATTTCACGTCCATTGCCATCTTCCTCGCTAGCTTCGTTCAATAAACGCTAGAGGCAAATGTGTTAGAGATGGATGGATAAATTATTAATGCAGGAAAATAGAAGACTATGAATTACTTTATGGCCCTGTTCATTCTATGAGATGTACTTAATTGTTCACAACAACCCTTTAATCAGGATTACGACCAAGGTTCTCATACCACCCATGCTGTGTGTGCTAATTTTAATCACAAGTGGCTCGACCTGGACTTTAAAGTTGATTCCGGACGACAGATTTTTAAGGAATTTTTCATGCAAATTTGAAAGATTCTCAGAATGAGAGAGGAAGTCGCCGAAAGAAATACCTTTTTTATATTTCGGGGTCAGTGATTGAACCACGGTCTCTCGTCTAATAAGCTAACACACTACCTACCAGACGACGGCGACTAACTTGGGTATAATTGGCGCTGTTATACCATTCAAAATTCTGTAATCAAAATCTCAAAGTCTTGCGTTATATACGCCCTAACGGTAATACGAAATATACTGCTTAAGCCTGGTGAGGGTATCACTACTCTAGGCAACTTTAGTTGCAAGAAATTTCTGAATTGAAAACTGAAATTATAACACGATGAATGGCTGATAAAGAGAAATAATAGGAATTTGTGTCTATTTAATGACTGATCACTCTGCGATTTTTTCATGAAAATGTGCAGGATTTCTGAGCATAAGAGCTGTGCTGATAAGGGACCACAACATATGATTGTATGTTGTACGAACTCTACATTCGCCTGTAATTGCATCCAGCACCTCTTTGCAGTGGGAAACCGAAACAATAGCTCTACCTTGCAATCCACAGAAGTAAGTAAAGACGTATCCGCGTTATTGGGTTTATCACAGGGCACTGCGAGATTAGGTCGCTGACAGGGATCTGGAACAAGTCCCAGCCGGACTATTACAGGGTATGTTGCGATGAGGATGTAACTGCCCAGCCCTTAGTAGGTTGAGGTTGAAGTTCCTTGGCAGAGGCTTCTTTGAGGGTTTGAATTCTGTGTCGAGAGCTGACATCAAGGCTCTCCACAGATTACATAGCCCTGCATGGGTTTTGCAAATAAGATGGCTCCAGGTGTTTCCGAAGGGATTGCGTTGAATGGCGGTCGAGGTTTATAAAAATTAATCGGATTTACTTGAAAATTGTTACCGCCATATTGGATCCGTCATTTTGAATTTTTTAAATCTGAATGAAGATCTGTAATCAGCGACCCCAAGTTCAAGTAAATCTGATTAATTTTTAAGTACCTCCGTAATGTGTTTCTTTTTCTCTTGCACCCCTTGACATAAGCCCACCCCCTACTTTAAGGGTGCATGCCATCAATTTGGCTTTGGGCTCATTTTAAAGAGCAAAGTTCAATTGTCAATTTCTGACAATACCGATAGTTCAAGCACGTCAGTGTTTACCTCCACAATTTTTCAAAAATGGCCAAAAACGCTATTTTTAGGAATTTCAACCCCTTTTTTCTCGAAAACCCGACGTGATGGAAAGTTTCTGAACCCAGATTCGTGTTCAGCGCGCAAAATGCCTTCGAAAACACCTTGAGTCATCTTATTTGCACAAAAAAAGTCCAAATTTGCAGGGCTGTGTTATTCATTATTAGCTTGGGCTTGGTTGAGAAGTGCTAGGGCTTCATTAGTGTAGTCGCGCTCTTCCTTGCGTGTTTGTTGGTCTGTGTAATTTTCTCCGCTTCCTACTGCTCTATTTATCCTCTCATCTCGAGGACGTTTTGTACAATGGGTCAACTTGACCTTCGAGTATTGTACTTGTCTCATTTGACAAGTACACGTCCTCTAACCTAACCTTAGTAATGACCTAAAAAGACGGGAGATGATTTCACCAGACAAACCGTAGATTTGAAAGAAACAGGAGAATATAAACAGGCAAAGATCTTCACATATGTATGTTGAAGCACGAAATTAAACTTTAAATTGCAATAAAATTCAATCTCCGGCCCTTGATGGTATATATTGAAACGCAATTGTTGAGGTCCTATTTGTTCAAATATGGAATAATAGGGCCTTAAAGGCCTTTTATTACGTATTTGCTGCTAGTGAATTCAGACTACTAAAAAGACATAGGATATATACGCTATGCTCGGATCGATCGACGCTTATTTCCCGAATTGTAATATGTAAACTGTAGGCATACTGTAGCTGACAAAGTTTTCATAGGCTACAGTTCTTCTTTTAACAGAAGCCAGAGAAGAAAGCCTTAGTAATTATACTCTCAGAAAATAAAAAAAGCGCCGTGCCCCTGTGCGTAGAGTGTACAAACTTAGAACAAAACCCTGATTTGTGTAAACTTAATACTTACCAAAGCTCCTTCAGCTAAACGTTCGCCAATAATTCTGGTACTTTCAAACATATCCTTGCCGGGACCGGAAGCAAAACATTCACCCTCTTTGGGAGGACATTTGGATGTCAATAAATCACAGGGATTGCCGGTAAGAGAACATTTAGGGCCCAAGATATTGGGTGAAACATCACCTAAATTCGAGGAACAAAAAGCACCAACAAATTTACCCTGTTAAAGGAAATGGAAAAGAAGTTTTAACCTTCAAAATTATCAAAGAAAAAACCTTTTTTTCAGCCTACCTTGCCTGGTACTTTATTGGTATTGAATTCCTTCTCCAACAGTAAAGAAGCATAACCAACATTATCACTGGATACCAATTTATTGGTATTATTCATGGAAGTGGCATGTACGGCATACCAATTAAACACGCCCATAATATTGCCTTCCTCATCAACAAAACGCAGTTGCGTTAATTCCTTGTCCACATCATGTTCGTATTGGGCTCTCTCCTCAGCGGGATTACGTAAGTAAGAGGTAGGCGAGCGATTTATGTTCGCATTAAGGATAACAGTTTGGGTAATAAATATTCTGCCGTCAACCATATTGTCTGTGGCACGTTTAATACTCTGCGGAAAAGAAAGAAAAACATAAATTGTTTGGTTTGTGTCTTTAAGAGAGGTTCTGGATTAGATTCGGGCTTACCAGATAAATGCCATTGGCCATGGCATCAAAGGTTTGAGGCACAAAACCCAATATGGAAATATCATACAAGAGATGCATTAGGAAACCTCCGGGGGCACCATGTGTATGTGTGCCACTAATTACCACGTTATCGTTGTTGTAAATATCACCATAGCGTGACTTTAAACGTTTAATTACCTGTAATTAAAACGACAGCTACAGTTACAACAATAACAACAACAACAGAAACATAAATTGCTTTGATTTCAATTTGATTCATGTCAGATGGAATCGTTCACGTTAACATTTCACATCTTGAACATGTAAACGACAACAACGATGATGTTCATGATGCTGATATTGATCTACAAAATTGAAATGTTTTTCTTGTTTTGTTTTTGTTTTTAATTACCTCACGCTTGAGGCCATAACCGATCATACCCGCATCAACAGAGACAAAAGCAATGCGTTTACTATTCTCATCATCGACCACAAAAGCCCGGGCAAATTGTCTCAAATGTATGCCTCGACCAACTTGTTTAATACTGGCATAACCCATCTGAAAGAAAGAAGTCAAGTTTAGACAAAAGAGTGAATTTTTATAAATGATTTCAACTTACAAAATTAATTTCCACGGGCGGCCCAGTGATATCGGCACGTCCCACACCAACTTGATAGGCCTCCACTGTATGCCATACCAGCGATGTAAGGCAAAGCAGTGCCAATAGGCAGGTTAAATTAAAATTTTTCACATCCATCATTCGAACATTGACATCTAATTGGTCGTGGGGAGAAATATATCGAAATACTGACGGCTCTTAAAGTGTTCGACCTGAAAATGAAATTGAAAATAAAGTTCGATAATCAAAAATTTCCAAAAAGTATCTTTACAATGAAGAAAATGTATACTTTTCTCCATACTTTTAACTTTTAAAAAAGTACCACATCCTTTTTAAGAAAGTACTTTTTAAAAAAGTACCTTGAAAAAAAGTACTTTTTAAAGAAAGTACTTTTTTTACTTTTTAAAAGTATTTATTGTGATATAACAAACTAAGTACTTTTTTAAATAGTAAAATCTTTTCAAAAAGTAAAAAAGGACTTTTTAGAAAAGGAATTTTTAAAAAAGTAAAAAGTACTTAGTTTGTTATATTACAATGGGCCTGGCTACTGGCCTAACTAGCATCATATAGTTCAAGGACAGTCTTCCGCCAAGCCTAACCTAACCTATATTTAATTTTCTCATGTATCACACTATAGAAGTTAGGTTTAAGGCCTATCGTTAATTTTATTAAAAGCAATGGAGCTGCAGTTTAACTTTGACTCCGAACGACAGATTTTAAAAAGTTTTTTCTCGGGACTTTTTTTAACCTCGGACTGCTAAAAGGGAGTCGCCGAAAGAAATAATTTTATGTCCTTTGAAGCTGTGTCTATATTAGGAAATCAAAATTTATTGTGATGCTCCTGGAAAAATCTTATAATTTTGTGTACAGAAACAAGCTTTCAAAAGAAATGAAAATGTAAAACATTGAATTCCTTAATATTTACATACATATGTACATACATAATTGGTCATTACAACCCTTCAATCAGGATTACGACCTAGCTTCTCCTTAATATTTGCTCAAATTTTATACGATCAAATAGAAAAAAGAACTCTCGAATGTAGGGCCATGCTTTAAAATCTATTTTGAGATTGCTAGACCGATTCAGATCAGAAGAAATATGCCTATTAATGGCAGTAGGGTATACAACTCTATTTTGATTCATAATGTGGTTTGTGTTTCTTTATTTTAACAAAATTACAATAGATTGGGCTCTAAAGATAGTCACATCTCGTTTGCGGTTTTTTTTTTCATTTGCAAAACATATTCATTCGCGTCAGATGATCAATTTGACATTAACTATTCTTTAGAATAAGTAGCCGTAGTCTAGTAGATAGTATGTTGGTTTATTAGGCCCGAGTTCAAACCCCAGGTCAAACATCAAAACGAAAATATGAAAATATATCTTCGGCGACTTCCTCTCAGCAGATTTCTGGCAAAAATTCTGAGAGTAAATAAAATTGCCGTGAAAAGCTTCTCAAAAATCTGTCGTTCGGAGTCGACTTTAAACTGAAGGTCCCGCCACTCATGTATAAAATTAACGAACACAACATAAGTGGTGTGAGAAGCTAGGTCGTAATCCTGCCTGAAGGGTTGTAATGACCAATTATGTGTGTATTCTTTAGCTTTTCCTATCGCATGTGGAATACAATGCTTCCAAAAATCTTACCCGCCTTTTTCAATCTTCTGGTCCATAAATAAAAGCATTCATTCTCCCACTCCTAGTTCCAATACGAGTATAATGCATTGCAGGAATAGGGCTCATACTCTGGGTACTGATCGTATATATGTATGTACATACATATGTACATATACATATATGTACATAAATAAAATATATTATAAAACCTATTCCTTATCATATCTTATGCCACCAACGACGCACTACTTAAAAAAAGTTTTTTTGTTTTCATTGTTTTAATTGATAAACTCGCACTACGAATTTGTTTATTTCATTAAAAACAAGAGAGAATCATTTTTAAACGCAAACAAAAGAACAAAGAAGTTTATTGAACCCTGCTCTCCTCTTCTCCAACATTACCCTAGCTATCTTCTTTTTCAGCGAAATAAGAAAAGATTAGTTTTATCAATGAACTGGCGGCCAAGTGGATAAATTGCTTATTGCGGCTAACTAATGCGACACTATTTCTAAATGAAATTTTTATTTTTCTATTTAAATTTAAGGCGTTCAATTTAATATTTTTCGATAAAAAAAAATGCAAGAACTAAGTTACACACCAATTTCTTCGATTTGTTCAGTGGAATTCGATTAGTACAGGGACTGCGTTTACCTGTGGTATCACAACGGATCGCTATTTGTGATCAATTCGGCTTTGGTAAGTAAAACTAACACTTCAACCTACCTACCTACTTACCCTACACGCCTAATTTAGAGTTTTTCAAAAGAAATCTAAAATTGGAATTCAATTCTTTTTTAATTCTAATTATTACGAACCGAATGACTAAGACCATACGCACGGGTTAGCACAACATACAAGAGTTTCTGGGGGAAATCGAATCCACAAATAGATTCGCATGCTACAACATTGTTTTGATAAGAGTAAAGATATCAATGTACCCAGTTTAGGAACTAAATGTAACCAAGGCTTATTATTAATAAAATAGCCACTCATGAGGAAGTATCATGATATGATAGACAAAAGAGACAGGAACTTTATTTCTTTTTGAAAACATTTATCAAGAGATTATTATTCTGGATGACCTGACAAAGATCTCCAAAATTAAAAAATGGCAAAGTGAATTCCTATAGTAGACTGGTATAAGAAAAAATATATCTTTCGGCGACTTCCTCTCCATAGACTTCAGCAAAAACTCTGAAAGTTAATAAAATTGCCAGAAAACTGTCTCAAAAATCTATCGTTCGGAGTCGGCTTTAAACTGTGGGTAGCGTCATTTATTGATAAAATTAGCACACACAAAATAAATGGTGTCAGAGGCTGTAATCCTGACTAAAGGGTTGTAATGTCCAATGAAATAAGATCATCGAGCGTAGCTGTGGAATTTTTAACACAAAATACCTTCTTTTCACACTTGAAATAGAAATAAGAAAAGTGTAATAAAATCCAGGAAGCTTGGTTTCCTCGATAAATTAATAATAGTATATAAATAATAGAAAACGCTGAAAATTTGGCGTGTCGCTATTATTTCTTCCAGTACTGTATATTAACTGGGGATCTGCAAGATTTAGGGCCATTATTACAACTTACCGTTAAACTTGGGTTTAGTTAAGGGTACCTTTAGCTAAAGCGAACTGTAAAGTTACCTTTAACTTATTTTCGTTATTACAACTTACAGATAAAATAAAGTTAACTTTTTAAAAAAAATATGGCAATGCCGGAGCAATGTCGATAACACTGTTCAATTAAACAAGTTTTTTTAAACGCAGTGGCAACGACGGGCTTCGTTTTTTGTTGTATATGTTCATTGTATCTATATTTGAAGTTGCCATATTGAAAATAATATATAATATGGCAAATTCAAACATAAACTTAACTTTAAAAGTTACCGGTAGGATGATCCTTCCTTTAGCTTAACGCTCACTTCTACCATATTGTCTACTTATAATAATGAAAAACAATTTATCTGCCTGTTAAAATCCTCCCCTTTAGTTAAGGGCAAGTTGTAATAATGGGCCTTACTAAATTTTAAAAATTTTATAGAATTTTATGCAGACCACGAGCATAAAATTTAACGTTTGGAAATAAATGGAATTGAAGTGCTTGCTATTTAGGGTTGAAATTCAAAACTAAAAGAGTGGCGGTGTAACAGTGTAATCTTTACGTATTATTTTCGAAGGCGGAAGATTTAAAAAAACACTTAAATTATATCGCGTATGAATTAACTCAGCCTTAATAAAACGTGAGTTGGCACTTGAGTTTTATTCCACGCGAACAAAAAAAAAAACCAAAAAAAGTTAATTTTAAATGGAATTTTAAAAATTTTAAGAGTCTAAATATAAAGACTGACTTGTTGACAATTTTAAATAGAAAATTAATTAAAAAATTAAATACGTAATCACGCCTTAAAGGAAATAGGAAACAATGTTTCAAATCTTTTACGTAAATCTCCTTAAACACAGCACATACGAGGTTCTAAAAATATTTACAAATTCTCATGCAATTTTAAAAATCAAAATAAATTAAGTTTTGTATCAAAAAAAAAAAAAAAAAAAAAAAGACTGAAAAAAGCACACACTTTATAGAATAAGAATTAATATTTTTAACATGTAATTTGTTTTTAAACAAGTGGAATTAGGAATAAAAAATAACAACAATAAAACGTAATAAACTTATTTAAACTTCAGCTTAATGTTGATACACTATTTGCATATTAAATTTAATTTTTTTTTATTATTTTCATTTATTTTTTTTCTTCTATTTCTCAGTATGAAGCGGCTTAATGACATTGAAAGTGAGTTTTTTTTTTTCTGAACCACAGCAGTTGGTTGCTTGGTTGGACTGTATGTACAGAAACAAGAACAAAAAAAAAATATAAAAAAAATTAAATTTTTTATTTTACAATAAAAAAAATTGCACTTTCGATGAGTAATAAAAAAAAATAAAATCAAAAGGTATAACAAAGAGCATCATTATAAGAGAATAATACAATATAAAGCAGGGTTAAGGAAGATGATCAAAGCAGAGTGGATGAGATAAATCGAAACCAAAGCAAAAAAAAATGCCGAATGCCCTTCATTGCAGATTTATTCAAAGTATTGACCATCGCATTTTCAATCTTTTTTGCAGAACTGCTCATCTTTGTAAGCTTTATGTTCCAAGAGCACTATGCTGGTGGCTGATTGAAGCAAAGTCTGGATTATTACCTAAGTGTGGTAAAAGTTGCCGACGACTATTTTGTGTTGTCCCATATTCTGAGTGTTGTCCTAACGTTTCAAATGAATTAACTGTGTTCGGAGCGAGTACCATGTAACAGTTTGAATCGATTTCAACAGGTCATAATATTTAGATCGAACGCTTGATGTCATATATGTATGCTTTGGCGTCGATTTGTATGATTGTATTGTAATCGATTTCAGCAATGAATCGTATTTTCGCTACTCATAGGTACTTATGAAATTTTGAGTATGAGTGAGTCAAGAGTATTAAAATTCAACTACTCTGATTCATTCGTACTCGCTACAACATTGATTTATAAGTATAGGTTGCAATGAGTATGAGTACAACGTTGACATCAAACTCACAACATTCGAAATGTGTTTGATTCATACGCCTACTCATTCAGATTCATAAATTTAGAAAAATACTTATAATACTTACGAATGATTCGAGTCACTCGAATCATTCATCAAAATTTACAGTAGTAGTTATTGTCGCATTTACAAAAGAAGACAAAAGAAAGCAGGCAAAGCACACACACAACCTTCTAGCGAGTATTGTGGTGTTCGTACTCGAATCATACTTATTTTGTGCTTCGTGTATATGTTGAATCATGAAGAGTCGAAATCAACAACATCGTGAGTATTCTTAAGTATGAGTACGATGAGTATTTTTAACTTTGAATATGAGTAGTATGAGTATGATATTAAAATAAGTATGAATGCGTATAAGTAGCTGAAATTATAAGTATGACTCGAATCTACTCATCGTTTTGAATACTCGTTGTTGATCTCTGGTCGGTAGTAAGGCCATATTGTGTATGTTAATTTAATATCATATGTGGCGAGACCTACACATTAATGCCTTCTCTGATCGACAGAGTTGAGAAGCTTAATCGTGACAATTAGTTACTCTCACTGTGAGGGACTACTGGGATATTTAATCCACGAGGTTTAATCTCTTTTCTCTCGCCTTATAAAGTACGGCGAACTTAGTCTCCATTGCCAACATAATTGGCGTTGATATGTCTGGTTAACTGGTACTCACATAGGACTACATGCACCCTTGGTTAACATAAAGATTTATGTCTCATCATCATACTTCAAATTTAACGATAATTTAGACTTGCGGACATTGCTGACATATGTACTTGTGTAAGCTAGTAGCGCTGCTAATTCAAAGGAATTGAAACATAAAATTGGCATTCGATCAATTGCAAAATTGGCCTCGAATGGCGGATTTAGTTTAACCTCGCTGCTGTGAACAACTTGAACATACGACAACATGCGCTCTTGGTTATCACTACTACGATCTCCTAGACCTGGGGGACACAGGTAACATACATACATACATATGTGGGCAATTTCGTGTCAAGTGCACCAAGGTTAGTACTATTGGATAGTAGGCCAGACACAAATTTTCAGCTCTATCAGTCAAGAACTGCCGGAGTTAGAGGAGGTCAAAGTTGGACATTTTGGTCACACAGGGTTTTTTTTAAAACGTGTGTAACTTTCCACCTATTGGTCCTAGCAAAAATTTTCCAAAGGATATTAGATAGCTATTTCTTCAAGCTTTCCAAAAATATTTTTTTTTAATTTTTAGCTCTTTTTTTTATTTTCTTTTAAAAATTATTTTTTTTTTAATTTTTTTTTTCAAAATGGGACCTTTTTTTGTTCAAAAGAAAGCTTATACAATTTCCTTTAAGGCCTTTATAATCGCTTAATGGGATGCGAGTGGGATATCTGTCAAAAAAATTATTTTTTAACTCAAGAATAAAAATTTTTTTTTTTTTGGCTTAGGAAAGAAATCGCATTGAGTAGATGCAGAAAACTTTTTCAACTGGAGTCTTCCATCGATAAGTGGTATAAAAGCATGGTATTGAGCTGTACCATCAATTGTTACAGCAGCGTCGAATCTACCTTGGTGCAAATTTCATTCAAATCGGAAGACACCGATTTTAAAAATTGGGTCACTTGACACGAAATTGCCCATGTACTAATTTAAAAGAATTCGAACATGAGATCGTCATTCGATCGCACGCAGAACTCATTCTTCCCAAAGGAGAAATGAAGTAAATTGAACTTACTAGTAGACACATTAGACAAATATGAACATATATGGGTTCAAACGCCTAATTCAAACGAAATATGAAAACAAGATTTCCCTTGGTGACTTCTTGTCAGTTCCCTTCTGGTAAAAACTCTGAGTGCAGAATTAAAATTTCGTTGAAAAGTTTTCCAAAAATCTGCCGTTCGGAGTTGACTTCCGTCGCTGCAGGATATATGTAATTAACACTTACAACATCGTTGGGGCAAGAAGCTAGGTCGTAATCCTGGCTAAAGGTTTGTAATGATCAATTATGTAAGTGTGTAATGGATATACGGTGAATATGAGTACTCACAGCGGTCGTAATGGGACAATCGCTCATTAGCATTTGAGTCCAAATGCTGAAAATGATTTACAATGGTTTCGGCTAACGCTGTAAGGTCTGTAAGGACGTGTAGGACGAGGAAGCTCTCAATGAATAGTGAGTAAAATCAACATTTTAAGAAAATCAATAAAATGAGTGAGAAATATGTCAAACTGGAATTAAAGATGGTAAAATAGACTCAAGGGTATTACAGACCTTTACTAGCCAAGTGAGCTATGCTTAAGGTGGGTGGAAATTTAACCTAACATATGCTAATCAAGCATTCTTCAGATAAGCATCCTTTTTCTTGCAAAGGTTTTGAAAGTTTGAAATGGAGCAACTATTTGTGAATGTCTATTTTGCCTAATCGGACAAAAACTCCACTACTGAACCACACAAACCAGCTCATGCGCTTTGAAATCTATGCAGTATATGTGCTGTTCTCTGCGGTGATTAATCGATGTATACTTTAGCTTCACTTTTGTTTGAAATTGAACGACTAAAGAATAGCTTCACGTGTAAAAAGATGTGTTAAAAATAAAGCGTCTCCTATGAATCCCAGAGTTTTAAGTTATGCACCCATATTAAAAAAATCAAAATTTTTTTTGGAGAATATCTTTTCCATTTATTTCGTTTTATTTTTTTCATTTGTATGTGATATTTTCAAAGCTGACAAAATAAATGAATGAAATAGTGGCTGAATGGCTGGTTGCTGCAACAAATGAATGAAAATAATAAATGAATGAGTGTTACCTACAAAGAAAGAGAGAGAAAAAAAAGTGTCAAATACATAGCGCGCTCATCATCAGTTTCAATGATTAAAATTTCTAAGCAGATACAATCTGGATAAATCTTGTTGGCGAAATGTGGCTGTATTACTTTTATTAAATTAAAATCTTTTATTTTTTTGTTCTCCTTTTATTTATATTCTGATGTGTTGTTGTGATCTATTTTAAAAGCCTATAAGAAGGAAAGCCTATTAAATGGTAAATTATCGTTATATTGTAGAAAATAAGAATTATATTCAGAGATTACATTGAAATTATTTTACAGTAGTTTCTGGATTAAAAATGTTGGAATCAAACGTTATTTGAATGCAGAAAAGGTTTTTTTTTTAATTTTAACAATAAATTAAAATTTTAAACATAAATTTTTGTGAGGAGGTGTATGTATTTGTATTAAATGTGTTGGAATCACAAAAAAAATCAATTTCAAAAAAAATGTGAGTTAGGGCATTTCTACATGAGACCAACGATATGTAAGTCACCTTAAAATTTATAAGAAATAAATTTAAGTGTGATACATACATATTAAACTTCAGGGTTTTCTAAAAAACGATCTAAATTTTTTACACGTAATATGTGATCAAGGCTAAGGCGCTAATCTATAATGCATGCAGTATATTGTGCTGGGTCTCGAAATGTGGATTAAAAAAGTTCAAAACACGATAACAAATTCTATGGACATTTATTTATTTTGTTTTTATGTACGTGAATCAGAAAAGGAGAATATGGCCACAAATACAGGAGAATTTCGTTCAAGCATAGATAGGCTAATGATATGAAAAATGGACTATCTAAAAATATTCTTGAAAATCAAATACATCCACTCCATGAGCGAGAATTTGTAAAGGTTCCGCCAAATAACTTTTTTTTTTTTTAAATGCTTTAAAAAGAAACTATTGAATATTTTCTCAAATTTCTTTTTTTATTTGAAAGTACAATCCGTCCGGTTAATAATGGAAAATAATTTCATTCAAATGGCTGCCTCGGCTGGCCATGCAGTAGCCTACACGATCGGTCCAATTTTTAAGCACATTATCGATTGTGTGCAGCTGTATTTCACCAATGGCTTCACGAATATTGTCCTTTAAAGCGTCAATTGTCTCTGGCTTGTCGGCGTAACACTTATCTTTGACGGCACCCCACAAATAATAGTCCAACGGTGTCAAATCGCAGCTCCGAGGTGGCCAAACGACATCAGCTCTGCGGCTGATAATGCGATCTTCAAAAACAGGGCGCTAAACATCAAGTGTAGCTTCGGCTGTGTGGCACGTAGCTCTGTCCTGTTGAAACCAAATGTTGCCAATATCCTCCTCTTCAGTTTTTGTAAACAAAAATTCATTCACCATGGCCCGATAACGATCGCCATTGACTGTAACGGCCACTCCTTGCTCATTTTCGAAGAAAAATGGCTCAATTATGCCTCTGGACCAAAATCCGCACCAAACAGTGACTCGTTTTGGGTGCGTCGGCTTTTCAATGTATGCGTGCGGGTTTTCTGTGCCCCAAATGCGACAATTTTGCTTGTTTACATACCCGCCAAGATCAAAATAAGCTTCGTCTGAAAAGATGATTTTTTTTGCCAAAATCGGCATCTTCTGTAAGTTGATCGCAGGCCCACTTAGAGAAGCGAAAACGCATTGGATGGTGAATTGGCTTCGACTCCTGAACAAATTGGACTTTGTATGGCGTCATACCAAGGTCTTTATGCAAAATTCGTCTCCGAAATGTTCAATTGTTGAGAAAGACGGTGAATTTATGTTGATGGCGCTTCACGCACACTTTCTGCCACAGCAGCAATATTCTCGGGTGTACGCACTGTTTTTGGCTTTTCATGCTTTGGTTTATCGATGTGGATGCCAGTTTCTTTCACTTTTTTCACAAGATAACGAACATACGGAGCTGACGGTGCTTCTCTTCTTCCAAAATCCATACGCAATTTTCGCACACATTCTGCAACATTACCATGATTTTCTAAGTATGTCGCAATATTTCCCAGCGTTGTTCAAGCGTATACACAACCATATTCGTTCAGCGGAAGGATAAAACTATTTATCTGTCAAATCAGACATGAGCTAAGTGTTACCATTCACGAAATAAGCACTAGTTGAAAAAAAAACGTTAGATGGCGGACCCATTACAATGAAACAATACAAAACTCTCAATCTCTTGATTTAAACCCAGTGGAACATCTATGGGTAGTACTTGAAGAAAATATTCGGCACTTTTAATTAAAAAGTTGAAACGATACAGCTCGATCAGTAATTGATGCGTAAGACGAGGATGTACTTTAGCATATCATCCCTATTAACACAATTCTAATTGGGTGGAATGATAAAAATCATCGTCGTGGAATAAAATCAATGTCACTTACTCTACGTGGCCAAATCAAATCGAATCAGTTACAGGTTGCACCCAACTAATCGCTCAATTTACATCAGATGGAAACTTGCGTATTAAAAACGGTCGTAATGGGATATGAAAAATTTGGCTGTCTAACCGAACCAGCGCAAAAACGAAAATACGTTTCTGAATGAACAATCAGATCTTTATAAAGCGATCCCAGATTTATATTCTCCAAATATCGTAGCTACACAACTGCGTATCAAATGGGGATTTAAACAATAAAAGCAATATGAAACCTATTGCTGTTGAAAATCGGAATAAGTAGGACATGTGGCACGTAAAGTGCCCAACGATGTACGCAGAAAAGCCTCTGATTAAAAGCTAGATAGTGATAGAAGTAATATTGTATTGAAGTCGACGTAATCCAGTAGGTAGTGTGTTGGCTGATTAGACGTGAGGCCACGGTTCAAACCTCAGGTTTGTCATTTATGTATAAAATTAACACACACTCAACATATGTAAGTGGTGTGAAAAGCTAGGTCGTAATCCTAACTGTAGGGTTGTAATGGCCAATTATGTATGTATGTAATATTGTATTGTTCAGTGATATGTTGAGAGAATCTTATATTTTTTAGATACATATTTATTTCTTTATTCGTTTCTTTTAAGGAATATACGTACGTACATATATGTATATTCTCCGTATTCTTATTATTATTTACTTCCTTTGTCTCAGGCTCATTATCCAAGTTTTTCTAGTTAAGCAGGTGATCCTAGAACAGGGGTTACCAAAAATTTTTTGGTTGTGTATTAGTGAGTAAGAGAGAGAAAATAAATTGAGAGCTTACAGTCATAGGAAAATGTTAGTAATATACCCTATTTTGATTATCATTTCATTAACATACATAGAGTTATACATCTCTAATTTAATAATTAGGTAATGTCTTTCAGATATTTGCTGAATACTAATTTAGTATTTAATTTAGTTTCATAAATTTCCTCTCCTGCTTATAACCAGCCTTTTAATTTTTTCAAAATAAAAATTTATGTATACAAAAGGATTTTTTAACATAAATTATTTTTTGAGTGTAAACCTGAACAAAAATATTATAGCATCCGCTGATATGTGTGCTAGTCGCCGTCTGATTTTGATCAAAATCGAAAATCGACTTCATCAAACAAAGTCTTCTGATTTCTTCATGCAAAAATATGCTCTAAATCATACGTTACAATAATCTTATAATATAACTAGCAGATTGTACCCGGGTTATGTAGTTTGGATTAGTTTAAAAATTAAAAAAAAAATATTATTGGGTCATTTTCACATTAAAAATAACAATAAATAAAAAACCGGTTTATCGGTTTCGAAACCGGTTTTGAAACCGGTTTCATAAAAAAATCCAATTTTTCAAATTATTCGGAAACCGGTTTAACAAACAACCCAGTTTTTTGAATACTCTAAGTCTTAAATATAAATGCACTCAATTTGCCCGTTTTTCTCCCCTTTCCCCCTTTTGGACCCCTTTTGGTCCAACTTTATAAACGGAACACCTCCAAAAGCTATTTGGGAAACTTAACCAAGCTAAATCGTAAAAAATACCTTTAAACAGATAAAATACAGCATTTATGCATAAAGTACCAATTTTTGCCCCTTTTTTCTCCCTTTGTCAAATTTTCTTCCCCTTTGGGTCAAAATTTTGAAAAGATTTATTGCCTATAACCTGCACCGACAAAAACTCGATCAATATCCCAAATTTCAAGAAAATCGGTCCAGGCGATCAGGCGTGATTGGCTATGCACTCAATTTGCCCGTTTTTGGCCCCTTTCCCCCTTTTTGGACCCCTTTTGGTTCAACTTTAGAAACGGAACACCTCCAATAGCTATTTGGGAAACTTAACCAAGCTAAATCGTAAAAAATACCTTTAAACAGATAAAATACAGCATTTATGCATAAAGTACTAATTTTTGCCCATTTTTTCTCCCTTTGTCAAATTTTCTTCCCTTTGGGTCAAAATTTTGAAAAGATTTATTGCCTATAACCTGCACCGACAACCTGCTCGATCAATATCCCAAATTTCAAGAAAATCGGCCCAGGCGTTCAGGCGTGATTGGCTATGCACTCAATTTGCCCGTTTTTGGCTCCTTTCCCCCTTTTTGGACCCCTTTTGGTCTGACTTTATAAACTGAACACCTTCAATAGCTATTCAAGAAAATCGGTCTAGGCGTTCAGGCATGATTGGCTAACAAACAAACCAACAAACAAACAGACTAACAGAAAGATTTATAATATATATTAGGATAATATAATAAATATAATAATAATATAATAACAATCTGATCGTTAATAACAATCTTCTTAAAAAAATTGCATTCAATGTAATACCAAAAATGTTTTAAAAACCATTTTAATAACTGCCAACAAAACTGGTTTATTTAACATTGTAAAACTGATGATTAAAATTTTAAAATTAATGACTTTAACTACAAAATAACTTCATGCGAAACTTACCAAATTGAGCACAATTATTTTTTTTTTTTTTTTTTTATTTAATCCGTCTTTTAATTCTGTTTTAAACTGATTTTTAAAACACTTTCAAATTCTATTTATTTATTAAAAATTAAATTAAATTTTAAAATATTTTAATATTTTAGAAATAATAATAACGTTCAGATTGTTATTTTGTATAATTCTTTTTTTTATTTTTTTTTTTTTTTAATTTCACCTTTTTATTCACTTATTTGTCAATGTATTTTCCTTTGCAAAACTATTTTCACAACTAATTTTAATAAAATAAACTCAAAAAAGCTTTACACAATTTGTTTTAATTCATTTATTTAAAAATTCAATTCGAAATCCAGCCAAAACACCCCGTACTAGCGTACATACAGCCACATAGGAACACGAGTAAGAGCAAAAAAAAAGTGATGTCAAATACACATTTATCACACGTTATTTATCAATTACAATATTGAGATGAACAATGCGAGCAGCAAGCAGTAATATTGCTCGTTTTGATCTTTTTTTTTTTTTTTTGTTCACTTTACGCTTGACGAAACGGCGAAAACGATAATAACTACACAACACAATATGAAAATGTCAGCACCGCCAGCGACAATATGTTATTAATAATGATCATGATTTTGAAAATTGTTTTGCCTTTTCTGTTATTATTTTTTTTTATTAAATCAATACAATTTGATCTGATTTATTGAAGGTTTAATTAACACCCGTTTCTTAGGCAACCATAAATTAAACTTTAATTTCAACAATAGCTTGATGTATCACTTTTACACATCATTTATGTTTTATAAACTGTTGTTTAGCATTTTTAATCAATTGCACCCACTTTTTTTTATTTCATATATTTTTTTGTTTAAATAAATAAATTAAAAAAAAAAAATAATTCTTTAAATAATCTATTAAATTCACAAGTTAAACAAGCGTTTTATTTCGTTAGACGTGCCAACTTCTTGTACGATTTTTACAAAACTGAATGAACGTTGATTTCATTTATATTTCCAGCAATAATCATGATTTGTTTTTATTGAATTGTGTGCATAAAACAACACTCTGCTCTTATTGTGTTTGTGGTTATTGGTTGTTATTGTTGCTTACTGTTGCTTTTATGTTTTTGTATACATTCGTTTTGTTTATCATTCATAGCTCTCTCGCTCTCTCTCTCTCTCTCAAATGCTGAGAGAGCATCAATGAGTAATAATTTGTTATACAGTGATAACAGTGCTGCCAGATCAAGACAAATTTCAAGAAGTCTCATAAAGTTTTACGTCTGCCGTGCCCAGCGTTGCCAGATTTTTTAAACTTTATTTCTGGGAAAAAAAACCTTTTTTTATAAAAAAAAAAAAAAAAACTTGTTTTCTACAAAAGTACCACCATTTTTAAAGGAAATTCCGGAGCCCGGTGCCCTCTGTTGGTGTTTTTTGCGTTTTTTGTCCGGGACTAATAAAATACACAATGTTTTATTTAAAAATGTAAATATTTCCTGTTTTAATACTGAATTTAATGAAAAAATTTTAAATTTAATTTTGTCGAAAAAACTTGTTAGTAAACAAATTTAATGAAAACTTTTTCGCATCTCCAAAAACTTGAAAAAAAAGGGAAAACTTGGCAAATGGCAACGCTGGCCGTGCCTTAAATAACATTTAAAGTTTAAACTCAACACTTATTAACCATTTTTTATAATTTCTACCAACTGGCTACACTTGCAGTGATGTGATCACATTAAACAGTTTTCCTCTCTCTCTCTCTCTTACTTTTATTGTTTGAGAAAACAAATATTTTTGTTATTGTTTACATTTATTATCAACAGCCTATGATTCTTTGTTTGCAAGTGAGCACCTAACTGCTCTTCCCGATAAAATAAATCAAAGAGCGTAGAATAATAAGCAAAACAAAGTAAATTTCTTGTTGTAATTGAATACATACATATTTACACAATCTTTTGTACACACATATACACACACTCCCACTGAAATGGATTGTAAACAAAGCATGTTGATTTTGATTTCGTTTTACGCTGGTGTTGTGTTTCTGTTGTTGTAAAAATACATTTATTGCTTCTTCAATGGGGGGTTATTTTCGTTGTTCTTTTTTGTTTGTCTTTTTCTTCGCCAGCAACGTCATTTGGGTTTTTGCCTTTTTGGTGCTATTGTTGTTGTAATTTAATCTAAAGCATTTTTCTTTACTATTTTTGTTTTGTTGCTTTTTTTTACTACACTCTGCCAAAATAACCAGATTAAGCAGTTTTTATATCAACAGCTGTTACCAGCAGATGGAAGCCATTACAATCTAGTTTCTGGGACAGTCTGTTATGTTATTGTTGTTGTTATTGTTTTGTTACTTCTGCCGTTGGTTTTGGTGTTGCTTAATTTTTATTTTGATGGGGCGTTTTTTCCTTCTTTTTTATTATTTTGTATTTTTTTTTTATTTCTATTTTTATAAAGTGTGCCAAAGTCAAGTTGTAAAAGTTATTTTTTTATTTATTTAAATCATCACCGTTTTTGTTTACTTTACATTTTAATGCATTAGTTATAAAAAGTAAAATTTTTTAAATTTATTATCATGCTTAATCTGTTACAAAAAATTTTTTTTTTAATTTTTTGTTATTAAATTATTTCTGATAACATTTATAAATTTTATGGACTTTTCTTTTTATTGCTGGTTTAGAAGCATACTACTTGCGCATTTTATGGTGGTAATAAAGCACTTTTCATGTTGACTGACATATGGGTATTTCCATACTAATTTATTAAATAGAAATTAATCCATTAGGCATGCAGTCTACTTATTTACTTTATTTATTAACTTTAACTAGTTTTACAACGGTTTTCAATTTAGAATAATTTTTTTAGTCTTCTAATGCAATTGTAAAGTTGTTATTAGAGCATGTGATATTCAAAGAATTTTTGCATGTTAGCTTTTTAAGGATCGAGTTCTACATTCTACGATACAAATTTTTAGACCCCTGCTGTCCTAAAAAGGTTTTTCTTTTTCAAAAAAAGTTGTTATTCTAAGGTTGTTACACTAAGGGCCGTTAACTAAAGGGAGGATTTTAACGGGCAGATAAATCGTTTTTCATTATTACAAGTGGACAATATGGTAGAAGTGAGCGTTAAGCTAAAGGGAGGATCATCCTACTGGTAACTTTTAAAGTTAAGTTTATGTTTGAACTTGCCATATAATATATTATTTTCAATATGGCAACTTCAAATATACAACAAAAAAAAGAAGCCTGTCGTTGCCACTGCGTTTAAAAAAACTTGTTTAATTGAGCAGTGTTATCGACATTGCTCCGGCACTGCCATATTTTTGAATAAAGTTAACTTTATTTTATCATCAGGTTATAATAACGAAAAGAAGTTAAAAGTGACTTTAAAGTTCACTTTAGCTAAAGTTACCTTTAACAAAACCCAAGTTTAACGGGTTTAAAGATTATATAATCGTTAGACCGTCACATTGACAGACAGATCACTTTCCCGGAGCTTGTTATGTTAGAACTAAAGTTGTGTAGTTCACGAATGAACTAGTTCAATTGAACTAATAGGAGCCGGTCATAATATTGAGTTATTTTAGCTCCGTAGTCATGACTCTCTTAAGTTGCCCGGGGCCACGCATAAATAACGGATCAAAATCGCCTTTTTTTTATTAATGTGTTGGCAAAACTGTACTCACACGTCTGAGAAGAGTTTGAAGAATATCAAAATACCCTAAAATTGAAGTTGGGCACTTTATATATACATATGTATGTCAAATGCGAACAAGGAAAATAAACTAATGAAACAATATTAAATTGATGAAATAAAATAAAAGTTCTAGTCACTGACTTACTGCGTTTTATTCCCGCTTAAATCGAATAACGTTTCCAATAACGTACAATTTTCACACGCACTAACCAACCCCCGAAGAGCAACTGAAAAGCTAACAAAATTAAAAATATTTTAAAACATTAACAATTTCTTTTTTTTCTCCTTTACTTATTCTTTTTTTTTTTGTTGCAAAAATTATACAATTTTTAGTAGGGGGACAAGTTCAAGAGGTTCTCATTTCTTTTTACCACCCGTACAGCAAATATGGGTATCAATACGAAAGATAAAGAAATGCTAGATAATCGGATTATAATCAGATTAGAAAATTATGGCATTTGCCAATGTGGTTGTACATTTAGTGGCTAAAAAAAATATACAAAAATAAACTTATCAATGGAACTTAGTATTGCGAAAAAGCCAGACGAAATAGAAACAGAAGTAAATGCAAATATAGGAAGGAATAAACATTTATTAAAAGAAAAAAGAATTATAATTTTTTATGAGAATAAGGGCCATTATTACAACTTGCCGTTAACTAAAGGGAGGATTTTAACGGGCAGATAAATTGTTTTTCATTATTATGAGTACCCAATAAGATAGAAGTGATCGTTAAGCTAAAGGGAAGATCATCCTACCTTTAACATTTAAAGGTCACTTTATGTTTGAACTTGCCATATCATATACTATTTTCGATATGGCAGCTTCAAATTTAAACAAAATGAGCATATACAACAAAAAAACGAAGTCCGCTGTTGCCACTGCGTTAAAAAAAAACTTGTTTAATTGAGCAGTTTTATCGACTTTGCTCCGGCACTGCCATATTTTAATTTTATTTTATCTGTAAGTTGTAATAACGAAAATAAGTTAAAGGTAACTTTGCCGTTCACTTTAGCTAAAGGTACCTTTAACTAACCCCAACTTTAACGGGAAGTTGTAATAATGGCCCTAAGACTGAAAAAGTTGAAGAATTTATATTGCAACCGAGGTCACAATGACCCAATCCAGTGGATTGATTTAACGGGTAAACTTTACTTTTTCTGGAAAGTTATAAAGGAGGTTAGAAGTCGCCGTAGTCTAGTAGGTAGTGTGTTGGCTTATTAGACGAAAGGCCCGAGTTCAAATCCCAGGTCAGACATCAAAACGAAAATATGAAAATATTTCTTCGGCGACTTACTCTCAGCAGATTTCTGGCAAAAACTCTGAGAGTAAAAATTGCCATGAAAAGCAAAAATCTGTCGTTCGGAGTCGACTTTAAACTGTAGGTCCCGCCACTCATGTATAAAATTAACGCACACAACACAAGTGTTGTGAGAAGCTAGGACGTTGTACAATGGGTCAATTCGACCTCCGGGTACTGTACTTGTCACAGTTGACAAGTACACGTCCTCTAACGTAACCTAACCTATAAAGGAGATTAGGTTAATTAGCACTCCTTCAGGCTTGTCAATTTGTGATGTATTCCTGCCAGCTCTTCAAATGCATATGATCTGCTCTTTGCATCAAATTCGGCATACTTGACTTCAGTAATGCATTGTAATCTATTGTACGTTGTTTTCTTGCGTTTTTTATATTATTTGCCGTTATTTTTTATACCTATTCCATTACTTATAAATGTTTATTTATTTAGAATTTCTTCCTTCTGCCCATAACCTTAAATTTAATTAAAAATATCCCATCGAATTTTTTTAATTAAATTTAAGGTTTTGCTGGTTTGGAAAAAAAGGGGACGGCAAAAGAGGCAAAATATTTAATTTTTTTGAAGTGTGGTGAGTCTTTACAAAATGTGGTGAATTTATCAGGTGTGGTGAATAAACTCACCAAAGTGCCGTTATTCGAAATGTTACTGTATTATCATTGATCCATGTACTGTATATCGTAATTTGCGGACAGTGCGTATCTAGAATAAGTAATTTTCACATATGTTAGTAGAGGCATTCACCGATATGTCTGTTTACCATTATACCGCTCAACAATGTTGCCATTGAGTCATTTTCTATTTAAAATTCTAAAAAATTAAAAAAAATACAAAAAATAATTAAATTTTAAATTATTTTGTAAATGAATTTTTGAATAATTTCTTTCTTTTATGTTTTATCCCCAAAATGCTTGCAAATTGGAAATTCTTTGTCGAAATATTTATAATTTTTTGTGCTTTTTGTTCGAATCGGATATAAATTACAGTAGGACCTTGATTATCCGTGATGGTCGGGACCGGAAGCATTCCGGATAATCGATTTTCCCGGTTAATTGATTACCAATTTTGGCTAGTTTTTTAATAGATATTTTTATTAGTTAATAACTGAATATGTACATATTTATATAAAAACTAAATAATTCTAGGATTTTACATACATACATGTTTCAAAAATATAAAAAAAAAATAATTTTGTCAGAAAACAGTGAACAGTAGATAAGGATTTCGTATACTAAAGAGAGAATTCCCCTTTTTCGCTTGTTTGTCCAAAATAATAGAAATAAATTTTTGCTTATAATCACGGATAATAGAGGTAATCACGGTTAAACGGTGCAGAAAAACTTAAGTCGATCCAAAATAAAATTAAGTCGATGCAAAAAATTATCTTTTTCCATCCCGGATAATTGATGTTCCCGGATAATCGAATCACGGATAATCAAGGTCCTACTGTATCTAAATATTATTATTAGAGAATTCATTTATTTTTCCTCTTTTTTAGAAGTTGATACAGATTTTTAGTTTCCTGGCAACATTTCAATTCCAAAACATTTCAGTACTTTTTTATTATTATTTATTTAATTCAATTTCAAAATATTTCAATACTTTTTTATTATATTGTATTTATGGTTTGCGCTTTTCAGCTAAATGTATATATCAATGGCGTTGCAGGTCTTTAGTCCCGGTTAGCCAGGGGTTTAACTAACGTAGTTTTTTCGCTTTTAGATTACGAAAGATTGACAAATGCTAAATGAATGAAAAGTAAGTTAGTTTTTCTATTCCATTCCGTACATTATTAAGTATAATATTTTTATAAAAATACCATTTTATGCAAAAAGGTACTCTTTCAATTATTTCAAAATTTCAATTTTGCAACACTGCTGACTGAGAGGCTTTTCATTATTTACCGTTGTTTTCTATATTTTTTCTCCAAGTTGCCCACAACAATGCTTCCCTCTGTTGTATTTTTACCGTTTATCTGCCAAACAACCGCTGTCTGTTTATAAGAATTAGCCGCTGTATAATTAAATTTATTCTTCTACTATTTTGACATTTCTCTTCAAATATTTTCATTTTACAAGTTTTGTTTTGATCTCTCCTGCTACATAATGAGTAATTATTGGTAATTGTTAGGAAAAAAAAATTCAAGAAAAATATCAAAATTATTGGAGAAACAACTCGCAAAAAATTATTCACTTTGTAAATAAATAAAAAAAAAAACGTATGTAAAATATAAATTCACACAGAAATTGACTGGAGCAGATATTCATAAGAAAAATGTCTTCGAAAGCTATCAATTACATGGGCATGGGAATAGTGGAGCCCCAGGAACGTATGCGTTACTTGATCAATCATGGCAATGTTAATGAGGTGGACCCGAAGCAATCTATAAATCGGTAAGAATTTTAAATACTTTTTAAGCACCTGTAGTGGGTATAGTTTTGGAAATTTTGCGTAACGTTAACCTTGTGTACTTAGGTTTGCCCTGACATGCACTTGCCTTGTTAGTTTTTTTTTGTTTTTCAATGGTTCGTTTTGTGTGTGTGCATGAGAATTGGAAATACTAGCAAAGGAATGCAAAATATGTACACAAGGTCATCAGAAGTGACCTTATAATGAGGTTATTTTAAATCCTTTTTGTCTATAGCCACTACTACCACTGCAATGAAGGTTAGGCTCCTGTTGATAGGCACATACAAACGTATGGCAAATTGGCAGGAAATTTATTAGGAACACATTGACAAATAAGTTTAATTTTTTTCCCCTTTGCAGTTATTATCGTTCTGGCACTGAAATGTTACGCATGGCTCAAGTCTATCTTGCGGAAGGTGACCATGAAAATGCCTTCATACTCTATATGAAGTATTTGTCTTTATTTGTGGAGAAGATACGCAATCATCCTGATTATCCTAAAATTAAATCGGAAATGAAATTCATTAATAAACGCATCAAAGAAGAAGTTATGCCCACTTCGGAAAAATTGCGTGGCAAAATAATGGAACGTTATCAACGAGAGTATGAACAATTTTTGGCAAATAAAGAGGCTGAACGTATACGCGAAATGGAACGTGAAAGACGAATGAGAGAAGCAGCAGCTGCAAATAATTCAACCAAAGCGAATTCATTAATACCCGCCAATCTACACGTACAAATGGATCCAAATGTTCAGCCAACAGCACCGGATATGGGTATGTTGGATCAGGTTGTTTATCCCAATGATTTTCCCACAGGCGGTCAAAAATCAAATTTATTGCTGCCATCGGATAGCACAGATAAAGAAGATAAGCGTTCGAAGTAAGTAACATTAATTTTAATTTCTACTTAATTCTTTCTTAATTCGCAATTTTTGGATAATTTTAGCATACCCTCGAAACCAGCATTTGATCGTTCCCAAAAGCCACAATACGATCGTTCAAATTCCCTGATGGAAGGTGCTTTACGTACCGTTGTCATACCCGAAAACACCATGGACGTATTCTTGCAACTTGCCCAGGCAAATACAAATAAAAATATTGAAACATGCGGCATATTGGCTGGCCATTTGGCTCATAATCGCTTGTATATAACCCATGTCATAATACCAAAGCAACAGGGTACACCAGATTCGTGTACCACAATACATGAAGAGGAAATATTTGAAATCCAAGATGAACAAAATTTAATAACATTAGGTTGGATACATGTAAGTAGTTGTGGTCCACACTTGTTTTATAATTGCAATAATTTATTGAAACTAATTACAGACACACCCCAGTCAGACATCGTTCTTATCATCGGTGGACTTACATACACACTGTTCTTATCAAATAATGATGCCAGAAGCAATTGCCATTGTTTGTGCACCAAAATATCAAACGTAAGTTAGGATTTAAATCGAATATTTGAAAGCAATTAGAATTTTAAGTACTCCTCAGACTCTGTTGGAGATGAATGTGGAACGCTACTGGCAGAGTAGGTGATAGTAATAGTACTAGGATAGGGGAGTTTGAACATGTCAGGATTCTGAGCGTTATCGATTTGAGCGTAGAAACACTTTGTTCAAGTTTCACAAACAATATGGTCAGGATATTTGAATTCAACAGGCTGCCCTTAGTGCTATTTCCAGATAGGAAGACAAAAAGCTGTTCTATCGGCTCTGATGAGCACAGTATATCCTAAAATGAAGCGTTTGCTTATAATACGAATTACTTTGGGGCATACCGTATTTATCTATGCACATAGGCAACTGTGTCATTAAATCAATGACTGAGTATAATGTTAGCTGGTTAGTTAGAAGATAGCACTCTGATGGGTTCCGTGGTTTTAGTGATGAGTGGGGACAGGATAATGTAGTTGAACTGACAACAGCAGTTGGTTAAATCTTCCCTGTCACAGCTCTGGGCAGGAAGATTCCTGAACAGTAATGGAGTAATGCTCTGTTGGGTGCCGTGAAATTTGTATTGGGTGGAGCAATGAGAATGCAGATGAGCTAACAAAAGTTCTACGGGCTGATTTATTTGGTGAAAAAAAAGTTTAGTGGACTCTTTAAGGCGGAATGGGAGATATCACAGGATATCTAGGCTACCATGCTCCAGGTTTGAACTTTTCAGAACGGAATGGGTCGGAGAACGATTGAGGGAGAATCTATTGCCATCTTGACGGATTTTTTGATGGGGCATTACTCTAGGAGAGCTTAGATAGGTTAGAGTTAGTGGTAATGTGGGGAATAAGAGTCTGTTGGGCACATTCAGTGTCTATGCGCTGGTTTACGGGATGTTTCTGGTGGTAATGTGGGAGAGTGAGAGTCTGTTGACCACATTCAGTGTCTGCGCTGGCATACAGAGGGAAAAATTCAAGATTCTTGGATGGAGTTTCTTCAAAGGCCTTATAAAGTTAAGATTCTAGTAGGATTTCTGACATTAAAGATCTTATGTAACATTAATTGGTTTGTGGGATGTTTCTGTTTCTCTTTATCTCATTTTATACCATTTTCTTTTTATTTCTTCAATTCTACATTACCTATCCTTTGTATATTTCTAAATCTTCCCTTGACCGCAAAGGACCTTTACTGGACCGGTCCTGTAGGTCTGTGGTACAGAATTCAATGCAAATATTAATCTTAAGTGATCATGAATAATACTTGACAATTTAAAATCCTTTGAAAATGAGTGCCTCTATGTTTGAATTTTCATAAATTTTCTTTTTGTATCATTTTCAGTACCGGTTTCTTTATACTGACACCAAATTATGGTCTGAACTATATTGCTGAATGTCGAAAAAGTGGTTTTCATCCACATCCCAATGATCCGCCATTATTTATGGTAATTATTAATTATTCTATGAGTCGTTCTGATCATTTGTTTACTTATGTATTTTTTGTGTTTTTTTTTTTTTTTGATTGCAGGAAGCCCAACATATACAAGTGGATTCTACACAGAAAATACGAGTCGTGGATTTGCGCAGATAGTTTAAGGAATTTTTCATTTAAAAAAATAAACGAATTTAAAGCATAAAGAAAGAATCCAACAAAGGAAATTAAAAATCTATAAAAAGAAAGTTCCAAATTAACCAAAAAGAATATAAGAAAAGAAAAATCCAAATTAATATGCAAAATTTAAGAAAAATTAAATATGTTTTGGCTGCAAAATTTAAAACAATATAAACAAAAAAAATTGTTTTTTGGCTAGAAAAAAAAAAATTAAATTTAGAAAATGGAAAGAAAACACTCTGATTACTTTACTAAAATATTTATGAAAAAAGTGCTTTAAAAGAAAAACATAAACTAAATAAGAGAAGATACAAAACAGAAGCTGTAGCAACATTTAAATTATAAGAAGGAAAAAGAACTAAGAAATTCAATTGATGGATGATAAGGACAAACAATATTTTTAGAAAAATATATATAAACTGTGCATACATTACATTACATTACATTACAAACATACATATGGAATACATAAATATATATTTTTTAAAAGAAAGTTTATACATGTGACCAGCAAGCGAACGCAAAACATATTTTTTTAGATTTTAAAAAGCAATTAAATACTACTACCAGCATATTAACAAATTTTCTTTATACGCCTATTCAAAAAACAAAAAAAAAAACTTTGTTAAACTTAAGCTTTGCTTAGCATTTCTTTTATTTTGTTATCACAAAAAATATTTGACTTTTAGTTTTCTTTTAAATACTAGACGTTTAAATACCACACACTATTTTTATATTATTAAATGCTTTTAGTAGCTAAACTGATTGTACTTTAAATTACAAAAAACTATTTATTATTGCATTTTAAATTGTTATTTATTTATATACGTATTTATTACTAAAATATTTAATTTTAATTTTTCTTATTTCGTTTTTTTTTTATATAACCTAGACTTACACTATTATTTACTATATAAGTCGTTAAATATTGTTTTATTAACTAAATTAATTAATAAAAAAATTCTAGTTCTTAAGACTAAAGCTATTTGCAAAACCCTACACGCTTAACAGGGTACTCTGGTCTGGAAGTAAGGATTTTAGTCGCGGCTTCAAGTCTGACAGAGGTATCAATACAGCTGGCAATTTAAAGCGGTCTATTCCGTTTTTATTTCATTCATAATTGATAAAAACCTCTATTAAAAATGAAAATCAACTGAAATTCTCTTATCCATTGCATAGTCAGTCCATCGTGGCATAGGTACAGGAACACCCGGACTGTAGCTTTGATTCAATCTTGGGGTTAATACTAACAGGACATGGTTTTTTAGATGCATCCTTTGGGTGAGGACTGCGTTTACAGGGACTGCGCCTACCTGTGGCGTCACAACGGGCCACTATACGTGCTCAAAGACGATTTGGTAATCAAGGCCCAACCTAACCTGAGCGAGGAAGACTGAAGATGAGAGAAATGTGCTGACTTCAAGCTAGTCTTTAATTTACACTTAAGTTTAGAGTTCAAACTGACAGAACCTGCACTCTTGCAGAAAATGTGAACCGTTTAATAAACATAGACTGCGTCAAAACTGTCAAAAGTTAGCACAAAATTGTGGGGATTCAAACGCGAATACTTTCGAGTATTACGATGTGATTATGATTGTCATAATCAACACACTGTGCAAGAAATTGACAAGATTCTCAAGAAATTTGCAGAGAATGGTATCATGTGTTCAGTTAGCAAGTGGTCAAACTTGTGCATAATCGTAATGTATACGCTGTCGTAAATCTCGCTTCAATTAATGAAAGTGTAGAGAATAATTCGGATTTGTCGATTCCATTACGTTCTCAGCAATTGGGCCTATCTTACGGCGGAAGCCTTTTTTCATTAGGATTTGCACCTCCATATATATAAAGTTCAAACCTCGCAATAAAAAAAAGTCGGTTGACATAATGTCGTCATAGATTTACTGATTAGGTGTCAGAGCAACTGGCTTTCAATGCGGATTTTTCAAGCTATTTTTTTCGTCAGCAATAAAGCCTCCTCACTCAATGCTGACAAGAAGTCTGAAGATTGTAATCATCTACTGACATCGTGCCAAGACTGTGACAACATTAGAGGTTTAGTAAGGATTTTACCAGTACTAGGAGTGAAGAAGTCGCCGTAGTCTAATAGATAGTGTGTTGCCTTATTAAACGTAAAGCCCGGGTTCGTATCCCAGGTCAGGCATCCAAACGAAATATGAAAACAAAAATATTTCTACGGCGATTTCCTCTGCTGAGATTTCTGGCAAAAACTCTGAGAGCAAATAAACCTGCCATGAAAAAAATTTCGCAAAAATCTGTCGTTCAAAGTCGACGTTAAACTGTAGTTCCCGCCACTCGCGTATAAAATTAACGCACACAACATGAGTGGTGTGAGAAGCTAGGCTGTAATCCTGACTGAAGGGTTGTAATGGCCAGTTATGTATGTATGTAGGAGTGATTTAAGTGAAAATGATTAGGCGATCAAGGGCTTGTGACTTTGAAGCGGTTAGGAGTAGAAGATTTCTAGGGATTTCCGGTTATTACCGTTTTCAATCTCAGTGTCTTTGAAGCAACTAAAGTCAGTGGTGTTGTGCTAATTTTTTTTTTACCGGAACGCGTATATATAATTATATAGACAGGGCCTATCCTGGGTAGGCGGCCGCTCTGTGCGGTCTCATGTCCCAAATTTAACGACGGGGGTGATTTTCCATGATAATCCTGGCGGCGGCGTTTTTTTTTTAGGTCTCATGTCCCAAATTTGACGACGGGGGGAGGGAGATTTCCCCCAACTTTCGCCCGTTCACGGTTCGGAAAAACAAGCCGGTTCGTTCCGGTTCGGTTCAAACCCTTGTTTATAAAAATACATATACAAATTAGAAAAAAAATTTATCAGAAATCATCTTTAGTTCCGGAACGCGTTCCTGTCTAAGAAGTAAGTACCGGAACGACGTTCCGGAGCGTTCCGGCTCGACAACACCACTGACTAGAGTTGGGGTTGTCGTGTAGGTATGTTGTGATGTTATCGCATGTAAAACTGCCCGTCGACGCATTAAATTTAGACAAGCTTTTGAGCGCCGTGAGGTAATCCCGTTTTCATCAACAAAATGATTAAGAATCCTGTAAGGCGAGACTTTTTTGATCGTTCTTTTCGGAATGATCTGTATTTCGATTCAAAATAAAAGACTTCGAGTTTAAATGTCTTAAGTATAGCTTTTCGAAAATATTTTCTTTCGTATGGAAATGCTTATCATAACCCCAGATGAGTTAGCTAACCACGGTAGTAATATTGAAATTTCTAGACCAGTTTACCTTCATTTAAATAATTCATTACAAACAACCATCTAATAATTGTTTTATTTTATTAAACACTATTTTTAAAATCTTATCAATTTGATTATAAAAACGAAAAGGAAAGGAAAAGAGGAGATAACAATGAATAGAAATTTTGAAATTTATCGAGTTTCATCATCTGATATTATATTTATTTTCTTTAAAATTGTATATCAAATGAAATCAAATCTTAAAGTGTAATTGAATACTAAAACTTAATAAAAAAAACCAAATATTTAAAACAATGTAACATAATTAAAATAAAACCAAAAGTGGATATTTTAAATGGAAGTCAAAAAAGAAAGTACCAAACAATGCTTGTAATTTAAATAAACAATTGAAAAATAGACGCATATACAGAATCTATTGCCTTGTTTTGTTTGTTTTAATTTCAAATAAATAAAAGGAAAATGTGTTTTATTAGTCTTATTCCATAGGACTATTTGGTCCTTCCATTCTACCATTAGACCACTACTGTTGTTTGCTTACCTATTGAGTATACTGTATACATATCAGGGTTCCAGTCAAAGATGGTCTTAGCTACGTCTTATGGCAGTATGCGCCTCTAGTATCCAATTTAATAATAAAAGTAGACTTAAATAAAAGACACATAAAGCTAAAACTTTTATTTCACTATAATGCATGGATCTTGCCATTATGTACGAAATACAATCACATTTAATGTCTGCCTCTGGATTGATCGCCTCAGTCTATACTTTTGAGGTAATTCTCGACCACTTTTTGCCACTATTGAAGCTGTTTCCCAGCGATATAATGACGTATAATGGTTTTCAGTTACCTTTTCAGACTTAGACTTACAAATAAAGTCCAAAGTCTTCAAATCACATGATCTTGGTAACCAATTGACGTCGTCAAAACACGTCAATTACACTTTCTGGAAATTTCTTATGCAATAAAGCCAAAATCGACCATATTATGTGCTTCGTGGCCCGATATTGTTGAAACCACATACCATGCAGTATATTATCTTCAATTGCAGGGCAAAACAAACTAGTTTATCATACGACCATAATCATTTTCTGAAAAAATACTTTATTCAGACCATAATGCGAAACAAACAGTCATTTTTTTTTTTGAATCGAATGGGCTTTCAATACCTTTGGGGTTCCATATTCAACAATTTTGTTCGTTAACTTAACCATTGGCTGAGAAGCGAACTTCATTGCTTCTAGCCCTAAATAATTTACATGCGAAAACTCTTGATCTCTTAATCATTTGCAAAGGTTCTACTTAAATTGCCCCCAGTACTGGAAAAATCCTTGCTATCTAACTCCCTAATGTCATCTCAGTCTAAGCAAATTGTCCGTACATGCTTTTAATCTTCAAACTTCATCCCAAAAAACACAGTCTGCCGCATCAGTTTCCCTTTGTGACTTTTCCACAAACACTTCTGGTATCTTCAAACTCCATATGCAAAAATTTTCTTTGTTGGCGTAACCATCTAGGGAGAAGTTAAAGTCATTGCTATTGAATTTTTTTTTTTTTTTTTTTCGAAAAATCATCATTGAATACTAGGGCACCCAATTTTCATACCTACGGTGTGAATGGTGAATGGTCCTCAAACGTTAATTATTAAGTGCATTTGACTTTATCTGAATTAAGGTGCAAATCTAAATGCAAAATACGCCTTATAAAGCCTAAAAATAGGCTCAATTGCTGCAAACTCCATAGAATCTACAAATTTGGATTATCCATCACACCTTCACTAACATAAGCAATATTTTCGGCAATTCGTTCGTTGCAATAGTGCCAATACCGAAAATTGACGCTTAATTTGGGATCAATGGTGATGCTGTGTTAGCTGACTTAGAATATACATATGTATGTACATATGTCTGAAAATCTGATTCTGATCTGAAATTTGATAATTCGAAAGCCTTTGCACACGTTTGATTACAGTTAACTTTCCATGAAGCCTTTTCTAGTTTCTCTGATAATCTCCTTTAAATCTTTCGTAAATTGTTTATGTAAACCTGACCCACTCTATTGCATTCAAATTGCTAGAAATCTTGAAAACTTTGTTTTAATTGTGATCTGTGATAGGAACTATTATTTTAAATGTCATTGTAGCAATAATAGCATTGTAATAATAATAGCACTGTAGTAAGTAATAGCAATGGCAACCCTTATATTTGTTATTTTGAGTGTGAAAACAATAATAAACATTACACTCTCTGAGTTGTTGAAGAGAAATAAACCTTACAGTGAACAACAAAATAGTCTGTAGGAAAACAATATAAATTTATTGTAATATCGGGTCCGCCATCTAACGTTTTTTTCTTCAACTAACTAGTGCTTATTTCGTGAATGGTAACACTTAGCTTAGATGTCTGATTTGACAGATAATTAGTTTTATCCTTCCGCTGAACTAATATGGTTGTGTATACGCTTGAACAACGCTGGGAAATACTGCGACATTACTTTGAAAATCATGGTAAAAAAATCATCTTTTCAGATGAAGCTCATTTTGATCTTGGCGGGTATGTAAACAAGCAAAATTGTCGCATTTGGGGCACAGAAAACCCGCATGCATACATTGAAAAGCCGACGCACCCAAAACGAGTCACTGTTTGGTGCGGATTTTGGTCCAGAGGCATAATTGGGCCATTTTTCTTCGAAAATGAGCAAGGAGTGGCCGTTACAGTCAATGGCGATCGTTATCGGGCCATGTTGAACGAATTTTTGTTCACAAAAATTGAAGAGGAGGATATTGGCAACATTTGGTTTCAACTGGACGGCGCTACGTGCCACACAGCCGAAGCTACACTCGATGTTTTGCGCCCTGTTTTTGAAGATCGCATTATCAGCCGCAGAGCTATTATTTGTGGGGTGCCGTCAAAGATAAGTGTTACGCCGGCAAGCCAGAGACAATTGACGCTTTAAAGGACAATATTCGTGAAGCCACTGGTGAAATACAGCTGCACACAATCGGTAATGTGCTTAAAAATTGGACCGATCTTGTAGGCCACTGCATGTCCAGCCGAGGCAGCCATTTGAATGAAATTATTTTCCATTATTAACCGGAAGGATTATACTTTCAAATAAAAAAAGAAATTTGAGAAAATATTCAGTAGTTTTTTTTTAAAGCATTTTCAAAAAAAAAGTTATTTGGCGGACCCTATATAACGTGTTTGTTCTAGTGAAATTTTAAATTTAAATTAATTTAGTTATTTATTTATTACGTAATTATCAAATACAATTCTGTAGCAAATTTAAAGAAAGGAATACTGGCTACATAGGTTATCGTTTCCGTAATGGGAAACAAAAATTGTAAAAGATTTCAAATTAAATTCATTAATTCCTAATAAATTCATTCGTGATCTGTGGAAAAAAAATTCAATTTTCGAATTGTTTTAGATCATATTCGGAATAATTTCGACACATTTTAATGCCTCTTCTGTAATTTCTCAAATAAAATCAATGGCAACACTTGTTTGTTATTTCCAGGCAATTCTCTTTATAATGCTATATCGCTCTCACTCTCTTTGTGGAAACAAAAATAAATATTTCTCTCGCTCACTGAGTTGTAGAATAGAAAACACAACAATATTTACAGTGCACAACAAAAGTATCTGTATTTTTTTCATTTCTTTTGTTATAAAAACCGTACGTGTTATGAAATATTCATTGTTTGCAAATTAAATTCAAGGTTTTTTTTATTACCTTCCGCTATCTATTTAAGACCCAGCACAGTTCAAACCTAATTTTAAAACGTAAAATGATGGCTCGTAAGCATATTTTGTTTGGATTTCTTTTACTTCTCATTGTTTCGATATATCAAATTGCAGCCGAAGAGGAGGACCCGAACTTTGTAAGTGATTATCATTCACGTTTTAAATTAAATTTTAAAATTTTGTGAACTTACTCGGAGAATTTTTTCTTTTTTCAGGAAAATTCAACTACCGGCTCTAATGGAATTGTAAGTGATCATTCCGAAGAAGTGCTTTTAATTTTATTTTTTAAATTAAAACTTATTGTTAAATTAACCCTTTTTAGGAACCGAAGGAAGAGATGGACTATGATTATTTGGAAAAGGTTACTTTGAGTCTTTCTTACATTTTAATATTAAAAATTATCATTAATTTTTTCTATAATTTTTTAGGAAGAAGCAAAGTTCGAGAAATATTTTTATTTATTCAATTCGTAATTATTTGCAAAGAATAATTTAAAGAACATTGAATAAATATTTGAAATGAAAGCATTCTAAAGTGAATTGTTTTAATTTAACAATTGGATTTGATTGGAAGCTGCAGAAAAAAGTGAATTTTAGCTTAATACGCGATAGTCTAGTAGGTAGTGTGTTGGCTTATTAGACGTAAGCCGCGGTAAAAACCCCAGGTCAGACTTCTTCACCAAAACGAAATATGAAAAAAATATTTCTTCGGCGTCTTCCTCTCAGCAGATTTTTTGGCAAAAACTCTGAGAGTAAATTAAATATCCATGAAAAGTTTCTCAAACATCTGTCGTTCGGAGTCGACTTTAAACTGTGGCTTCCGTTACTCATGTATAAAATTAACACAAGCAACATAAGTGGTGTGAGGTCATAAGTCTGATTGCAAGGTTGTAATGGCGAATTATCTATGTATGTTGGTTTATAAATAGAATAGAAATGTCCATCACATATTAGAATAAGATAGAGAGAAAAGCTTCATTCCTTGCAATATCCTGTCTTATTACCTCTTATCCTAAGGCATAGAATTCAGCTGGGAATATACTCAAAAGTTTTGCGATAAAATAGTGCCTCTTTTAAAAGGGTATGCCTGCAGCTTGCAGATTACTCGATTGATTTTTATTATATTTCCATAGAAGTTTTTTGGAAACCTTATTTAAAAAAAAAAATTTTTTTTAAATTTTTTACCAAAAAAAATACTTTCTCTGGTATTAATAAAACTTTTGTCTGCAAACTTTTGCCAAACACAGTAGACCACCGTTTGACATGTCATGACATTCCTATACAGAATGCACAGCACCACTGTTGCCAACTTTTTTCCAAAAAAAGTCGACTAAAAAATAGCTAGAAAATAGCTAAATTTTAAAAAAATTTAAAAATTTAGCGATAAATCGCCAAAACAATAAATTTTAAAAAGTTTTTAAGAAAATTTACTTAAAACATAGCTAATTTTTTGGGAATTTTAATATTATGTAAAAAAAGACAACGATTTATCGCTTAATTCTGAAAAAATACTCGCAATAAATTTAAATTCAATTTTTTTTTTTTAAATTATGTAAATATATTGCAGAGGCATGGACCCTATTAAGAACTGATGCAGCAGCCTTGAGAGTGTTCGAGAGAAAAGTCCTACGTAAGATCTTCGGTCCAGTGCGAGTTGGCGATGATTTCCGCATCCGATCCAACAGTGAGCTGTATGAGCTCCTCAACGACATAGACGTAGTACAGCGCATTAATATCCAGCGGCTGCGCTGGCTCGGTCATGTCGTTCGAATGGAGAAGGATGCTCCGGCGAGACGGGTATTTGATGCGGGGATCTGCTGAAGTCGGCGAAGAGGACGACCTTGTATCCGTTGGAAGGACCAAGTCGAGGAAGACCTGTCATCGATTGGTGTGACCAACTGGCGTAGGCGCGCAAGAAGCAGAGGCGCCTGGAAGGATGTGTTGCGGCAGGCCGAAATCCGTTAATCGGGTTGTCAATGTCGTAATTAAGTAAGTAAGTACACATATATTTAACGTTTTTAATTATAGCAGTACATTTGGTTCTATGAACACGGATTTTATTGACATCATCAAAATTGTTTTTACACATATCACTAAGGTGATCAATAGCATTGTTCGACGTATGTTGACATACAAATATACATAGATAAAGCGACTTCTTGCATTTTAACGTTGTCAACAATATTTGCATTTGTGGAAAATTCCAATTTTTTCCAACATGATCCCCTAAGCGATGATGCTGATTAGTGTTTTTTAGTTTCCGCGTGACTTAATAGGTCGTAAAGTTTTCCAGACAAGGAGCATCTGCAATACAGGTAGTCCCCGACTTACGACCGTTCGACTTACGACTATTCGCACTTACGACCATTTTTTTTTCTAATTTTTTTACATAGAAAATACTTAAAGAAGACAAATATGTAGTTGCGGGAAATTCCAAAAATATAAATTTTATATATATAAGTACAGTAGGACCTTGATTATCCGTGATGCTCGGGACCGGAAGCATTCCGGATAATCGATTTTCCCGGTTAATTGAGTACCAATTTTGGCTAGTTTTTTAATAGATATTTGTATTAGTTAATAAATGAATATGTACATATTTATATAAAAACTAAATAATTCAAGGATTTTATATACATACATGTTTCAAAAATATAAAAAAAAATAATTTTGTCAGGAAACAGTGAACCATAGATAAGGATTTCATGTACTAAAGAGGGAATTCACATTTTTCGCTTGTTTGTCCAAAATAATAGAAAAAATTTTTGGCTTATAATCACGGTTAAACGATGCAGAAAAATTTAAGTCGATCCAAAATAAATTTAAGTCGATGCAAAAAATATTCTTTTTCCATCCCGGATAATTGATGTTGCCGGATAATCGAATCACGGATAATCAAGGTCCTACTGTAAATATAAATTTTGGGTAGTTTCATTTCTCCTGACCCTCAAAGTTAAAAGTACAGTATGTAATTTTTTTCTTAAATTTTTTTTATATGAAATTCGACTTACGAATTAATCGACTTACGAGCGATGACCAGGAACCTATCTCGGTCGTAAGTCGGGGAATACCTGTACTTACAGAATACTTTTGTTTTGTCTTTTTCGTCTTGAGCCACCCACGTTTTCAATTTTTCGTGATTTAGTCATTTACGGCGAAATTTTTGGTTATATTTAGGCCCCATTCCTTAAGTTGTTATAGTTTTTGACAATATTATTAAAAGCTTACAACTTAATTTTATACTTTAATTTTCATTCACTTACAACTACTTGTCACAAAAATACAGTAGAAAGAATTCGAGTTGTTTGTTTATGTTTTTCTTTTCTTTAAAAACCGTTATTTGAGTGTTACTTTGTAGCAACATAAAAATCGATAGATTTATAGCTAATAGCTAAATCGGATTTAAAAATCGTTAGATTTGACGAGAAAATAGCTAAACTGGCAACAGTGCACAGCACACACAGTAAACGAAGAACAAGCAACTGTTTTTTCTTTTTCTTGCTTTCCAAACACTGAACACCACCACTGCCAACAAGAGTTTGTTTCTGTTGATTCCCGTATAATTTTTTCCTACATTATGCAGTTCTTCGTGGTTGATCAAGTATTAAACAACGTTAAATACGCGTACGTCTAAACGAAAATCATACGAAATTACGGGTGGTAAAGCAAAATAATAGAAAGAAAATCAAATTGTAAAAAAAATCCCACTAAAAAAATAAAAAAGTTTAGGAAATTAAGTGCGTTTTTCACACGGACGGAACGTAATTTGTTGTATCCTAACAGCCTAACAGTTGGTCGTTTAATACACATGGTGGTGGTGGTGTAGAATTTTTAAAAACAACAAGAAAAAATAAACGTCGTTTATATACTGACGAAGAAAATTGAAAATCAATAATTTAACAGAGAAATTAAAAAAAAAAAAACAAATTTGAAGTGATTTTATTTGGATGTTAAAGAGAAAAAAAATATAGAAAACAAGGAGATACAACAAAATAAATAAATCGTTATTATTTTCATATTATTATTCATTGTTAGTGTTCTTGTTGTTGCCTGCCCCTGTGTTCTTCCTAGTTTTTTGTTGTTGTTTTTTTACGTTTCTTTGCTGTAGCCAAACGGAAGACGGAAAAGTTGTGAACATTTTTTTTTGTTTGTGTTTCTTCCTGCCTACATTCAAGAGTCATAAAATTCCTGGGCTCTTGAAGTTAAAAACCAATACAAAAACAAAAAAAAAACAACAAAGAGAAATCCTAAGTGAGAATAACGAATAGCTCTTCAAACAATTTTTTTCCCTTTTATAAAATTCATCACTTTAACCTTGATTTATTTAAATCAGAAAAGAAAAAAAAGATAAAAACAACAAACAAAAGGAAAATAAATTGAAAAGTTTAATCACGAATTTATTTTTCTTCGCATAAATTATAATGTTTAATAACTTTTATCCAATCAATTGGATTATAAAGCCAGCTCTATGTCAACAACAAGATGTAAGTAAGCCTCAACAAAAAAAGAAAAAAAAAACAAAATCCCATACAAATTAGGAATCATCAGAATTATGTTGTACTATATGACCCAGTGTTGCCACCAACAGCTTTATGACTTACACACAACCGGCATCGGAATTACACATATGAAAAAAAATTACACACAAAATTCTATTTTTACAAATATTGCAAATATACATATATATATCATGTAAACATTAAAATTATATATTCATATACATACTTAAAATAATATACATGTAACATTTCCAACTTTTATTTTAAAACATAAAACAAAAGATATGTAATTGCATATATCGAACATTAACCTTAAGGCACCTGGAGACGATCAAATAAAATCATCACGCCTTATATGTGTGCGTGTTGTCGTTCTACACTTTTGATTTTTCTACACTTTTGATTTTTTCATTTGGTGACTTTTTATTGATCGTCTCCATTTGTGATTGACAAGCATTTCTCATTTGTTCTGTTATTGTAGTAATGAAATGTCATGTAGAGATGTGCAAATGAAAAAAATAATATTTTGCAATTTATTGAGAAATACCAATGTTTACCAGTTTTATGGAATGTAAAACCGGAAGCTTATTACAATATTGCACGATGTTAATAAGAATAAATCGTCACGCGAAGAAAATATTTTAGCTTCCAAACACTACGAAATTAAAATCAAAATAATGATTGACGCATTTATTTAAACGTCTCCTTTTAAACGTCAAGCACACCACACGCACACTTATGTACTATTTGATGAATTTATTTGATCGTCTCCAGGCGCCTTTACATGTATTTAAATTAGAAAGAGAAGGATGTAGGTGTTTATTTTTGCAAACTAGTGTTGGAAATTGCAATAAATTTATAAAAAAATCAGTGTTAACAAATTGACCGTTAAAAATTAGCGACTAAAGAAAAAGGTAGAACAGAAAATAAAATTACACACAAATTACACACGAAACTAATTACACACCTGCTACACACACAATCAAAAATTACACACAATATGTGTAATTACACACAAGGTGGCAACACTGATATGACCTCTTAATGACATTTCGTGTTTATTTCTCTTGTTCTTGTTCTTCTGTTTATTTTTATTGCTTTAATTTTTTGTTGTTGTGCAGTCACCTTTATTGATTTAAACGGTAAACTAAAGCCAGTTTAGAAGCAATAAATTTTATACACATACTACATTCTTCTCATACTTTCTTGTTTTGATTTACAATTTCATACAAAAAAAAAAAAGAAAGATTATGCCATTGTTATTGTCTTCATTTTTAAATTGCAATCTTTGCAAACATTTAAAAATACATACGTACACATGCATACATGTCAAGTGTCAAAGAATAAGTAAAAAATACTAGAGCAAGAGAGCAATACATTATACATATACCAACAAAAATATCATTGCAAGTACAATTTAAAATAAGACATGTGTTGCCATTGTGCATGTGTTTATTAATACCATAAACATGTGTCATTGAAACTTACCGTGTTATTTGCAATTTTGTTACCCTGAAAAAGAAAAAATGTGAAGAAATTATTAACAAACAGTATAAATCAAAATATAAATTAATAATATTGTATGTTAGTTCTCGTTTTATTAATCGTTTTCTTAGGAAAACGGTTTTTTCTTATTGCTGCAATTGACTATGGACCTGTTGCTTGCTCTATATCTCATCACTACTGTTACAAAACTTGTACATTAATGTGTGTGAAGATAGATTTTAAAATATAATAGCCAAGACACAAACCCTTAGTTAACAAAGCTGTGTTAGCTGTGTGTGGATTTTTGGCAATTAATTTAGTAAAAGGAACGTCTGACCACGGTTTAAACCACAGGTCAGACATCTCCAGCAAAACGAAATATGAAAAAATATATGTGTGTGTGAAGTTAGCTACGAAAGTTATATTCTTTTTTTTACAGTGAATGTTATGTTACAAAATAAAAAAACAAAAAATGTATGAAAGTAACAATTTGCTTATTGGAGATAATAAAGTTGAAAATCAAGTATTTTTACCAAATATGCCCTCCATACATTGGGCAAAAATTGATAAAATTTAAAAGGTGCGGTTTTCTGACCTATTGGGCTGGATAGCTATTGGATCAAGGATTCCAAAACAGTTTTTGTTACGGTCACGTTAGTCTTGGGATCGGAGATATAGCCGACGTAGCTAACTTTTTTAGTTAGGGAATCCTCGGAAGCAGTAGTAGAGCTATTACAACAGTTACATCACTGCAACCCAATTGATTTTTTCATCTTGCTACAGTAAGCGAATCATTTGCTTAAACAAACACCACGAAAACAGAATAAGAAGGTGAAGATGCAAATATTTAGTGAGAGGCCCACCATGCCCCTTAAAAACTGAAGAAAGAATAAAAACTCAAGCTTTGTAAGTAGTTTCACAGATTTAATGGCATCATTATGGAATATTTCAAGTATACTGCAGCGCATTGATTTTGTGGAAGGCTTTGGATAAAAAGTTCCATCTCTCTAACCTCAAAATTCAAAAAGCCCAAGTTGTATGATTGTCAAACAACTTTACTTGAAGTTTTACATATTGTTACGAAACGATGGTACAGTTTTACATTAAAACGATAAACAAAAGCTACACAAACAAATACAACGAACTTGTTACAAGTAAACCTACAAACCATGAGATTGAAAGAGAAGGGGATAGACAAGTAAGCGAGAGTAATACGCAAACAACAATGAAACTACGAGAGTTCTCGAGAAGGCGAAGACACGAACATTCTACTTCAAGAATGTTCGTCAGACTGTTTACGTGGACCTCTAAAAAGGGAAGACTAAGCAGACGAGTAGTAGCAGTAAGAATTCAGTCAGTCTTATGTGAAGTCGCGTTGCGTGTGAAGAGCGAACAGTCGTGGTTTGAAGATCTCCGTTGTAAAGATCTGCGTTGTTAGCGAACAAAGTCATTTATTGTTGTATTCAAGTTGTGAACAGTGACACACAAAATAGTGGGAACAATAAAGAATTTAATTGAAACTAAACACAAATTTACTTTTATTTTGTTTGCAATCATCGAACTCATATTTTAAACGTTTTTTAAAAAGGTAAAAGCGTAACAATATGAACTCGCAGAACAATATGAGCAGCTATACAGTATAAGATGAAGATGTTTTATGCCCTCAATCACAAATTTTTCTAAAACGTTGGATATAATTATCTTCAATTTTTCCCTCAATTGGTTTTTCATTATTTTTCCAATTCATAAAATTCCCTCCATTTGTGGTTCTTAGCTGAACGCTTTCACTGTATATTTTAAAGATTCTTTTGGTTTTTGGTTGTTATGGCTAGGGGAAGGATGTTGTTGATGTTGTCTTTCCATTAACAATTTCACAATAAAGTCTCGACAGTTGTTTCTGTAGAATTTCCTTAATATTTTATACGATAAAAATAATTGACTGTGCAAGAATAATTGTTTAAAGTGATTCACAAAATTATACGTACAGAACGTGCATAATTTGGATGTTTTGTTAAGTTCTAAATTGAAAGGAAGAAAAGAAAAATAACTACTCGATCGATAGGGTTTCCTACTGAAGACTTCCAACACTATAGAGGTTCTGAGGATGAATGAAAAAATATGGAAACTACAGATGTTGCTGATGGTTCTATACTGATTGAAGGGGGTGTATGTAAACTTTTTTGTCTCACAGTATTTAAGTACACAATTGCATAAAAATAAAGTGTTGGCTGTGACAACAGCATTGTTTTCCGGTTTCCCTTTTGCCAGTAACATTTTTCAAAAACATCTTTTGTCGTTGTTGTTATGAATTGAATGACGGGTCTTTTTTCCTTTATTTTATTGTCGTTGTTGTTGCTATTTTTTGTTGCAACCATTGTTATTAATGTGATGCATTAATTTGTACTACAACAGCTTAATAAGTTGTTGCAAAAAAGTAAGAAAACAAAAAATAAAATTTAAAATAAAGGATTTTTATTTGTGTAAACTACTAGTCACCAAAGATGAATAAGAATAAGAATAAGAATAACAAACGAAAAGAAAAAAATAAATTGAAAGCAAAGAGAACAAGTTCAAATACCATATCAAAGAAGGCAAATAAAGAAGTACACGTGCATTCCATTGGCTTGACTTAACTCATTCGAATGTCTGGGGGCTGATTACACTTTGTAGATTGAGATACGTGCTAACGGCTTTTAAGTATCATTTCTTGGCACAAAATTCCATGCCAAACGTCCTTTTGAGAAATATTTTGTCTAAAAAAGGGTATTTTAAACTACAACAGGGTATTTAGAAAGCGAAAATGTAAGGCACACGCCAATAACAAAAGAAATTTGCTATTATAAGAGCGATTATTACTCGTAGGTGATTTAAGGTGGCATTTGTTTTCCTTTTTTTTATTTTATTACTTATAGTTTCACTATCGTTTTTCAGTCCATATTTGTGAAAAGGAGTGCACGTGAAAAAATTTTATGTGTGTGAAGATAAATTCGAATTTAAAAATCTAAGACTCAATCCATAAATTTTAGCAGCGCCACATTTAAAGTTACCAGTGTAAAATTTGCTCTTAACAGAGTAAAATTTGCCCTTAACAGAGCACTGTTAACTATTTAACAATATCCATCTGAACAAGGTCATTTGTTTAGGAGCTAATTTTATGAGTAGCATATCATACTCAAAGGAATGTTCCATGGCCTCTTAATATAATCAGAAATATAGTCCCATATATTTATTTATTTATTTATTAATTACAATACAATTACAAATTATATTCTAATTATATACAAGCTGGGTAACTTCGACCATGTGCTCGGTTTAGTGTCACAGACCAGAGCCTCTGGTGGGAATCGAACCCACGACCCTCACGCTAATAGTAAGTCCCATATAAAGTGATATGGTATTGAGAAAATTGACTTTCAAAATATCAATTTTTTGATTGAAAATTTTCTAGAAGATCAGTGGCCATTTTGGCCATACAGACTATATGCAAATAGTAGTCCAGCGGGTCTTCTTTCCAACCGTGGTAGTGGGATAGTTGAAATAATTTTGAGAGTCAAAATTTTGAATTTTGGAAAAATCGATATTTGGCCAAAAATGTATGAAAAGTCTCTAGAAAATGCGTGGCCATTTTGGAAGAAATAGTACACCGTACAGACTATATGCAAATGATAGTCCAGAGGGTCCTCTTTTCAACCGTGGTGGTGGGACAGATGAAATAATTTCGTCCTCCATCCCCACCAACCATCCTTTCAATTTCAACACTTTTGTTCACTAATAATAATGATCATAATGAGAATTCTATTTTATGCCAATAGTCTGCAATAATTATAAAGTAGTAGAATAATCCACTATTGCCACTGTTAAATAGTTAACAGTGCTCTGTTATTAGTAAAGTTTAGCCTGTTAGAGACAAGAAGTGGCGCTGGTAAAAGTGTGGGTTTGCGTCCTTGGTTTTTAAATTCGAATTTATCTTCACACATATAAAATTTTTGGTCATACTTATTTAACTTGTTTAATTGGTCAATACAATCTACAGTTTAAGGGTGACTCCAGACGACATACATATTTTTGAGAAACTTTGAGAAAGTAGCCGAATGAAAATTTTTTTTTCTATTTCGTTCTGTGCGAGATGTTTGAGCTGCGATTTGAACCTGGGCTCGCGTTTTATAAGTCATCATACTAGATTACGGCAACTTCTAGGCTTAAATCTTTTACTGTGTTTGAAAAAAAATTTCCACTACCTTTGCGAATCACTCGTGATACAATGGATCAAACCAGGAATGTTTAAGACGGTAGTGATTTGGTCATGTGTGTGAAGCTATATAGAATATAGCTACGAAGGCTATATTCTTTTCTTATCAGTGAATGTTAAGTTAACAGAGGCTGTTAAGTTAAAAGGCCTCCCATTGTAATTTCCCGAAGTTTAACGTTTAATTTTCTTAGACCCGTTTGGTTTGAAAAAAGTCTGCACTTCTCTTTATCTTTCATTTTGCTGAGTATACTCTTCTATATATATACATCTTTTCCCACTCCACAGGAGTTTCTGTCCACTTTAGTGGCATAGAAGCGTTCCTTATTTTAAGCTCATCTGCTTGTTTGTTGACTTGAATTGCTACATGACGTAAGATCCAGTAGGAGGCGACCTTGATTCACTATGGATATATGCACAATGAAATTTGCATTTAAACTACACCAAGGTCCATCATAGGAACCTCAATGTAGCTATAAAGGGACATTGGCCTTTGGGTAAACATGTGCGGAAACTGGTAATATCTCACAATAGTAGTCCACGAAACATTTTCTTTGTAACTGTCCAGCAATTGGGAGGGGGATTTTTGGGTACTTAAATTTATTAACAGAATGTATCCAACAAAAGGTGATTTGAATTAAATTCACATCTTCATAAAACTATTTGGGTGATTGAAATAAAGTAATCCTTCGATTTACGTCGCCTCAATTAACGTCGTTTCGACTTACGTCGTCAAATTTTTTGTTCCCTCTAACTTCAATTTGCGTCGTCATTCGATTTACGTGGCCTCTTTTTGGTACCAACTGCGACGTAAATCGAGTGATTACTGTAGAATAACGAAAGAAGTGCTGGTTTTATCAGGGGACATTACTTGAATTTGCTAATTAAACTTAATCTAACCTTGCTTTTGTGTATCATTAGCGTTAATATCTCATGCAAAACAATCTACTAAATGGTGTTGGCTCAGTCAATTATAAAGCGTATTAACCCTCAAATTCAATTAAAGTTCTAAAGTGCTTTTGAAGGCCTCTTAGTTATATAGGCGATGGGGTGGGTGGGCTACCTCTTTTAAAGGAAATGCTTATAATTTCCATTTTTAATGATACTTATCGTATTAATATACAGTTGTAATCATGTTATCCAATAATACTTTCGATTTCAATTAATTTAATTAATTATTCCATCAATGAATTATTTTTTCCATTTAATTTCCATGTAATTCCCCCACAATGTAGGCCTAAAAACGTGCCTAATATTCGAACTTATTCAATCAGTGCGTGATTAATTCAATTCACATTTCTGCCACAACACACAGATGACAGATGATATAAATGCAAAGATATAGAGAGCGTATGATTAATATTAATTCGTTTTAATACCCATACGTTCTGTAGCACGTGAATAAAAGCAATAACAACAGCAACAACAACAATAAAAGAGAATTTTAATAAAGAAACAAAAGAAAATACTCTTTTGACTCATCCCAAGAGAATTTATGAAATATTTTTATAATAAAACCCACAAACGGAAGAATGTCTATTTTTTTTCTTTTTGCATATTTACACGCAAAATTATTTTCATTTCAAATATCATTTCTGGCTACTATTATTACAGTTATTATTATCTTTAAATATGTATGAAATGAATGCAAATGAAAAATGAATGAGAAAATAAAACAAACAATTTTCACTTATTTTGAGTTTTGTTTCTCCCTCTTTCCAATCTCATTGTGTGTAATTGCTGTTTTTTTTTTGCTTTCGTTTATTAATCGCAAGGTCACATAGAGAACATTGAAGAGTATGAGAGTATGAGTATAAGAACAGTATTGAGAGTACATAGGTTTGTGTGTTCTTGAGTGCATTTAATATGCCAGCCATTACTAGTCATTGCTAGTCTTGTTATTTTACTGTTAAAACATCTGACTGAGTGTTGTGTTGAGTCAAACAACCTTTAAGGGAGCCACAGCCAACACATCTCAGAGAAAGCAAAACACAAGAGTAAAATGAAAGCAACGAATGGAGAAATAAACACACACATACACACACAAATGGAAAATAATTCTATTTAAAATAGCGTGACATTCACTGTTTATTCTTTCTCACACCCCCATATAATATTTGTATTTGCAAAGCAAAACCAGCAAAGACAGGAAAAATGCGAAATACAAACAAAATCATGGCACACACAATCAATTCAAACACTCAAAAGAGAAAAAAAAAAACAATTGGGGTGACCATATGTTTGGCCGTGTAAAACGAAACTCATTGTGATTTAAATAATTGCTAATTTGTTCACAAAGTGAAAGGAAATATGGAAAAAATTTAATAAAATAATTTGTTATTGATTTTTTGGATTGCAAAAGCAAACATAAACACACATAAAGCTATGATCTCGATAAAACTTTTATTCCTTTACTTTGTAACTTTACTTGGACTTTGTTATTATATGATCGCCTCTGGATTATTTGATCTTTTTTATGTTGTTTTCGACCATATTTTCGCAAAATTTTTGTGGTACATTAACGATAGCTTGATGAAATTTGTATTTCAGATACTCCAATGTTGGAAGATTTTCTGTGTAAATAAGATCTTAATCGCAACAAAAAAAAAATTTAACGACATCATATCGTTTGATATTGAATGCCAATCTAGCCAAAATTAGTCATGCTTCATGGCTCGTGGTTACCGTCATGATGAAACGTACCATCCGGTTTATAATCTTCAATTACAGGCCAATAAAAGTCGTTTATAATACGATCATTACTTTAGCTTACTTAATGGGTCATTACAACTCTTTAGTCAGGATTACCACCTAGCTTCTCCAACCACCCATGCCTTTAGTCTTAATTTTATAAATGAGTGGCGGGACCTATAGCTTGGAGTCAACTTCGAACGATGAATTTTTGAGAAACGTTTTGTCACAATATTACTTATCCTCAGAGTTTTTACCAGAAGATTGACAGAAGGCTGAGTTAAAGTCGCCAAGAAAAATATTTTTTTTATTTTTTTTTGTGCGAAATCACTAAGTTAGCGGTTGAACCCCGGCCTCGCGTCAAATAAACCAACACACTACCGACTACACTATGGCGGCTACACAACGATCAATACTGTTACGAAAATGGAAATGGTGTTACATCGTTCAACATTAAAATGATAAACAAAAGCTACAAAAACTATGGACTTGTTTACATGATCAACGAATAAACCAAAAATATAGCAACAACATCAGTATAAAAAAAGGGATAAACAAATAAACAAACAGGCAACAACAACACTGCAAGGACATACGTAAACAAAATACACAAACAACAATAACGTAAACAACATGTTTACATTTATAGAGATTTCGCAAAGGCAAAGTCATTCTCTTTCAAAAGTATTCATCAGACTGTTTACCCTACGATATAAAAGGCAAGACAAAGCAGGCAACGGAATCAGGAAAAATTCAGTCAGTCTTGTGTGAAGAGAATAATTGTGCTCTTACGATTTCCGCTATACAGATCGGTCGAACAATTGTTATCGTTTACGCAAACGAGTGTAAAGCACAAGAAGAAACAAATCAATTGTTGTTGTTACATCAAGTTGTGAACAGTGGCATACAGAATTGTGCGAAGAATAAAGAAAATTAATTAAAACTGAACACAAATTTATTTTTATTTTTTATTACAATCTACGAGCTCATATTTCAAAAGTTTTTAAAAGGTAAAAACGTAACAATACATACGATACATAATGCTCTGAATTGACTGAATTTTTGAAAACATACGACCCAATGACATCCCCACATCATTAATGTACACCAAAGAGCCACTTTTTCTAAATTTTCAGCTTTTTCACAATCAATTCTGGATTCTTCGAGTCCCCATATACAACAATTGCTTATAAACGTAACCACCAATTGAGAAAAGAGGCTCATTGCTGAAGAAAATTTTGTTTTTTGAAAAATCAGCATTGAAAGCCTGTTGCGCTACCCAATCAGCATATCCAAATTCAATTGCAGAGAACTTCTCACACCACTTATGTTGTGTGCGTTAATTTTATACATGAGTGGCGGGACCTACAGTTTAAAGTCGACTCTGAGCGACAGATTTTTGAGAAGCTCTTCATGGCACTTTTATTTACTCTCAGAGTTTTTGCCAGAAGGCAGTCGCCGAAGAAATATAGCTAATAAGCTTAAAAAATCACACTATAATTTACAACGTCTTTTTTGTGATTTTAAGATCCTTTATTTTTCTAAAATCTCTTTACATATTTCTTCAAAATCACTTTACTCTAGTATTGGCTATTGAATTCAATTTCCATTTGTGCTCTACTGTTTTTAGTTGAAATACCGTTAATTCTAATATATATTATAAATCTTTCTGTAAGTCTGTTTTTTTGTTTGTTTGTTTGTTGGTTTGTTTGTTAGCGAATCACGCTTGAAATTTGGGATATAGATCGAGCTTTTGTCGGTGCAGGTTACAGGCTATAAATCTTTTCAAAATTTTGACCAAAAGGGGAGAAAATATGGGACAAAGGGAGAAAAAAGAGGGCAAAAATTAGTACTTTTATGCATAAATGATGTATTTTATCTGTTTTATAGGTAATTTTTTACGATTTAGCTTGGTTAAGTTTCCCAAATAGCTATTTGTTCCGTTTCTAAAGTTTAACCAAAAGGGATCCAAAAAGGGGAAAGGGGCCAAAAACGGGCAAATTGAGTGCATAGCCAATCACGCCTGGACCGATTTTCTTGAAATTTGGGATATTGATCGAGCTTTTGTCGGTGCAGGTTATAGGCAATAAATCTTTTCAAAATTTTGACCCAAAGGGGAAAAAATGGCCAAAAATTAGTACTTTATGCATAAATGCTGTATTTTATCTGTTTTAAAGGTATTTTTTACGATTTAGCTTGGTTAAGTTTCCAAAATAGCTATTGGAGGTGTTCCGTTTATAAAGTTGGACCAAAAGGGGTCCAAAAAGGGGGAAAGGGGCGAAAAACTTTAGGACTTAGAGTATTCAAAAAACTGGGTTGTTTGTTAAACCGGTTTCCGAATAATTTGAAAAATTGAATTTTTTTTAGAAACCGGTTTCAAAACCGGTTTCGAAACCGATAAACCGGTTTTTTATTTATTGTTATTTTTAATGCAAAAATGACCCAATAATAATTTTTTTTAATTTGTTAAACTAATCCAAACTACATAACCCGCGCAACGCCGGGTACAATCTGCTAGTTTAATTATATAACTGTTTATAAACAAACAATAAAGCAATTACGTGTGTATGTGTTCAATTTTTGTTATACTCCTATAATCGCATCTCTTCAATCTCTTCATCAATTAAAAAATATTATACGAAATCTCTTTACTTCACCTTTCTACTCTCTTATTCACACCCTCTTAGCTTTATCTTCTCTAACTTTGTGTCTGCTACTCATTATGCATTTGTGCTTTACAATCTGATATTAAAATACCGTTAATTTAATTGTACTGCTGACTGGCATTTAATTTTTATTGCATTTTCAATTTTATCTACTCAAACGCTAAGAGATTTGCAGAGTGTCTTTCGAGTTAAATGAGAGCAAAAAGTCAATGTGAGTTGAAAAGTATAATAATCTTTGTGTTAATTAGAGGTTAGTTGTGGCAAACACTCAATGTCATTGACAATGTCAATTTGTAAGTCATTTAATTGGCCGTTAAAAACGTTTTAAGTTGGGATCGAGTTAATTTATTAAAAATGTATTGAATTTTAAACATATGTATGTAAGTGGGTGTGAAAAATAAAAAAATCTTGTTTAAACATGACTTAACTCAAAGATGTTTTGATAAAATAATATGTAGAGGTACGAAATTATATATAAATTGTACGAAATTATTAAATAATAGAATATAAATTCAAATTTTTCTAAAAAAAAAAACATTTGTCGGTCAAGGTCAATTTAATATACAGCGTGTGTCTGCCTGCTAACACTGAGAAAAATTTGATTACGGAGACATTTTTGATTTGTTTTTTAATCAGTTAACGTTCCGAACTTTCATTTTTGATTCACGGAATCTGTATCGATTGATTACGGTAAATGAAAAGTGGACGGCAATAATGTGTGAAAAAATCAGAGCGTCAAAGGAAAATAAAGCATCCCAGATGGTGGAAAGGCCATGCCTTGTGTCTCGTGTGTTTGGAAAGAAATTTTCCATTACAAGATTCTATTACCCGGCTTAGTGTTAGCAAATCTGTCGCCACTCATGTATAAAATAAATAAACATAACAGGGGTGGTGAGAGAATGAGATAAACTAGTTCATAATCTTTACTAAAGTGTTGCAATGGCAATAATGTAAGTAAGAGGACTGCATTTTGCTTAGAATACGTAGAAGTTCTGCATGAAAGGTTTTAGGCCAAAAATTACGATATGTTATCGAACAACGTTTTTGCTTGTTTTTATATTTACGAAAAAGGTGGCCCACTTTTGGTCAAATTTCTAAGCAAAGTATTCTGAGTATTCCATAAAAAAAATCTTAACTGGTAAATGGTAATTATTTGTAGCCATTAATGCTGTTAAAACTAAGTAAATATGATAACCCTACATGTGGCAGTGGGGTGTAAAAATATCTGAAGAGAGATTATAATTTCTTTTTAGTATTAAATAGTGTCTGTCGTGCCTATTCAAATAATCCCTGGTGTTTACACACATCGTATTAGTCATGTTGATCTCAACAATTTTTTCTTCGTATGTATGCGTAGGCAATATATTTTCGTTGTTTTCTTAAACTCTTTTGCGCTCTGCTATTGTTACTCTTACAGGGTGGCTGATATGTATTGCAACCAACTTCAGGTTGTTATCATTTGTAAACCGCTCGTCTGACAGCTGACAAATTTATTCCAGTGACAGTTCATTTTATTATTTACAAGCTTACAAAAGCATTTTGATCTATTGCATTTACAAAAAAAGTTATTCGTGATGGAATTCAAGCGTGATAGTGTGATTGCTTTATATTTGGCTGGAAAACCGCAGGTGGCTATCGTTAGTGCCCTCCAGCATTTAAATGTGAATAAATCTTTTGTTTCTCGTACCATTGCTCGTTACCGTGATACTGGCAGTGTTGCATCGCGTCCAAAAAGTGGACGAAAAAAAACGGTAACAACACCAGAAATGATCCGAAAAGTGAAGGCTAGATTTGATCGAAATCCACGCCGCAGTGGTAGAAAAATTGCTCGTGAGCTGAACATATCGCGAGAACGAATGCAACACATATTGAAAAATGAGCTTGGACTAAAGCCATTGAAGTTCCAAAAAGTGCAAGAGCTCACCGATGGACAAAAAAAAGTTAGACTGGAAAGAGCCAAGGAGTTACTTCGCTTGCACGAAAGTGGCCAGTTACCGAATTTGGTTTTCTCCGATGAGAAGCCATTCCAAATTGAGCAGTTTGTGAACAAACAAAATGATCTGGTTTACTTGCCAAAGAGGTCAGCTGAAAATTTAAACCTGCGATTGGCCACCAGAACCCAAGCGCCGCCGATGGCAATGGTATGGGCCGCCGTAACGGCCGATGGTCGCTCCCCGCTCGTATTCATCGACCGTGGGGTCAAAATAAATGCCGAATATTATCGGGAAAATGTCTTAAAGACAGTATTTAAGCCCTGGGCAGACAAACATTTCGGCCGCAGACCATGGACATTCCAACAGGGCTCAGCACCACCGCACTCAGCACGCGTCAACCAAGAATGGCTTAAAAAGGTGGTTCCTCGCTTCATTTCTACCGCACAATGGCCACCAAAATCTCCGGATCTCAATCCGTTGGACTTTTGCGCCTGGAGAATTTTGGAGAGTAAGGTTCTCACTAAAAAATACCAAAGTGTCGATCATCTCAAGACGGCGCTTCGCCGGGAATGGGCCATAATACCGCAGAGCCACTTTCGTGCAGCCTGTGATAGCTTTGTCGGCCGTTTGAAGGCCATAATTCGTACCAAAGGTGGCCAATTCGAACAAATCTAAACTGATTCTAAAATTTGATGTTATTTTCAACATTTTTTGCTTTTGAACAATAAAATTAAAAAAATTTTTTTTTAAAAAAAATTAAAAAAATATAGCGCTTTACTTTGTTGCATTATATATCAGCCACCCTGTAATTTAGTTCGTTGTCATTATCATAAACTAAAGTAATGCTTTGAATAACGCAACGTATGCCAAAAAAAATTATAATAATAACAACAACAAAAGGAAATAAAGTAAACAACAAATAATCAAAACAAAAACAAACATATTATGCACTTAACTAACACACACTCATGTGCAATACAAATTGTAAACAAAGTTAAGCTCTTAACAAGCAACGAAAAATAAAAGAGCTTTTCTTACAGCGAAACGAAAAACACAAACACAAACAAATTATTTTTGTTTTTATGGGTTTTAAATGAGAGTGTTGCTAATAACATGATGATGATGATGATGATGATGACAATGACGTTAACTATAATGAGGAAGTCATCAGATTACTTTGAGTGCAATAAAATAGTTTTAATACAAGATTTTGACACTTTTTCCGCTTGTAAAGATTTTTTGTAGAGAATTTTGTTTTTGGTTTTTTTATTATTATGTTGATAATGTTGATATTTTAAATATAATTTATTTTAATTTATGTTAATGTAGAACAATGTAAATAACAGTGTTTTTTGTAGAACAGTTGTTTTAAAAGAGGAAACAGAGAGAGAAGTCTTTTAATAACAGACATTAAGTTGGGTGCAAATGCTTTTTTGTATAGAACCTAGTAATGCAATTAATGTGATAAATTTTAATGTTTTTTTTCTTAATTATTATAATAAATAATAAATTAAATTAAAAACATTATTGCACCTTTCTCTCTGTTAAAAAAAAAAATTAAATAAAGAAAGAAAAAACACCCTTTCATTCATTAGCTCGCTAACCGATTGAGTGTTTTTTTGTTTTTTTTTTTTTGCTGATTTTTCACTAGAGATTTTTCTTTTCTACCGTAACGATACGATTTCTAACGGTTCGTCTGTGTTAGAGAGCAACGGCCAAGGGAAAAAAGTCGCATCTAAAACAACAGAATTTCATTTACAGCAACAGTTTGTGAATAAACGAGCCCCCGGTTAGACGTACAAATATTATTTTGTTTTGGTTTTTCATTTCATTAAATAAATAAATAAATACAATACAACACAATACAAAATATTGTCGTTTGTATGCTATACGAAGCTCGCAAGAAGTACATATTTTCTAACGCGGGTGTTATTTTATAAATAAATTTAAAGGCAAAAAAAATAAATTCAAAGAATCATAAAGTAATGAAAAATGTACATTTTTAAATAATAAGAAGAAGAAAAAAAGGAAAATTTTCAAAGTCAATTTTAAGGTGACAAATAGCTAAAGGAAAATTTTTATTAAAAATTAAAAAAAAAAAAAATTAAAAAATATCGTATACACTGTGTTTTTGTTGTGCATTTATAAATAATATAGAAAAAAAATAATTTTCTTTTAATTTTTTTATGTTGTTTTAATTAAAAAAAGTGTGTTCTTTATTTGCAATTTTATAAACAAATTTTAAGGTTTTTACAAAAAATAAAGAAAACAAATTTTATACATAAACATGCCACAGAAAATACAAGAGGTTGGTTATTTATTAAGTTTTTTTTTTAATACAATATTAGCATATACAATGACTAATAAATATAGTTTATGTTCTATAGTTTATAACAAAAAAAAAAAAAGAAAGCTTTTAAAAGTTCTTAAAAATATAGATTTTCAGTATTGCCATCTAGTTTATGCAGCCTACAATAACTAATCCATAAATTGTTTCATTTTACTAACAATAATTGAATAACAGAGTTACCATATCACTGTAATACTAAGATTTTAAATACTTCACTTCGAAATCTCTATGTAAAGAATGTTTGTTTATAACGCCAATTCCTTTTTTGAAAATTGAAAATAAGCAGGCATTTTTCTTTATCACAGTTTATGAATTTATTATGGTAGTCAGAAGGACCAAAGTCTGGGATATATGGCGTGTAAGACATGTCACTTGGCTTCAGTTCATGTGGCAATCAATTTCCTTGCATTTGAATAACTCCTGTTGATTTTAAACACTTTAAAATGACTGTTTGAGTCAGGACTAATGATTGTGCAAGATCTTCTTACGTCTTAAACTAATCTTGAACGGGTAAGAATTCTAATTAATGATCTTCAAACTTTTTTGACCATTCCGCACGCTTTTGATGTCCAAATCCTCATTTTTGAAATGCACAAACAACTCGATACACTGTGTTTCTGATCGAGCGTGCTCAACTTATAGAACCGCAAGTAAACAATGACCTCTGGTATCACAGCGGGCCGCTATGAGCGCTCAAGTGAGCTTTGATATCAAAACTACCACTCCAACCGAACCTAAACAATGACTTGCATATGCAGTAATTGCTGATTTTTTGACAGTTTGAAAGCTTCTGTACCTTCTCGAAATGAGCATCAATTGCTAACTAACTGTTCATGTCATATTGAATGAGTTCTTTAAGTTTGAAAATAGAAAATATGCAAGGCAACTAAATTTACCGCATAAGACGTAATGAAGCAATTCCAACATGAGTTCATTGAAATTGTTCATCGCAATAGGAAGTATATTGTACGAATTGGAGCATTATTTTGATGAAACAACACTTTATTTTTAGTCAAATATGACCTCTCTCTCGTAATTTCATCGCTTAAACGATAAACCATGCAATAAGTAAGCCGGATTGTTTTTATTTAAAAAATATCCCGAGTTTGCCACAAAAACTAGATGCCTGCATAAGAAACGTCAGGCTTCTGCGAATGTGATTTGTCTAATATGTACAGTACATTGATATCTGATCTAATATAGTGTTGCATCGTTTTTAGAGTGAATGTCAGGCGAATAATACCAGAATTTAATTTAAAATTTTTTAAATTAAAATTTTAATTCCTATGCGCATATGTATTATCAATCATATCAGCTGTTAGTTAGTTTTTTAATTGCAAACCAATTATAAAAAATGATTTTGATGATTTTTCTTCATCAATATGCAATAATTTTTACTTTATTTTTAATTTGTTGTAATCATATTCAATTTCCACATAGAATTAATAATTGAATTAATATTACACGAATATATTCGTCATTCAACATTATTCTCGTAACAAACTCTGGAATTAATTACAATTTTTAATAACAAATAAAAAACATTGAAGAATAATTAAAATTTACATTCACGTTTTTAATTTCTAATTTAAAAAAGAAGAAGAAAAAAAAGTATAAAAAAACACTGGTAGCTTTCAATTAAAACGCTAAAGAGTGCAACATTTTTTTTTACTAAAAACTGTTAAATATGACACGATAAAACGAATGCATTCCAGTCGTACACTAGATTGTTGATTACAGGGGGAGAGTAATACAACAAAATGAGATAATAAAACAACAAAAACAAGAAATATAAAAACAAAAATAGTCAGGCGTTAAGTGTACTTGAAATTGTAAACATATTGTTATTGTTGTTGCTTTTGCTATTATTTTACAAGTTGATAAATAGCAAATCACATGTGCAAATTAAATACAACAACATCGACAATAACAATCAAATGAGACTAAACAAAACCAAGAAATTACAAAACCAAAGTGTAAAAAAAACCAAACAACAAAACTGTAATACTTGTTGTAATTATTATGCATAAAGAAATGAGAGACACAGAGAGAGCTGATTACAATGACTTTTACAAAGTCAAAGTTAATGCGGACATCAAAGCTCATTTTTTTTTTCTAATTCAAGCAAAAAAAAAAAAAAACACACACACATACACACATATACACATTAAGCAATGCATAGGCATGTTTATGTAATAAGACGATAATAACAGAGTACTGAATGCACTTTTCTGGTGTTTTTAATAGAGTAGCCAGATATGTCAGGTATTAAGTGGAAAACATATGTTGTGTACTTACCCTCGTTTCTTAATAAAAATATGTTTTGAAATTGGGTTTTAAAACAAAATAAATGAAAAACTAAGAAAAATATAAAAAAATATGTTTTTTTTATTTGCAATTTTGTTTCCATATTAAAATGATATTTAAACTGATTTTTAAATTTATTTTCTTATATTTAATAGAGAAAATAAATTTCTTTTAAAATGTTTTCAGTTGATAAGTCATGCACACAAATTTCAAAATATTTGCATGCTTCATGCACATCCATTACATGTTTGTGACCTTCATCAAAACTTTACCACGGGCATGTTTTATTTTTTTGTGAATTTTTTTCTGTTTTTTGACAAAAATTTATTTCCTCTATCATTTGAAAATACACACAGTATAACTTTTTTTTTAGTAAGATAATAAATAAAACGATTTGTCTGTAGTAAATCAGATTTTCAGATTTAGTTTATGGCCTACCACTCTTGTATTTTAACGTAAAACGTTAAAAATCTAAAAGTTAAAAAAATATTTTTTTTTTAGTTAAATCCACTATGGAAGACCATTGGTGACGAGAAAGTATTGCGCTACCATGATGTGTGTGTCAATTTTATCCATGAGCGGAGGGATCTACTTTTTGATGTCGTCTCCGCACGACGAGATTTTTGAGAAACTTTTCATGGCATTGTAGTCGCCATAGTATAGTTGGTAGTGTGTTGGCTTATTAGCCGTGAGGCCACGATTCAAACCCTAGGTCAGACATTTCGAACAAAAATGAGTTCCTCTTAGCAAATTTTTGGCAAAAACTCTCAGGGTAAATGAAACTGCCATGAAAAGTTTCTCAAAATTCTGTCGTTCCGAACAGCCACTAAGATGCGAGAAGCTAGGTTGTAATCCTTACTGAAGGGTTGTAATGACCAATAACACGGTGCGACAGTGAAAATACACCCGAGTAACTACATAGTCCACGTTGTTCAGATAGTTGAGTAGATCACAAAAATACCTTTTTTATATTTCTCGAACCCTCCAAACTTGTTTTATTTGACAAAAACTGTTTTTTTACTTTACGCAGAAATTTTTGGATTACTCAAACATTTCTGACCCGATTTCCAAAATTTATATCTTGTTGGAAAGGGTAGAGATGGGCCTTTAAAACTGTATACATATATCTATTATTCGACTTAATATGCTTTGAGATTTGATGAGGTAAAATTGGAAAATGCGAATTTTTTTCATATTTTTTCAAGTTTGTCCGTTCATAGTAGCAAACTTTACTTAAAAAATATGCAATAATTGATGACATTCTGAAAGTGCATTATCTTGTGAAGAGATTGGCACTTCGTTTGATCAAATCGGACAAATATTACCGTAGTTATTATATAAATAATATAACAGTCGTGTTATATTTTTTACATATGTCATCTCATCAAATGAACTTATAGTTCAAAAATTTTCAGAATTTTTGATGGATCTTGATTGTTTATCACAAAATGTGTCAATTTCACGTTTGTGCGACCACCAGAAGTTGGCCAATGTTTGCGTAAAGAGAAATGATAATATTTGAAAAAAACCCAAATATTAGCCGACTTCTGGAAGTTGTGCAAACGTGAAATTGACACATTTTGTGATAAACAATCAAGATCCATCAAAAATTCTGAAAATTTTTAAACTAAAAGTTCATTTGAAAAAATATACATATGTATATATGAAAAATATAACTCGACTGTTAGACTCTTTAAATAATAACTACGGTAACTTGTATCCCATTTTAACAAATGATGACTCAATCTTTTCACAAGAGAACAGACTTTAAGAACATTATCACTTATCCTATATTTTTTTATTAAAGTTTGCTACTATGAATGGACAAACTTGAAAAAATATGAAAAAAATTCGAATTTTCAAAGTTTAACTCATCAAATCTCATAGCATATTAAGTCGAATAATAGATATATGTATACCGTTTTAAAGGTCCATCTCCCCCCTTTCTAACAACATTTAAATTTTGGAAATCGGGTCAGAAGTGTTTGAGTATTCCAGAAATTTGTGCGTAAAGTCTAAAAAAACCGTTTTTGTCAAATAAAAAAAGTATGGAGGGTTCGAGAAAGATAAAAAAATATTTTTGAGTTGTACTCAACAAAACTCACAACCTACATTATGTCATTAGCCGGGTGTATTTAATTTTTTTTTATTTTGTCGCAGAGTGTAATGTTTGTATGTATGTATTGTTACTTTAATAATGTCTTCGAATAAAGTGTAGATCTAAGTGTCACCTTTCAAACGTTGTATTAGCAATTAATATTGCCAGAGACGTTGAAAATTTGTACACCCAGCAGTATGCAAAACCTATTACATTATCCTCCCACCCTCCCAATTCAACTAATATACGAGTCTTTTTTATTTTTTTAATATATTTATACGTATACGACATGAGAATTCAAAATTTGAAACCTGTCACAATTATTCCTTTGTCAATTATTAAATTACCCAATAAAATCCCCAAATTATTCTCAATTGGTTACACTGTAATAAGCTACTCTTGTGTGATTTACAAAAACAATCACAATTCGAGGTGAACTTTATTAACCAGCAGAGAGTATTACATCAAGTGCATATAACAATAAAAAACGAAAACATTACCAACAACAACATAAACAGTAAATCATAAATAAACTTTTATATTTACACTGTCATGTACATACATACATACATACATACATATAAAGGAAAAGAACAAGATCAATTTCCTTGGCAGCAGGTGAGCCATATTTTTCATACACTTTTTGGCTCTCTCGTCAACAGGAAAAAAAGTGTTGCAAACAAAAAAACCAAAAACTATGCTGGTATTTTGCCATCATTATTATTTACAAAACAACACACCCACTTTTGTGCAATTATACACAAACAACTACAAACTTAGTTGTATGCAGGCTTGTGTGTACGTATGATATTTGCATAGAGCCTGTATTTCTGTTTATGTTCTGTTATTAAAAATGAAAGAGAGCGTAAGAAACAAAACAAACAAAGAGAGTCATTGAATGTATGCATGAGAGATTTTCAACAAAACTAAAATGCAATTTACCGTTATTATAATGACCTTTACATTGAATTTTCGTAATGAAATTCAAAAACAAAAAAACAAAATTGTTTTGTTTGTTTCTTTTTTTTAATGACAAAAAAATGAAAATTCATTGTTTAATATACTACATAGTTTCTTGCTGTAGTTATTATTTTTTTGTTTGTTTGTATGCATACATACATTAACTTTGTTATTGTAGTAAATTGGTGCATCCTAATGAGACCACCTGTATTGTATTTTTATAAACACGCTATCTACAACAACGATAATGTACATACATACATACATGTAGTACGTATGAATGCATAACGGTAATATAACAGTATAAGCTCAAGCCGGTACGAAAATAGAAAGAAAAAACAGTAAAAAAAAAGACACGTTGAAAAAAATAATATAAAATATGACGTCTGGCAACAATTTGAAATAGTGACATTTAGTTATTTATACTCACCTCTTCACAAACTTTAACAGAGTTTTAAAGGAATTTAGTGTAAAAAAATTTGTTTTTGTCACTAATAGGACACTAAGAAGTCGCCGTAGTCTAGTAGGTAGTGTGTTGGCTTATTAGACGAAAGGCCCGAATTCAAATCCCAGGTCAGACATCAAAACGAAGATATGAAAATATTTCTTCGACGACTTCCTCTCAGCAGATTTCTGGCAAAAACTCTGAGAGTAAAAATTGCCATGGAAAGCTTCTCAAAAATCTGTCGTTTGGAGTCGACTTTAAACTGTAGGTCCCGCCACTCATGTATGAAATTAATGCACACAACACGAGTTGTGTGAGAAGCTAGGACGTTGTACAATGGGTCAATTCGACCTCCGGGTACAGTACTTGTCACAGTTGACAAATACACGTCCTCTAACCTAACCTAATAGGTCACTAAGAGGAATTAGTTTTTCCAAAAAAAAAAAAAAAAAATTTGTTCATACTTGAAATAACATTGAGGTTAAGGTCATTTGGCAAAAATGTAATATTTTGCAAGTATGTACATATGTACCACATTTCATTTGAAAAACTCCAAAGAAATAGGCATCATACAATTAATTAATTTAAGTTAATGCATTACATTACTTTACATTACTGACCTTGACAATGCTTTTCTGTTAAGCCATATGAATGAATAGCTGTTGCAGCTTTACTGCCGTTAGTTTTACTCAAAAACAAAAAAATAAAAAAATGTCTTCCTTACATTCAATATTTGTTAGTGTATGTATGCTATGGTTTTTATTTTAATATGCTTGCTTTTGTATTGTTATTTGTAAGAATAAAACAAAAACAAACAAAAAACAAAAACTTGGCAAAGAAATGCATTTTTTTTGCACGCTCTCTTACCCTAGTCTTTTACAAAAACTCACACATACATAGATTTACATTCGCACCCCACGAAGGTCGTTTTGTTTACATTACAAGAATATGTCGCATAATAAATAAATAATAACGCGTTTACACGAACAAACAACAATGCAATACAACAACAACGACAATAAAAGTGCTTCATACAAGAGATGAGAACAAAACTGAATATTTTATTAAATGTATGTGTAAATAAGACAAAAAACAATTATGGCAGCAGGGCGAATCATTGTTTACAAAATAGTTATAGTTGTTGCTTTTACGATTAAAATAAACGAGCGAGATATCGTATAAAAAGCGTCGTGCATAATAGCGTATGAGTGTTGTTTATGCATTAGAGTTTTAATTAAAGAATATAAGAATGTGACAAGCACTGTTGTTCATATTGTCACACATGCCGAGTTGGTTAAAGTAATTGGAATAGCTTTAAAATGCTTACAGTGGGTTACACTAAACATAATCCATCTGCTACAAAAGTCTTTAAAGTAAATAAATTCTTAAAAATCAAGAACTAAAGTTTAATGGAATTTACGTCCAGCTATGGGCTATGCGTTATAATACTTAGAATTTGTCATTTTATACGAAATACAGTGTCCTTTAAATGACAGCTTTTGGATTGTTTGCAGCAGTTGATCTTTTTAAAGAAGTTTTCGATATTTTTTTCAAATATTTTGTGGCGTTATCTCAACGGTATCTTGAGGAAGATTGTTTTTCAAATGCTCCAACATTAGGGAAAATATAAAAGTCTAGGAAAGACTAACGGCGTCAAATGGTGTTATTTTGGAAGCCCATTGACGTTGACAAAACATGAAATTACTCTTTCTGGAAACTTCTTTTGTAATAAAACCAAAATCGGTCGTGCTGTGGAGATTGTGGCATTGTTCAGTTCACAATTTAAAATTTAAACCGAAACAAATGTGAGTTATCACTATCTGTCACTATCCCTTTAGTCTTCTGGGTTCTCTGAGCCCTATTAGAGACACTTTTGCTTATTGAAGTAACCACCAAGAGAGAAATGAGTTTCAGCGCTGAAGAAAATTTTGTTGGAAGAAACAGCATTAAAAGTCTGTTGCTCTAGCACCCAGTCAGCATATCTACAGTGTTGTAAATGATTCGTTAGCTTTACTTGTTGTCTGAGTTAGATTTTATATGAATGCAGTCGCCAATTTAAATGCAAAGTACGGCTTAAAGAGTGTTAACATAGGCCTAATCGGTAAGAACGCTTTGGAATCGATAAATTTTTATTATCCAACACAGTTTTTCTAATAAAAGCGATATTTTCGCTAATGTGTACATTACGCTTGTGCATAGACCTGATTATATCTGTCGTGTTTCTAGTCCCATCAAATTTCTTCATATTGCTGCCAATCTTTTGCACAGTAGGTCGACTCTGATGACCCCATAATACTCGAAATGTGAAAGAAAGTTTGAATTATTATAAAGCGTTTTTCGATTATAAAACGATCTAAAGGGTGATTTTTTTTAGCAATTATCTTTTTGGCAACACTGGTTTAAACAGCTCACGCACGTTTCGTGTTTTGTTTCACTGTCAAACATCTTCAGTTTGGTCTATAATTTAACCATGAATCGTCTTACAAACGAACAACGCTTGCAAATCATTGAATTTTATTATCAAAATGGGCTCTTGGAAAGTTGGCCGAAGATCCACTTCTTTATCGAAAAATTGTGTTCAACGACGGAGCTCATTTTTGACTCAATGGATACGTAAATAAGCAGAATTGTCGATTTTGGAGTGAAGATCAGCCGGAAGCATTGCAAAAGCTACCAATGCATCCAGAAAAAGTCACAGTTTGGTGCGGTTTATGGGCTGGTGGCATCATTGGACCGTACTTCTTCAAAGATGCTGCGAATCGTAACGCCTTTAGACTATTTTTTGTGGGACTATGTTAAAGCTCATGTCTATACAGACAAGCCCGCTTCAATTGACGCATTGGAAGACAACATTGAAGCATTTATTCGTGAGATACCGGCCGAAATGTTGGAAAGAGTATGCCAAAATTGGACTAAGCGGATCGACCATTTGAGGCGCAGTCGCGGTCAACATTTGCATGAAATAATCTTCAAACATTAAATTATATGGACCGTACTATCGATTCAAATAAAGATTTCATGCATTTTTCTGAATTTTATGTGTTTTTTTTTTTTTGAAAAATTTTCCTATAGCTCTTAAAAAATCACCTTTTATAATCGATCCACTTCAGATAAGCTATTTTAAAGCACTTAATGGATAACACGATATGATGCTTAGGTGAATAGGTTATTTCACGTTGAAAATTCCCAAATTACATGACAACTACAAAACAAAATTGCATCTATTGTGATTACTAGCGTCAACATAGCAAAGTTCTGTATGATCAAATCATGTATTGTTCTATTTTTGTTGCACTCTGTATAGTATCGGCATTACAATTAAACCTACAGTAAAACCCCTTGAATGCGAATCGTGACGGCTTCTCTAAATCCAATGCCAACCTTCAATAAAAACTTAATTGAAAAATAAATTTACCGTCTCAATTATTACATAGTTTTTCATTAAAATTGCACAATTAAATTCATAAACAATTTTTAAATGAAAAAAAAAAATTAAATTCATTTATTGACGTCATGGCAAGTGAAATAAACAAAATACAACAACAATATGAAGAAAATAATTACAATCCTTATCAACCAGAATAAAAATCTGATGTAAATCCACTCTGTGGCAACTGCAGTCTGTAGCAAAAAATCAAAATAAGAAAAATATTTTTTTAAGAAAACATTCCATGATCGATTTGAAATTAAAAATATTTTCGAAAAAAAAAGATTATAAACAGAAACAAAAATATACACACTAACTGATTAGCAACAGGCAGAGACAATGATTGCAATGAATTGTATGCGAATTCACATTAACAAAGTATTGAACTGAGTAACTTCGCTGGTGGTATGAAATTCTTATCGCTTCACTTAATATTCTCTGTAATAATGATGATGATGATGCTGACGATCGAATTATTTTTTTTTTATTTGTTTATTCAAATTAAAAATAATAAATAATCATGAAAATAAGCTTAAGAAAATTAAATTTTCAAAAATAATCACAAGAATTTTTATTTAATATCGGCAGTAGGCTAGCAACTCTATTAAGACGGTAGCTCTTAGAGGCATTGTTGGCATATCATGAGTTCCACAATATTTTTAGAGTTCGAGTTTCTATTTAAATTGATAACTTAACACATATTCTGAAGGGAAGCCAATCATGTGTATTAATAAGTACACTGTGACCTTTTATTTTTCATTTTCTCTTTTTTTAAGAGATGTGGAATCTACTCTTAAACTGCCTCTAGCACTACCTAATTTCTGTAGTAATATTCAAGCTGAAATAACGGATGTAATGTTTGCCATTGCTGGCATACCATTGCTCGAGATTATATCGAGTTGAGGTATTTACTGGGAGTAAACATATGCATTAGATCCTTAGATCCCACATTTAAAATTGTCCAAGAATACAGAGTGTCCGTGAAGTAGATATCGAGACATTTGTCGGTTATCTCTCATATGGGTTCCTGTGGGAGGCACTAAAGGCAACAATAAAATTGACGCACTTACATACTTACATCATTGGCTATTAACAACCCGATTAACGGATTGCGGCCAACCTTAACGCGTTCTGCCAGGCGCCTCTGCTTCTTGCGCGCCTTCGCCCAATTGGTCACACCAGCCGATGACACGGCTGTCTCGGTTTGGTCCTTCTAACGCAAGCAAGGTCGTCCTCTTCGCCGACTTCTGCTAATCCCCGAACCAGCGCAACCGCTGGATGTTAATGCGCTGCATAACATCGTTATCGTTGAGGAGATCATTGTTGGATCGGATGCGGAAATCATCACCAACTCGCACTGGACCGAAGATCTTACGTAGGACTTTTCTCTCGAATACTCTCAAGGCTGCTGCTTCAGTGCTTAATAGTGTTCATGCCTCTGCGCCGTAAATGCTGATACAACAGAAAATTCAAATGAATTCATGCGTAATATTGATTGGACATTGGCTTGCCTTAGTTTCCATACTTCGGGCTGTAATTTAAGTTACAAAGAAATGATTTTGTGATCCTAAGATAGACACTTGCCACTTGCATTCTATCATGAGCTCCATGAGCCTTAGCTGAGCTGCCTAACCTTGGATTTTATTACCCTTTTTTGAAATGCACAGCTTGTAAGATCTGGTTTAAACTCTGCCAGCGCCAATATTTCATGTTTCGTCAGCGAATAAAACTGCAAAACTAAGTACATGCAAGTTGTTTTAATTTTGTGATCTCTGTGTATTCACTTCTGCAACCCAATGTTTGTTTTATAAATGAGTAGTAAGAATTTAGTCAGTCTTGTGTGAAGACGCGTTTGCGTACGAAGAAAACAGTCGTGGTTTGAAGATCTCCGCTATACAACTCTAACGAACAAGTGTTGTTGCTTACGCAAAGGGTGTAAGCAGATAAGAATAGCGAACTAAACAATTATTGTTGTAATTAATGTTGTATAGATCAAGTTGAAAACAGTGGCACACATACATATATCGAGCTATAACCGCAAAAATATCTCAAGCGACAAAAACGAAATTTTACAGGGGAAGTTTTTATTATTTATTTCTTGTGCAAATTAAGTTAGAAAGTTAAACTTTTTTTGTTATAAATTCATAACGGTACAGAGTCTGACCGTGAAATTTTTATAGATGAAGCAAAAGGTGCCAATGAATTTATTTATTACAAAAAACGATATATGAAAAATATATCGCTTGAGATATTTTTGCGGTTATGGCTCGATATAGTGCGAACAATAAAGAATTTAATTGAAACTAAACACCAATTTTATATTTATTTTATTTGCAATTAACGAACTCATATTTTAAACGTTTTTTTAAAAAGCTAAAAACGTAATAGTATGTTAGATCGGTTAATTTTTTCAACACCCTCGTATTCTCCCTAATATGATTTAATTTTCCACTACTTGTTGGCGCTTGCAGTTGATAAAATTTATTTTTAAATTTTATTGTTTTTTTTGCTGTTGTTGTTGTGATGATGGTAAAATAAATTTAATTTATCTCTCAACTGGCAGTGTGCAATTAATTTGTAAAAATTTTTAAACCAATTTCTGTTTCTTTTTTTTTTTTTTTTCTGCGTAAATTTGTTTTTTGAACAACAGAAAATTAATAAATAAACAGAAAAAAATAAAGAAAATATTATATTTAGGAACGAAACACAATTTGCGCAAAATAAAAAATGTATGGGGGTGTTATCCTAGGACAGATTTCTCAAGTTCAAGTTGCTTGTTTTTTAAAATGCAAATTAGAAAAAAGCCGATTTACATAGTTCTGGGTCCCATACATAGTATTGTTACGTTTTTACCTTTTTAAAAACGTTAAAAATATGAGTTCGTTGATTGCAAATAAAATAAAAATAAATATATGTTAAATTTTAAGTCAATTCTTTATTATCTGCACAACTTTTGTGCTACTGTTCGAATTTATTCCACGTATACAATGATAACTTTCACAATATGTGCTTTTTCGTGATATTTCTCTGCTTACAACCTTTTTGTAAGCAACAACACTTGTTAGTTATACTTCCTTTGCTCACAACCTTTTTGTAAGCACAACACTAACAAATGTTTTCTTCACGCAACTTGTCTGCACACAAGTCTGACTGAATTATAACTCGATCTCGTATCTTCACACACCACTGGTTGAATTCTCACTCAATTTAACGCGACGTCGTCACACGACTAACTTAACTCGAACTCCGAGAATCACGTGTCTTCATAGACGACTGACTGAATTCTAACTGAATCTTCGTTGCTCGCTTTATCTTGCCTTTTGTATCACTGGATCAACAGTGTGTGATGAATGCCCTTGAAGGATGATGACGGCCTTCGGGAACAATCCAAAAATGTAAACAACTTGTTTCCATTTTTGTTGTTTGTATGTCTTATATGCATTTTGTTTTTGCTTGTTTACTTCTTTATTCGCTGCACTTTGTTGTTGGTTGTTTACTTCTCTGATCGCTGTACTTTGTTGTTGGCTATATACATCTCTTATCTCTTATATTTTTTTTATGCTGATGTTGTTGCTATATTTTTGTTTATTCTTTGATCACGTGAACAACTGCATTGTTTTGGTTTTGGAGGTTTTGTTTATCATTTTATGCGTGATCAAGTCCATTGTGTTGTTTTTGCAGCTTTTGTTTATTATTCTAACAACACCATTTCCACTTTCGTAACAGTATATTGAAAAGCTCATAAGATTTCTTAAACTCTTCTCTTCTTTTATTAAAGTAAATTATAGATTCAGATATGCCCTTCATTTCAAATGACACTGGAAAGCAATACAATGTGTGGTATTTTGATTGAAATGTTATGTCATCTTATTCACTTAAATTTTATCATATCAGAGCGTATGTTGTACACATTTGAACTTCAATTCTTTGGCAGTGTTTTTAAATATTTACCACGTTTAATTTTTTAATTATATTTTCGTTTTACTTCCCTTCAATTTCATTTCATTTAATTTTTTATATTCCATGTGATAACCCTCACATGACTGACCAGCAACATCGTTGCATGAATGAAATTCTTTCTGCAGCAGCACTAGCATGAATATTCGGGCAGCATATGTTTGTCATTCAAGAGTCTCTTGAATATTTAATAACGTGGCTTTTTTTTATTCATCTGAACTGTACATGTAGTTTTTAATGGACATTTTTACCGTTACCGGACAAATGAATAAATTAAATTGAATTTTAATTATGTAATTAAAAACACAAAAAAGAAAAAACAACAAAATTAAATCGGAAATCAGTTAATTTTCATTTCAATTTATTTTCATTACGTGTTATGAAATGAAAACATGCACTCAAGTCTTTAAATGCAAATTAAAACGTATTAATGTATGGTAAACTGTGTAAATAATTAAAAAAATTTGTTTATGTTAACAAAAGATTTCATATTAAATCAAAGAAAATTAAAAAAATAGGAATTTGAATAAAATTTAAATGAATTTAGCTTGTTACAAACGCTGCAGTAAGCAACACTTATTATGAGCGCTGTTCTCAAGATCAAAACAATAATCATAACGAAACTACTCATATCAGTTCCCAACAACACTGAGTGCAAAAGTACCGCTCATTTTAAAAGAGAGTAAGAGTTTATTACACTCCACAGAGTGTTTGTCTATTTACAGTAGAAAACCTTAAAAACCCCCAAACAAAAATAAAATAAGTGATCTCAACTTCAACACTTTTCTGTGTTTAGTTAATTCAAATTGCCGTCTTGATTAGGAAACGCCAAATTTTATCAACAAAATAATATCTACGTGTGCATGAGTTAAAGAGATACCAACACCTGCAAACAGTCGAACTCATGATCTCAAGTCTAGACACCATTAGACAGTGAAATATTATTTAATTTTGATAACATTTAACGGGGGGTGGTTTGAACGATGATGGTTAAGGTGAATGGAATTTTTTTTACTACTAATGTCTGCAGTGAGTTTAGACTACCGCATGTAAAATAAAAGGTTCGTTCACCTGCTTGTTTTGAAAAAATTTATTTATTGAGTATTAAAAGTGTTATTTAAAATAAAACGATTGTATATATTGAAAAATACATAGAATAAACCACACAACTTGAAGTCGCTGTAGTCTAGTAGGTAGTGTGTTGGCTTATTAGACGTGAGACCACGGTTCAAGCCCCAGGTCATCAAAACGAAATATGAAAAAGTTTTTCTTCGGCGACTTCATCTCAGCAGATTTCTGGCAAAAGCTCTGAGAGTAAATAAAATTGCCATGAAAAGTTTCTCAAAATATCTGTCGTTCGGAGCCGACTTTAAACTGTAGGTCCCGCCACTCATGTATAAAATTAACACACACAACATAAGTGGTGTGAGAAGCTATGTAGGTCGTAACCCTGACTAAATGGTTGTTATGACCAGTCGTCGGCACAAAGAGAACATATGATTATATGTTCATATGAAAGAAAATCTTCCCCTGAGGGACATTGGTGCCGACGTCTGGTTATGATCAATTATGTACATATGTATGTATGTAAACCACATAACTTTGTAGGAAAAACTAAAATTAAATTAAAAACTAAAATCGTAACATGTGCCAATGCTGAAAATGCTTAGTAAGGTTTACTATTTCACCATGATTAGACCAACAAACACAAAACCCTTCCAAATTATTGTATTTTATAATCAAACCTGAAACTGCCAACGGTCTGGCAAGAAAGAATTGTCAATATTACATAGAGATTTGTAGAGTCTAGAAGGGTAACAGTTGCGTAGTCTGTGTTAACATATTAGACGTGAGGCCGCGGTTCAAACCCCAGGTCAGACATCTCGAACAAAAACGGAATATGAAAAAATATTTCTTCGGCGACTTTCAGCAGATTTCTGGTAAATAAAATGCCATAAAAAAGTTTCTTAACCCTTTGGCGGACACTGACGTCTATAGACGTCAGAACAAGGGTTTCTGGGGGGACATGACGTGTATACACGTCATAAATTGTCGGAATTTTCGTATCTTGCCAAATAACAGAGATACAGCAAGTGTCCCACGGGAAGGCCTCCTAAAATTTTGGTGTCCGTCAAAGGGTTAAGAATCTGTCGTTCGTTATTTAGTATGTATGCAGAAGCGTAACAGATGTAATCAGGTCTGTGCATCATAACAATATACGCCCTATCGAAAATTTCGCTTCTGTTGAATGGAGGGAGTGTGCTTTATAATCCAAATTTGTTGGTCTCATTTGCGAGTTTTGTATATGGTTTTCCACCTCCATTCAAATAAGGTCCAATCCACGCAACATACACAATCGGCTGGTCATTCAGAACATCATTGATATGAAGAACGGGTGCTTGAACAACAACAGACATTGAATGTTGAAAATTACGAACTCTGGACGGAAAATAGTTTCAACAGGACAGAGTCACGACCAACACAACAAGATGATCGATTGCTATTTGGCGACTTCATTTGCCTGTGAATAATGTACGAATTTTTTTTTGTTCCTTCTCCATACATTATAATGAAATAGAAGTTTCATCGAAATCATAGCTCTTTCTCTCGAAAACATCAAGAGCAGTCTACCCAATAGCTCATGCTTTAGGGCAAGGGTAGTACTAAACACTGGTTTAGCGTGACTTCCGCTTTTTTCGGTGGTGTCTTGATTTTAAACATCTTAATCAGACCGAAACAGTACCTGTTAGCAAATATGAGCCTTCCTTCCATCTCCAAAAAGATGGTGGACTTACTAATGTTTTATTGTCCATTTCTGTATAAATAATTAACACAGAATTTTTTAAAATTGTTTACTTGAATGTAAGGGGTGATTTTTTAACAGCTATAGGAAAATTTAAAAAAAAACAAATAAAATTCAGAAAAATGCATGAAATCTTTATTTGAATCGATAGTACGGTCCATATAATTTAATGTTTGAAGATTATTTCATGCAAATGTTGATCGCGACTGCGCCTCAAATGGTCCATCCGCTTAGTCCAATTTTGGCATACTCTTTCCAACATTTCGGCTTCAATGTTGTCTTCTAATGCATCAATTAAAGGCGTTAAATCGCACGCTCTAGGCGGCCAATTGACCGGTCCCGAACGTGAAATAAAATGTTCACCGAACTCGCCTCTCAATAAGTCCATTGTTACGCGTGCTGTGTGGCATGTGGCACCGTCTTGTTGAAATCACATGTCATGCAAGTCAAGCTCTTGCATTTTGGGCAAAAAAAAGTTAGATATCATCTCACGGTAGCGCTCACCACTCACAGTTACGTTACGATTCGCAGCATCTTTGAAGAAGTACGCATTTTGGTAATAAAATTCAATGATTTGCAAGCGTTGTTCGTTTGTAAGACGATTCATGGTTAAATTATAGACCAAACTGAAGATGTTTGACAGTGAAACAAAACACGAAACTTGCGTGAGCTGTTTAAACCAGTGTTGCCAAAAAGATAATAGCTAAAAAATCACCCTTTACAAGCTTTCATTTTTTACTGCTATTGTTGAGGTCATCACTGTAAAATTTGCAATTTTTTGTTTGTTTTCAATTTCAAAAAATAAGAGCAATGCACGTATGTATTTCAATACACGCATTTCAATATCCCATAAACACTTTAAACTCTCTTCTCAAAATTCGATTCTGAACAAAACAACAACAAAAAGAGCAGATGTTTTTAGCAGCCATTGCAGAAAAACAAACAACAAACCTGTTAAATTTAACACTTTTGCTAAATAATAAATGGTATTAAAAAGAATAAAAATCTGGAAAACAAAAACAACCACAATTAAAAGTGGGGATTAAAACATAATTTCACAACTTCTGAGTACAATTAATAATAATGTTGTGCTCAAACATTTGTTTGTTTTTGTTCTTTGGCTTGGAATAAAAACACGCACATCAGAACCCTAAAACGTGATTCCCATGAAAGTTCCCTTCTTCTTTTTGTTTTTAAATGAGAAATATAATTATGCTACTATGTATGTATGCATGTGTACATAGAGTGAGAGTTTATAAGAGAGCCACACAGTAAAAGGGGACCCAAACAAAATAGAACAAATGAAAAAGACAAAAACAATAACAAAATAAAGTACATAGTACCTACAAGCATACATACGCACACACACTTGCCTACGTATTTAATGTTTAATGTTCTTTCTATAGGCAACAACAAAAGAGCTTTGTTTTGAAATTTGCACAGAGAGCTCCGCTATACCCGGAGTACTATGATGGTTTTCTCCCCATTCTACCATTGAGTAGAGTTGTAGAGTTTTTAGTTGTTATTTTGTCGACGTTTGATTTGGTTGCTGGCCGTTGAAACGCGTACGGAAATTTAAAACACAACAACTAAACGAAATTTAAAAGAATTCTTAAAACAAAACCACCGTCATTAAGTTTTGTGAATCTCTTCTTCATTTTTAAGTGCAAATTTATAAATTTCTTTATATTTTCCCATATTATTACACGCGTTTCCTCTACTTAACAAATAACAACTCTTACGTAGATTACGAGTGTGTCTTTTAAGTGCGTGTGTAACGGAAAAGTAAAATTACCTTATAAAACCAGAGTGAATGTGAACTTAAGCCTACAATTGTTTGTAATTCAGTAGAAAAAAAGGCAAAAAATAATCGCAACAACAATAACAACGTTAAACAAAATGCCGCTAAATACAGCTCAAAGTGTATGTTGTGTGTGAATCATTATCTTATTTTTCCATTGAATTTATCACTCATTCTTGTTCTTCTAATCATTTTTTTTTGTTACGGATAATACACTGAGAGAAAAAACATTCAACAAAATATTGTTTACTTCCTACAACGCAATTACAAATTATGTCACAAAGACATACGAAGCAACAAATGCTGCGCGGCAATCTATTAAAAATAGAATACATGGGTGTATATGGAATAAATGCGTATATGGAATATTCATACTGACTACCAAGGTTGCCTTTGAGGAAACTCATAGCATAGCATGACAGTAGTATCTGGATGTTCCCGTCCGGAGATAAGGAATACTTCATTCGTTGTGCAAAAGCTGCAACGACGAGGAAGTAGTGGAGACTGCAGAATGGCCGACATTCTAAACGCAAGTTGCAAAGCATATTTAAATGCAAATTTAAATGCAGCTCGTAAACTCAAATTAGAAATGTTAGGCAATGTCTTATGATCTTTTTTGTGTTACAACTCAGTTGGATGAGTACCAACTGTCCAAATAACGCAACAGTTTTATTGTGGGACGCAAACGGTTTTCACGCAAAACATTTCTCTGTAACGTAGGTTTGCTGCTAAAGTATGCTTTGCATTACGTATGTAATTTTTTGAATTAAGTTCCGTAACATACGTTTAGAAATTCGGGCAACATCTTGTCTGTCATTGTCCGACGCTTAGGATCCAAGAAGAAAAATACATGGGCAACCAGAATATAAATAAGAGTCTTGCAAAGGTGTTAATTTTTTTCAAATTGCCTTTGGCTAGCAATATTTTGTAACTAAATTCTGGTTGTCCAAGTATTCTTCTTCTCAGAATGGTTGGGAGCTGTAATTGTATGACGGAATAGGTAATATAGGTGTTACAATGGTACCTTATAGGAACCAAGTAAGGTGTGGCCATTCATGTGGCCGGCCGAACCTAACCAGTGTATATGGAAATGATTATTTTAAAAGCAGCGTTTCAACAAGATTCAACTGATGCTGCTGCTGCGCATTTAGGCTAATTTCTATTTTTGCTCCCAGATTAGTTGTGTCACTACAATAGGATCCATGAAATAGAGTTTTTAAAAATGTTATACATATATACAGTTATACATGATTTTTTAAGAGCTATAGGAAAATTTAAAAAAAAAACACATAAAATTCAGAAAAATGCATGAAATCTTTATTTTAATCGATAGTATGGTCCATATAATTTAATGTTTGAAGATTATTTCATGCAAATGTTGACCGCGACTGCGCCACAAATGGTCCATCCGCTTAGTCCAATTTTGGCATACTCTTTCCAACATTTCGGCCGGTATCTCACGAATAAATGCTTCAATGTTGTCTTCCAATGCGTCAATTGAAGCGGGCTTGTCTGTATAGACATTAACTTTAACATAGCCCCACAAAAAATAGTCTAAAGGCGTTAAATTGCACGATCTAGGCAGCCAATTGACCGGTCCCGAACGTGAAATAAAATGTTCACCGAACTCGCCTCTCACGCCCACACGTTGTTATTTTCTTTAGAGTGTAAGTGTTTTAAGGCCGTTATAAAAATAATATGCTCTCTCTTTCTCTCTCTCTCTGCACTATGTCAATACTTGTTTTTGTTGTTAAACTTTGTAAGTCATGTAAGTTATTTTTAATTTTGAACACGTGCTTATTGTTTATTTTCTCTCAGTGTTTATTATACGTTCTATCTTGCTGCCACCCTTTCTTCTCTGGCCTTCTCGCGCTTTGTAAGCTTTTAAGTCATATGAAAAGCACATGTTGCTATTTTAACGGTTGACTGAAGAGAGACATTAAATGACCTTGTTTGTAATACTCTTCTACTCATGATGATTGTTTTTGCTTCCATTATATGCATACACATACGTACATTTTTATCTCTTTATTTATTTACATATACATACATTTGCATATTTCTCTTATACAATATGTGGGTATTTATATTTTTAACTTTATTGTTGTTTTTTTTTTCTTCTTTCTCTTTTGAAGGGACACTCGTTTTTAAAACGTGCCAGCACCGATAAATTACGTGAAGTCTTCCTAAAATACGCGACCTACGAGAAGAATGGTGAACATTTTATGACTAGTGAGGATTTTGTAAGGAAATTTTTGGGATTATTCACAGATGCAGCATTTAATGATGTAAGTACACATATAAACATACATGTAAAATTAAATAAATAATAAAACAAATTAAAAAAAAAACAAATCAAACAAATATTGTATACAAACTAACTGTCTGTCTGTATATAAATTTAATTTCTTTTTTTTATATTTTTGCTGATAAGCAAAATGAAACAAAAAAAAAATTCCCCAGTGAAGCAGAAAATACAATAAAAAAAAAGAAAAAAGAAATAAAAACAGATAAATACGATTTACATACAGATATAGTATGTGGAGAAATAAATTGGCAACAATTCAAAATAGAAATTAAGACTACAAAACAATAGAATTTCACGCCCACCCACCTAACATCGAAACAGAAAGACCAGACCATCTCGAACGTAATCATCTCGTGCAAAAAATCAAAACCAGAAGGGGGATCACCTTCTTTCGTCTCTAATTGGATTCCTTTAAACGATTTCTTTATTCGGAAACAGTAAATTTGTTTGTATTGTTTTAGGTTTTCTTTTCTTTATTGTTTTAACCCTTAATTGTATGGTATATGCCATATACTATATGGTATGACCGAGACTGCCTATTGTAAAACCAAAAATTTATGATCTTTTACAACAAATTTGTTGAAATTGTTTTATTGCCACAATAAATCTTTATAGCGCAGATTTAAAAGCATTGTTTATTTTTATTGAATTCCCTTATGAGAGATTATTATAGTCAGTGATGGAAAAAGTTAAAAAATAAATTAAAAAAAATAAAATAATGCAGAAGACTTTGTTTGAAGAAAAATATATGCAGGGTTTGCAATATTAAAAAACAATATGTGGGCAATTCACACAAGCCGTTGTATCATTGTATTGAGTGTATTGTTGGACGATTATACAACAGTGTATGATTGTTGTTGATAATTTTCATGTAAAAATCCGATACACTTATACACATTTTTTCATATGTTTTTCAAAAGTTGTATTGGTTTCGTGCTATCAAATTGTTTGAATGCCAAAAAAATGCATTTGGAATACGAAATACACAATTCAGCATAGCATTGAGCGTTCACAAACAACCAAGTGTATTCAATACAACATACACGATACAAAGTCGTGTGAATTGCCCAATGGTTTTACACTAGGCTTGCCAGATTCCGATTCGCAAAAAGCTGGACATTGGGTTTTAAAAAGCTGGACAAAACAAAAAAAAGCTGGACATAAAAAAATACTGAGAAAAAGTTAATTTTGGTTTTGTGTAAATAATTTTTATGAAAGTATAACAAATGTACAATCAGTGTTGGCTAACATGATTTGACAAAGTTAACATGAAAATTATTGCCCAAGTTATTGCAGTGTACCAAAAAAATTTCTATTTAGCTGGACAAATTAAATTTTAGCTGGACAAGCATCAAAAAGCTGGACAATCCAGCCAAGTCCAGCCAGGCTGGCAACCCTATTTTACACACATAACACGGTGTAAAAGTCAAAATACACCCAACTAATGACATTTGTAGTGTAGGTTGTAAGTTTTGTTGAGTAGAACTCAAAAATATTTTTTTTTATATTTCTCGAACCCTTGATTTATTTGACAAAATCGATATTTTTAATCTTTTCACACAAAATTATTGATTGCCCAAATATTTTTTAACCTATTTTCAAAATCCAAAGTTTTTTGAAAAGGGCACAGATGAGCCTTTAAAATGGTATACATAAACATATGGTTCAAGCTTACATGTTATGAGATTTGATTGGGTAAATTTGGAAAATATGATTTTTTTTGTAATTTTTTCAAGTTTAGCTATTCTTAATTGTGAAATTTAATTAAGAAATACAAAATAAGTGATGACATTCTGAAAGTGTGTTATCTTGTGAAGAGATTGACACTTCGTTTGATCAAATTGGACAAAAATTATCGTAGTTATTATTTAAATAGTATAACAGTCGTGTTATATTTTTTATATATGTATGTCATCTTATCAAATGTACTTTCAGTTCAAAAATGTTTAAAAGTTTTGATGGATCTTGATTACTTATAGCAAAATGTGTTAATTTCACGTTTGCACGTTGTGTTTTTTTGAAAATATTATTATTTATCTTTGCGCAAACATTGGCCAACTTCGGGTGGTCGTTCAAACGTGAAATTGACACATTTTGCGATAAACAATCAATTCTGAAAATTTTTGAACCAACCAATATTAAAGCCAGCCTAGTTTACTACCAACGGCGGGGGGGAGGTTAGTCTCTTTTTTAGTTTACGACTATATAATATGTGACTGATGAGTTTAAATAAGGTCCACGAATCTGTCAACACGAACGGGAAATGAGTTATACACGGGCAGAATTTCTTACACGTTTTTGACGTGAATAGAATGAAGGAAGTGATATCGAATAATCAGGTGAGGCTGAAATTATTGGCAATTCAAAAAGTGCTATATGGCGCATATTGATCAAAAATTTTGATATGAAAATGCTATCCAAAAAATGTGTGCTGTGTTGCATTGCTCTCATTACAACGAAACGGCATCTGGAATGTTTCAAATAGTTTTGGGAATACATATTTATAACAGACGGCTTTATCATGTCTACACATTTTGCATTGTCAGCACATCTGGAACGTCAAGGCGTGTTGTATCATAATGCCCTTAAAGTCAGCACAGTATACATATCTTAGATCCTGCCCAGAAACTCCTGTAGGCTTAAAACAACATCGGTCTGATATAATGAACAGTCAGAGCCTTCAAGAGACTACTTAAAAATCCATATATATAGTTGCCCATGGTATTCGCGAACATCTCAGCATAGAAGGCATTAAAACCATCAGAGAACAAAAGAAGAGGAAGGTAGAGAACAAAATAGTAATTCCCAGACCAGCTTAGTAGTGATTTTCGGGATAGAAAGCACTACATCCGTGAGAAAACCTACGGCTGCTCGGAATCGTTCCCAAAGTAGAGTCCCTCTGTGAGTGTTTGTACATAACACAATAGCTATACTTGTTCTCAAACCTACTTATCCACCTACTAATATATCCTTTAAGTCAACTTTATCCACAACGGCATCATTAAGTTTCTGTATCATTAGATACAGACGGACATATGTACATCAGAGATCAGCAACGAATATTCAAAACGATGAGTAGATTCGAGTCATACTTATAATTTCAGCTACTTATACGCATTCATACTTATTTTAATATCATACTCATACTACTCATATTCAAAGTTAGAAATACTCATCGTATTCATACTTAACAATACGCACGATATTGTTGATTTCGACTCTCCATGATTCAACATATAAACGAAGCACAAAATAAGTATGATTCGAGTACGAACACCACAATACTGCGCTTTGCTTGCTGTCTTTGTCTTTTCTTTTCTCTTCTTTTGTAAATGCAACAATAACTACTACTGTAAATTTTGATGAATGATTCGAGTGACTCGAATCATTCGTAAGTATTATAAGTATTTTTCTAAATTTATGAATCTGAATGAGTAGGCGTATGAATCAAACAATGAATCGAATGTTGTGAGTTTGATGTCAACGTTGTACTCATACTCATTGCAACCTATACTTATAAATCAATGTTGTAGCGAGTACGAATGAATCAGAGTAGTTGAATTTTAATACTCTTGACTCACTCATACTCAAAATTTCATAAGTACCTATGAGTAGCGAAAATACGATTCATTGCTGATCTCTGATGTACATATGAATACGCAATTAAAATACAGGCATTTTTTCCCTTTTATACTTAGAAATGATATGCAATTGTGAGTGATCTCCCCTAGATTTTAAATTGCCCCAAAATAATTTTGAGAGTGTTTTCTTGATTTAGTTTTGTTGTACGAAATCCGGTTACCAATAGCTCTCATATCTTATCAATTAATTCTTTTAAATCTCTGTCTACAACTTTAAAATATTTTAAACCGAAAGGGAAATAAATTTTAGTTTTATTAGCGCGAGATTTATTTCCAATTAATTTCTAATCAAAATTAGTCACCTTCCGACCGTTTCTCTCATACGCCACTAAATAAACTTTAATTGCCCCTTCTCTCGATTTGATTTACAATTTCAATTGCAGCGATAATTAATTTCGTACGTATAATTATCGTTCTATTTAAAAAGCTTTTCGCTTTTTGATTCTTTTTTTTTTTTGTTAACCCATGATCACGAACTCAAAGTCACTTACTGGACGCGTGCTAATCTTTATTGCACCCAAACAAACAATAATTTTTCATGTCATATCTAACAAATATTTGACGAAAGTTAAACACAATTTCTATTGATTATATTTAGACTATGGATGGGTCGATGGCAGTTTAGCATAATCATTCTCATTGACGGAGGATTTTAATTTAAATTCGTTTGTTTTTTTGTATGTTTAATTTTAAAATAAATTTTTGCTTTTGTTTATTTCTTTTGTTTTTTTTTTTGCTTTTCTTTTATGTCGTGCTTTAAGTGATTAGATTCTATTTTTATTTTCCTTCGTTTTATTTCTTTTTTCATTTCATTGTTTAGATTACTTTTTTCGTTTTTTTATTTGTTTTTATTTGACCTTGACACGTGATATGGATTGATTGTCTGGTTAAATACCGTATCGATGAGTCTACTCGTACTAAGTGGCGTTGATATATACTCTGTGTAGAGAAAATGGAATATGTTGGTACTGAAATGGTTTAAACGGTTTCCTTTGTTATAAAAAAATTTATTAAAAATTATATCCTTGGAAAGTTAACTGCTGCATACTGATTTAATTCTTCTTTTCCAAAATCGTTTGTTTTTGATTTCCCAAAAGTCATTTCCCTCTTTGCAATAAATCATAAACTAGAGTTCAATAAATCCGTTTTTGCATGTCATAAAATACTTGACAGTACTGCAGTGGCATAGATATTCCAAAGCATGAAAATACCATGAAGACAAGCTATTCAATGATGGATAGATAACCTTGAGAGCAGTACACAAACGTAATGAGAAATTTTCAAAATTGCCCAAAAATTAAAAGAAAATTTTTGGCCCTCTTACTGACAATCCCCTGATAAATAAATAAAAAAAGACGAATAAATTAATTCATCAGCGAAAATGACAGAAGAAAGGTTTTTTTTACAATAAATTTTTAATAAAAATTTCCATAGAAACTTTTTTATGTCATGGGAGAAATTTTACCGAAAAAACCTTATCACCTAAAAATTTTTGTAAAAAGAATCTCATGACATTCTTTTTGTATCTAGTGTTCATACTTGCATAGTTTATTACTTTGTTTGTTTCTGATCCTTTACTTTTACTGTCTCTATCTTAATTTTTAGTCTTATTTGCCACTATTAAGCTGGAAATTAGGGATAAATTCCACTCCATGGTTAACGTTTCCTGACTAGAAGAAAAGATTTTCTTGACCACTGGATTGAATACTGAACAGCGCATTTTTTTTTTGATACGAGATTTGATCATTGTCTTTACAGGATAAAGGCTATAGGGTGGCATATAACCAGCGCGAGTTGCGTATAAGTTTCAACTCAGAGAAATAAACTATCCACTTGTCACACAAGGTAACACGGTCCAGCAATTGCGTATGAGAGCAATGGGAGCTCCATATTGGATATCCCTGATGGAGTTGTTTGAAGTGAGATTAAAAAATATTGCTCGGTATATAAGAGAATATAAATGGACTAATTTACATGTATTTTTGGAATGGTGTGCTTTAGAACCTTTCTCTGTGAATAAAATGTGAACCACAATGAATCGAATGAATTAGTTCACGGAAATCCTCACATGATTACGTGTGATGGCGTCATAGAAACTAACCTAACCTAAGCTATTTTGAATACTCTATTTACTTACGACCTAGATTTTCATGCCACCTAACACACACAATACATACATACATAATTGGTCATTACAACCCTTCAGTCGGGATTTCGACCTAGCTTCTCACATTCGTGTGCGTTAATTTTATACATGAGTGGCGGGACCTACAGTTTAAACACGACTCCGAACGACAGATTTTTGAGAAGCTCTTCATGGCAATTTTATTTACTCTCAGAGTTTTTGCCAGAAATCTGCTGAGAGGCATTCCCCAGAGAAATATTTTTTTTTCATATTTCGTTTTGATTTGGGATACGAATCCGGGCTTTACGTCTAATAAGCCAACACACTACCTACTAGACTAAGGCGACTACAACACAATAGTTAATTTTATCCACTGGTGATGGGATGGGATCTACAGCTTGAAGTCAACTTTGAACGACAGATATTTGAGAACCTTTTCATGCCAATTTTATTTACTCTCAAAGGTTTTGCCAGAAGACAGCTGAGAGGAAGTCACCGAGGGGAATATTTTTTATTTTTTTTGTTTTGTTCGAGATTTTTGAGCTGGGCTTTGAACCATGGACACACGTTTAACAAGCCAAAACACTACCTACTACACTATGGCGACTTTAAGATATTAACTGGTTGGCGTCAAGTGTGATCCAAGAGAGTTGTACTTACGTTTTGATATTTTAGTTCGTAGTGAGACCTGATTCGCCGTTTTCCACTGATCGGTGTTTGGAATAATATTCGGTGAAAGTAATTTTGATAGCTTTAAGCATCGATTAACCTCTTCACGCCCTTGTCCACATATGTGGACGTTTGATTTTTTTTAATTATAATCCTAATCCTAATATATATTATAAATCTTTCTGTAAGTCTGTTTTTTTGTTTGTTTGTTGGTTTGTTTGTTAGTCAATCACGTCTAAACGCCTGGACCGATTTTCTTGAAATTTGGGATATAGATCGAGCTTTTGTCGGTGCAGGTTATAGGCTATAAATCTTTTCAAAATTTTGACCAAAAGGGGAGAAAAAATGGGACAAAGGGATAAAAAATGGGCAAAAATTAGTACTTTTATGCATAAATGCTGTATTTTATCTGTTTTATAGGTAATTTTTTACGATTTAGCTTGGTTAAGTTTCCCAAATAGCTATTGGAGGTGTTGCGTTTATAAAGTTGAACCAAAAGGGGTCCAAAAAGGGGGAAAGGGGCCAAAAACGGGCAAATTGAGTGCATAGCCAATCACGCCTGAACGCCTGTACCGATTTTCTTGAAATTTGGGATATTGATCGAGCTTTTGTCGGTGCAGGTTATAGACAATAAATCTTTTCAAAATTTGGACCGAAAGGGGGAAAAAATGGGACGAAGGGAGAAAAAATGGGCAAAAATTAGTACTTTTATGCATAAATGCTGTATTTTATCTGTTTTATAGGTAATTTTTTTACGATTTAGCTTGGTTAAGTTTCGCAAATAGCTATTGGAGGTGTTCCGTTTATAAAGTTGGACCGAAAGGGGTCCAGAAAGGGGGAAAGGGGCGAAAAATGGGCAAACTGAGTGCATTTATATTTAGGACTTAGATTATTCAAAAAACTGTGTTGTTTGTTAAACCGGTTTCCGAATAATTCGAAAAACTGCATTTTTTAAGAAACCGGTTTCAAAACCGGTTTCGAAACCGATAAACCGGTTTTTTATTTATTGTTATTTTTAATGCAAAAATGACCCAATAATAAATTTTTTTAATTTTTTAAACTAATCCAAACTACATAACCCGCGCAACGCCGGGTACAATCTGCTAGTATATATTATAAATCTTTCTGTAAGTCTGTTTTTTTGTTTGTTTGTTTGTTGGTTTGTTTGTTAGTCAATCACGTCTAAACGCCTGGACCGATTTTCTTGAAATTTGGGATATAGATCGAGCTTTTGTCGGTGCAGGTTATAGGCTATAAATCTTTTCAAATTTTTGACCAAAAGGGGACAAAAAATGGGTCAAAGGGGGAAAAAATGGGCAAAAATTAGTACTTTTATGCATAAATGCTTTATTTTATCTGTTTTATAGGTAATTTTTTACGATTTAGCTTGGTTAAGTTTCCCAAATAGCTATTGGAGGTGTTCCGTTACTAAAGTTGAACCAAAAGAGGTCCAAAAAGGGGGAAAGGGGCCAAAACCGGGCAAATTGAGTGCATTTATAGTTACGACTTAGAGTATTCAAAAAACTGGGTTGTTAGTTAAACCGGTTTCCGAATAATTTGGAAAATTGCATTTTTTAAGAAACCGGTTTCAAACCCGGTTTCGAAACCGATGAACCGGTTTTTTATTTATTGTTATTTTTAATGCAAAAATGACCCAATAATAATTTTTTTTTAAATTTATAGAAAAACTAGCATTTGCTATGACCATTAATAAGTCTCAGGGTCAAACATTGAAGGTGGCTGGTTTAAATTTGGAGACACCATGTTTTTCTCATGGTTAATTGTATGTAGCCTGCTCACGGGTACCAAGTGGGAAAAATTTATATATTTTTACCCCAAATGGTAAAACAGCTAATATTGTGTATAGTAGCGTTTTATCAAAATAATAAGACTATTTAATTTAATCCCAATATTCCAATCCTAATAATAATCCTGGACCGATTTTCTTGAAATTTGGGATATAGATCGAGTTTTTGTCGCTGCAGTTTATAGGCTATAAATCTTTTCAAAATTTTGACCAAAAGGGGAGAAAAAATGGGACAAAGGAAGAAAAAATGGGCAAAAATTAGTACTTTATGCATAAATTTATTATTTTAAAATTTAGTATTTTATCTGTTTTAAAGGTATAAGGTTAAGTTTACCAAATAGCTATTGAAGGTGTTTCGTTACCAAAGTTGAACCAAACGGGCTCCAAAAAAGGGGAAATGGGCGAAAAACGGGCAAATTGAGTGCATTTATTTAGGAGTATTCAAAAAACTGGGTTTTTATATACTTAAGTTACTCATTTTTGTATTTTTTTAAGTGTTAATAATAGAAATTTTTAAATTTCTTTAACAACAACAAATAATCACTGTTTTTTTTTAATTTAAAAACATTTTTATTTTTTAAACTAATCCATACTACATAACCCGCGCAACGCCGGGTACAATCTGCTAGTTGTAATAATAATAAAAACAACAAAAATGTGATAATAACTTATTGACTAGAGAAGTAAACATTTTACCGTTTGTCTGCACTGATGATATTATTTCCGGTGCATAGTTGGATACTTAAAAAAAAATGTGAAATAATTCTTTGACAATCTGTTTTATTGGAAATCGTTAATATTTGAAAAAAATAATATCAGATACATTTAGTATAATAAGTTTTACCATCACTACCTAAAAAATCTAACAGCTGCACTAAAGTTAACCCTGGAATCAGACTGGCGTGATAAGTCCTTATCCTAAATACAAGGAACTGAAAAATCCCCCCAGATGTCACGATAAAAATTGTGTAAGACGGAGTCTCTACATTTGTGAGAAATGTTAAGAATATATATGCCTGATATGCCCGGAATGTGTGAAAACATTTCACACATATATTACCATTAACGCTCAGTGGCCACAAATGTGGACGTTATCCCTTTTTGTGAATTTTCAGTTTTTTTTTGCTTTTTGAATTCCTATTAAAATAAAGTTAATTAATTTAAAAAGAAAACAAAATTTAATCATTTATTTGTCACCATAAAAAAATCGTCCCTGAAGAGGTTAAGAAATATTGAAAGTGCCTTAACAAGTGTAGGACTCGTGCTATAAAGTGCTTAGGAGAACAAACTACCAATGGAAACAATTAACACGCTTTTCCTATTACTCGCCAACAAAACTCTGTCAACCGAAAATGAGCAGTAAAACCTTAATAACCCCATTACCTATCGGGAGGGTTAATTAAGTTAGTATTGTCGCCACCACACTCCAATGCATGATTTATTAAATCAGTTTCCATTCAAAGTGGGGGAATTTAATTTAGATTAAACGTGTGTGACCCTCTTATACTCTTTCCAAACATAAACATTTTCGATTTATTTGTTTAGATGTGGTTCAGCCATTATCTCTTAAAGGTTATGTTGCTATTTTGTTGTCAAGCTGTTGTTGATAAGATTTACATTTTTTTTCTAAAACTTTTCTAGTTATGGTAGGTAACCCATTCGAATAAAAAAAAATTAATAAATTATGTACGTTGAATTGTCATTTAAATCATAAAAAAATATATTTTATTATAACCAACATACATAGAGAAACCAGTTCGTTTAAAATTTCCCGGAATTATCATTTCGAAAGGGGCCAGAGGTTAGACTCATAAAATAAAACACAAATTATACAACCATTAACCAACTATAGAGTCAAGCAAAAAAATAGATCTCCTATATAACAAATTTTTGTTTTTTTTTTTTTAATGTAATTTCAGGAATCAGTGCGTTTATTAGCGGGTATTGCAGATACCAGTAAGGATGGGCTCATATCATTCTCAGAATTTCAAGCTTTTGAAGGTTTATTATGTACACCAGATGCTCTATACAAGACAGCTTTTCAATTATTTGATCGTCAAGGCAATGGCACAGTATCCTACAGTAAGTAGGGAATTTCTCTTTTTAGTTTTGTAATTATTTAATAATTTTTTTCTTTATTTTTTATCCATAATTTTAGCTGATTTTGCTGATGTCGTACAAAAAACTGAATTACATTCAAAAATACCATTTAGCCTAGACAGTCCCTTTATAAAACGATATTTTGGTGAAGTAAGTTCTTTTTAAATCGTATTTTTTTTTTTTTTTTGAAAGTTAAAATTTAATCCGTTTGTTCTCTTTTTAATAGAAAAAACAACGTTTAATTAATTATGCTGAATTTACTCAATTGCTTCATGATTTTCATGAGGAATATGCGATGGAAGCATTCCGTAGCAAAGATCCAGCTGGTTCTGGATATATTTCTCCCTTAGACTTTCAAGATATTATGGTTAAAGTTAAAAGGCATTTACTCACCGCCGATGTTAAAGACAATTTAGTTGCTGTAAGTGTCAATGAATGATTTCTTATTTTTATGTATTAAAATAAATTTTTCATTTTTAATTGTTATCGATTACAGGTAACTGAAGGCCATAAGGTAAGCTTTCCATATTTTATGGCTTTCACATCGTTACTAAATAATATGGAATTGATAAAACGCATCTATTTACATTCTACACAAGGCAGTCGCACAGAACCCATTACCAAAGATGAACTCTTATATGCTTCTCAGACAATGAGCCAAATAACACCCTTAGAAATCGATATACTATTTCAATTAACCGGTGCCCTTCATCAGAGTGGGTAAGTATTTTTATTATTTTGTTGTTAAACAGGGAATTGGTTTTTCTAAATATTAAATGTTAGTCTTTAAAAAATGTTTAAAGACAGTTAGAGATAGATTTTGTAAATGTTTATTCATAACCCTAATCAGATACATAGTCGTGTTTAGTTTCATTTGTAATCGATAACTGTGATTCTATTGGAATTGTTAATTTTTTTTGTATAAAAAATGTTTCAATAGAGAAAATAAAAAAAAAATTCAAGTTTGTCTTGAAAAGTTTCTCAAAAATATGTCTTTCGGAGTCGACTTTTAAAATCTATCTTCACACACTTTAATGTACAAGTTTTGTAGCAGTAGTGAAGAGATATAGAGCAAGCAACAGGTCCATACTCAATTGCAGCAATAAAGAAACCGTTTAACTAAGAAAACGATTAATAAAACGAGTACTTACATACAGACATCAATACAAAATACAAAAAGTATTTCTTCGGCGATTTCCTCCCAGCAGATTTCTGACAAAAACTCTGAGAGTAAATAAAATTGCCATGAAAAGTTTCTAAAAAATTGGTCCTCCGGAGTCGACTTTAAACTGTAGGTCCTGCCACTAATGCATAAAAATAACACACACAACATAAGTGGTATGAGAAGCTAGTTTGTAATCCTGACGGAAGGGTTATAATAACCAACTATGTATGTGTGTATGTAACTAATATCCTGCAAATACCCCTCGTCTACCCGAACGTCTTCCAATTGAAAAATTTTAATCTTCAATGCTTTTTCTTTCAATTTCTTACCTTAATTATACCGCTTACTCCAGAAGACTTATTTATGTCGAGGCCCTTAAAAATTGTATGAGTTTGCAAGAATGTACTAGAATATTACGAGTATTCTGGTAAACAGTCACTCTTAGGCCACCATTGTTAAATTATAGCTCATTTGAGACCCACATAGTGGTCTTTTGTGATATTACAGAAGGCGATGAACCAGACCTAACAATTAAGTTCTGTTTAACCAGTCTAGACAATTAGCATCAGGATTGTACACTTAAAGCATGACACCCTTAGAATCAAGCTGAATATTAGTCTGAAAGTCTAATGAGTTTAATTATGGCATCCAGTAAAACATAGCTCTTGGACAATCCAGAAAAAATTATTAAAATGAGACGGCAATTATGAAAAACGAGTGGAAAATATTATTTTCTTCTCAACCGATTTAGAAACTTCATAAAAATCATTTGACGGTAATTGGCAAAATTAAATTGAAAAATATTCTGTTCCTTCTCAACCGATGTGCAAACTTCATAAAAATCATTTGACCATTTTACGCAATGAGGAGTACCGATACAGTGACAAAGAGATCCCTACGAAATAATTTAAGTATTTAATTGGTGGGTTTCCTATCCAATTTTGGCCAAACTCAGTACTGAATTTGCTTACAACCAATTAATACCTTTGCCTACTAGACAGTATAGCAGAAATAAAAGAAGTTGCCGTTAGGGCACGGTTCAAACCCCAGCTCAGACATCTCCAACAAACATCTCTAACGAAATATGAGAAAACATTTCTTCGACGTCTTCCTCTCAGTAGATTCCTGGCATAAACTCGAAGAGTAAATAATATTGTCATGAAAAGTTTTTCCAAAATCTGTCGTTTAGAGTTGACTTTAAACTGTAGGTCCCGCCACTCATGTATAAAATTAACAAACGCGACATAAGCTAGGTCGTAATTCTGACTGTAGGTTTGTAATGACCAATTATGTATGTATGTATACACATTTTTGGATTGGAATTCGATAGGAGTGTGTCTGATGTTAGAAGTTCTGCAGCTAAACAACTTCTTGGTACATTCTTATGACCATGAACCCATATTAGCTTGAAATGAAACTGTTGCATGGAATGTAAAAAGAGGTTCGCCACATATGCCAACCATTATCTTAAGGTTGCAACTGAAAGAGATTTGATTGGTACTTGGCTATTAGGTTAGGTTAGGTTAGAGGACGTGTACTTGTCAGTTAAGACAAGTACAGTACCCGGAGGTCAAATTGAGCCATTGTACAACGTCCTTAGAGAGGGAAGGAAATAGAGGGTATAGGATGAAAGGAGGGTATGTAGGTAAGGAGTGGAATGGGAAGCGGAGGAATCACACAGAAAGAAACAAACAAAAAAGGGGGAAAGCGCGACTACACTGATGAAGCCCTAGCACCTCTCAACCAGCCCAAGCTACTATTGAATCTGTGGAGAGCCTTGATGTCGGCACTCGACACAGAATTCAAGCTCTCAAAGAAGGCCTGCCAAGGGTCCTAAACCTACCAAGGGCTGGGCAGTTACAGAGGAGGTGTTCGATAGTCTCCAACTCCTCCTCATCGCAACATGCCCTGCAATAGTCCGGCTGGAATCTGTTCCAGATCGCAGTGCCCCGTGATAAAACCTGCAACCAACCTTAAGTTGGCCTTAACCAAGCCCAGCAGCCAATCTGTTCTCTTACTGTCCACAGCAGGCCATAGACATCTAGAAACAGAACAACCCGATCCGTTTCCCCAACGCCTCTGCTCTTCCTCCCTGACCCATCCATTGATGAGGCCGTAGAGGTGGCAGACTGGGGGTCAGGACCAACTATTAAATCGCCCCCTGAAAGCGAAAAAAAATGGCTATTACAGCGAAAAGAAATGTTAGCAGTAGAAGACGATTACTCAGGACTAGGACTGCAGCTTAAATTATGGTCATAACCATGACTTGAAACACATTGCGGTAGTCAGGGAATCGGAGAGATATCCTAAGGTTAAAATCTATGCAGAAAATTTCACAGCTTACCTTATTTTCAAGTTCAAGCCCCCAAATTCCCTGCTTTGAATTCTAGTATGGAATTTCCTTTCAAGACCATGTTTAGACTTGATATAGTAAATTTCACTCCAGATTAAAAGTCAGTCTTATTAATCAGGTGTGTGGCATTAAACTATAGCAGTTCCTTAATGAATGACCAACAGATCTTAGTAAAAAAAAAAAATAAAATTGGTGGAAAGAGGATTTTTTACAATGATTAGTATCAGAATAAATTTTTCTGCGTTATAACAAATCCTTTTAGAGCATTTTTAAGAATTATTTATGAAATTAATAACAGCCGATGATATAAACAATTTATTTAATAACTAAGATTTAACATTTAATAGAGAATTTTGAATTTATTCAGCGATTTATTAACATTTCGTAAGATTTTCAATAACACATATTGTATTTATTATCATTATTCCTCTTGTTTTTTTCTTTTTAAATTTATTTAAAAAAAAAATTTCATATAAAAGAAGTAGTTGGTGGAGACGTAAAAAGATACAAGCAAGTAGGCAAGTGTTAATTATAAAAGAAAATCCAAAAAACGTTGCAAATCTTTTTAAGTTTTTTAAGTTTTTATTAAAGCTTTTTGAAATTCAAACTACATATCTCTTTACTTTGTTTTGTTTTTGTTTTTGCAAAACGTAGACTTTTGTTTTTTTTTTTTTGTTTAATTGTTCTTTCCCCCAAACAACACAAGCCTTGTTTATATAATGAATACATTCCTCGTACATGTTTTAATTTATAAAAAAAAGTTTTTTTCTTTTCGAAATCAATTAATTTTTATGAACAATTTTAGCAAAATAGTTTACAACGATTTAAGCAATATTGCACCTGAACATTATACGAAGCATATCACCACTCGATTGGCTGAAATTAAAGCCGTTGAAAGTCCAGCCGATAGATCAGCATTTATACAGATCCTGGAAAGCACGTATCGTTTTACCTTGGGCTCATTGGCAGGCGGTAACTACAACTTTAACTTCAAGCCAGTCAATTCTATTTCATTGTTTTGTTTTGTTTTTTAGCCGTGGGTGCTACCGTGGTTTATCCAATTGATTTGGTTAAGACACGCATGCAAAATCAACGCACAGGTTCTTATATAGGTGAAGTGGCCTATAGAAATTCCTTTGACTGCTTCAAAAAGGTATACATTGCCTTAAAATTATTTGGCATTCTTGTTTAAAATTATTATTTAAAATTTAGGTCATACGCCATGAAGGCATTTTGGGCCTGTACCGTGGTTTACTGCCTCAATTGATGGGTGTGGCACCCGAAAAAGCCATTAAATTAACTGTCAATGATTTTGTGCGTGATAAATTTACCGATAAACAGGGTGTTATACCATTATGGTGTGAAATTTTAGCTGGTGGCTGTGTAAGTTTTCTTTTCTTTTTTGTTATGAAAAATATTTTTTTTTATTGGTTAATGGTTTTTTATTTTTTAGGCTGGTGCCTCTCAAGTGGTCTTTACAAATCCATTGGAAATTGTAAAAATTCGTTTGCAAGTTGCTGGCGAAATCGCTGGTGGCAGTAAAGTACGTGCCTTATCGGTTGTTCGTGATTTGGGCTTGTTTGGCCTGTACAAAGGTGCTCGAGCATGTCTGCTGCGTGATGTACCATTTTCGGCCATTTATTTTCCAACTTATGCTCATACAAAGGCTATGTTTGCCGATGATGAAGGGTAAGTTTAAATAATTTTTTTTTGTTACTTAATCTTAGCTAGGTAAACAGTGTAGACAATCACAAAAGAACTTTTATGGGAATTGTCCCAAGCGCCAATATGAAATAAGAATATGAGCTCCTTCTTTAAGATTAGGAGATAAACATGAAATATGAAAATGAAGAGAAATTATTTTAAATTTAATAAAAAATATTTATTTATTGTGGATAGGTTAGGTTAGGAAGTCGCCGCGGTCTAGTAGGTAGTGTGTTGGCTTATCAGACGTAAGGCCTCGGTTCAAACCCCAGGTCAGGCATCACCAGCTGAACGAAATATAAAAAAATATTCCTTCAGCGACTTCCTATCAGCAGACTTTTGCCATAAACTCTGAGAGAAAATAAAAATTGCCATGAAAAGTTTATCAAAAATCTGTCGTTCGGAGTTGACTTTAAACCGTAGGTCTCACTACTCATGTATAAAAATTAACGCACACAACATAAGTGGTGTGAGAAGCTAAGTCGTTATACTGACTAAAGGGTTATAATGATCAATTATGTATGTAGGTTAGGTTAGAAGGTAGCTTCCCGTTCACAGGCAAATTTACACGGTGGTCCATATGGCCCATTGTGTTACGCAGTGTGAGATAAGCCCTCTTGTCATGATCATGTTAGTGGTGGGTTTGAAATACCCCGAAGTCGGGATGAAACCGGTCAGTTCCCTCCTACCCAAACGTTCTGACACCCTAAACTCAATTACGTCTGTTCTGAAGTGCAGGGCACTCTCATTATTATGGAAAATTGACCATATGTTTTCCACTCTTTTTCTTTCTATTTCCTTAGCTACAATCATCCTTTAACATTATTGGCTGCTGGTGCCATTGCCGGTGTGCCAGCTGCCTCATTGGTAACACCCGCTGATGTGATAAAAACTCGTTTACAAGTAGTGGCCAGAACTGGACAAACAACGTACACAGGAGTATGGGATGCTACCAAGAAAATAATGGCTGAAGAAGGTCCTCGAGCATTCTGGAAAGGAACAGCCGGTAAATATCATATAATTATTATGAAAGATATAGGAAATCTTTATCATCTCTTTTGTTTCCAGCCCGTGTCTTCCGTTCATCACCACAATTTGGTGTTACTTTAGTTACATATGAATTGCTGCAGCGTCTATTCTATGTTGATTTTGGTGGTTCACATCCCACTGGTTCAGAAGTGCACAAACCCAAACCCATTGATACCACCAATGTACGCATTAATGCTGATCATATTGGTGGTTATCGTGCTGCTGTACCTCTATTAAATGGTATCGAATCGAAATTTGGTCTATTCCTACCACGTTTTAGTCATGCTTATACTGCATCAGCGTCATCAACATCATCATCGCTATCATCGTCATCATCAGGAAATGCTAAATCATCATCATGATGACGTTATCGTAGTTTATATTAAGTTTTTAAAAAAGTGAAAAATGCCAGTTTATTTTTTATTTTTATTATTATTATTAAAATTATTGTATAATTTAATTGTTTTTATTTCTGTTTCATTTTATAAGTTCAGTAAGTTCAAACAAAAAAAAAAAAAAAAAAAATAAAATTAAAATTAGAAAGTGAATGAGAAAACAATTTCGAAATTTAGTAAATGAAACACAAACAAATTAAAAAAAAAACAATTCTTAATTATTTTTAGTTAAAATTGAAAGAAAAAAATCCTTACTAAAATAAAACATATTATTAAAGTAAATCAATTTATTATTATTACACAGAATGAAACAAAAATATAAAAAAAACATATATTTTTTGCTAGGAAAATTATTATATTTCAAAAAAAAACAAATAAAAAAAAAAAAAAACAAAAAAGAAATAAAGAGTGAAGTAATAAACTAAGCAAACATAAATTAAAAACGAAATATTTAAAAACAAAGTACACTGAACGTACTATTTGAAAAGATCATTATCAGGGCGAACTCAATAGGTGATGGCAATCGTACAAAAACTCAATTTGCAGTGGTTTTTAACAAAAACAACATGTATTTTCTGTTGTTTTTGGGTACACACAAATGTCAAATGAAATTCGCCGTAAGCCAGAAATAACAAAGGCGAATCCATATAATGACATAAAGTTGTTATTTTGTGTCATTAATTCTCTTTTGTTTCTTTTTGTTTATAAAAAGAATTAAAAAAAAAAATTTTTAAATAAAAAATTTCTGACTTGCGCTACCACTAAGGTACGACGACTTTCAGAGGGATACTGGGAAGCATAAAAGCAGATTCTACAACAAAAGTTGTGCCAGAACATCCAAAATATTTAAATAAATTATAAGTTGTGTAGAATACAAATATAAAGGGAAATAAAAAATAAATAAATAAAAGATTGTATATACAGTGAGCAAAAAAAAAAAGGTGTACACTTATTGTAAAAAAACTAATGAATAAATTAATCCACAGGATTTTGTTTAAGATGAGTTTCTAGAAAATTCGTTCGCCATAGTGAAAAAATCACCACTTTTTTGCCTAAAAATGTGGGAATTCCTTAGTTTCAACAATTATTTTCTTGTTACGTAACCAATAGAGAAATGTTTATAATCAGAATATAGTTTTTAAGCTTTTTGTAGTCTTAAAGAAAATAAATTTCTTTTTATAGATAATTTTTTGTTCAAAAGTTATTTCGAGGTAATAGTGTACAAGTTTTTTTTTTGCTCACTGTACGCAAACAATATGTTTGACATTTACGTGGACTGAAAAAAGCAATCAGCTGGGCTTATAACACTACCTATTGAATTTGCCTTGATCATTATTATTACTACTAAAACCATACGACTTTAAATCATAGCATATGACAAAACAATATACATACAAAAAACAATATACATATATACAAAAAACATTACACTGAAAAAAAAAACCGAATAGAAATACTAAATCAAGGTAAATTTAAAAAGGTTTTTGCAAGGCCCTCTAAGTGGCAGAAATAGCAAGAGTGTTGTGTTAAACTCTTTTGATAATATAAAACAGAATTTATTATAATAAAATGCCAATTATTATTGAATATTATTTTTATAACTAAAAAAGAGAAAATAAAATAAATTCAATTCAATTCAAATAACAAATAATACTTTACTTTTTTCTAAAAAAAAAAAAATAATAATAAAAGACAGCATAACAGTTACAAAGAGGTTATGAAAATTCTAAATATTTAATGCAATAGATGGATGATCAAAGGATCTAAAACAAAATCTAATCGTATTTGAAGTTATTTTTTTAAACTGTTATACAGAAGAACAAAAAAAAAAACAAAAAATACTTGAAAACCTGAAAAGAAAAATATAAAAAAAAAACTAAAAAACTTTCGGCACTAATGAACCTCAACATTTTTTTTAAATTATTATATAAAAACTAAGTAAAAAGATATAGCAAAAGCGTTAAAACAAAAATTAGAAAATTTAGTACAGTTGTATTGAATATAATGGCAGAAATAATTTAAGAAATATAAGAAACATTTATTGATTATTTTGATATTAATCAAGAAATGTTATATTACATGGGTTTGCGTCTTTGAATTCTAATTTTACGATGAAAATAATTCAGAAAAGTACCGAGTATCGCCTTAGGTTAGGTCCATAGCTCAATGATATACATCCAAAAAAAGAGTTTTTAGGTCTTAGAGTTTTGGTACAAAGAATTTAAGTGATTCCATTATGTAATCAGAAGACAAAAAGTAACGGGTACCGCCTTAGGTCAGGTCAATAACTCTATGACATATCTATTGTGTGTATTCATATACATATTCCTATTCATTCTCATTTCGTGACAAAAATTTAAATCGTATTCCAGCGGAATTTTTGTACCGAAATATATACAAGAATGGGGCATGATGGCGAACGTGCCACTAAGGGAACTATTCGGTTTAATCCGAAGTTCGTTTCACACACACCACTAACAGATCATGACAAGGGGGCTTACCTCACACAGGGTAACACAATGGGCTGTATGGCTACTGAGTCAACGTGACTGTGAACGACAAGCTACCCACTAAGCTATACAAGAGTTTAGAGAAAAGATAATAAATTTCAAGAGAAACTCCTTCCAGGTAACTTTGATTACACAGCCCTGCAAATGGGAATTTTTTTTGTGCAACCAAGATGGTTCCAGGTGTTCCCGAAGGCATTTTGCCTTCTTAATCAGATTAAGATTCAAGTAAATCTTACAAAAATTAATCAGATTAAGATTCAAGTAAATCTGATTAATTTTTGTAAACCTCGACCGCCATATTGGATCCGCCATTTTGAATTTTTTAAATGTGAATGAAGATCTGTAATCAGCGATCCCAAAAACCCCTGAGTAACAATTTTCAAGTAAATCTGATTAGTTTTTAAGGACCTCCGTAATGTGTTTCTTTTTCTATTGCATCCCTTGACATAAACCCACCCCCTACTTTAAGGGTGCATGCAAACAATTTGGCTTAGGGCTCATTTTAAAGAGCAAAGATCAATTGTCAATTTCTGATAATAGCGAAGGTTCTAGCACGTCAGTGTTCAGCTCTATAATTCTTCAAAAATGGCCAAAAACGCTATTTTTAGGGGTTTCAGCCCCCTTTTTCTCGAAAACCTGACGTGATGGAAAGTTTTTGAATACAGATTCGTGTTCAGCGCGCAAAATGCCTTCGGGTACACCTGGAACCATCTTGGTTGCAAAACCCATGCAGGGTTGTGTTATTGATTCGAAATACCTGCTTGAGAATGAGAGTGGTGGTTTTATAAAAAAAATATTAGTAAAGGGCACAGTCGAGAAATATCGACCTTTGAATTGTTCAAAACGAGAAATCTGGTTTACATGTCTTTAGTGCGTCGACTTTTTCTAATATCTTGCTGGTTCTATGATAGCGCTAGGCGTGATATCTTTTTACACAATACACGTTCTAGCCAGCTGAATCTTTATCCTTGCATATCGTCACCGAAAATATAAAAGGGCGTAATAATAATATTTTTTTTTTTTGGGGTGAAACAAAAAACGTTTTAAAATTAAAGACATTTTTAGATTTAAAGCCCTTTTAAATTTGGTTTATAAAATCGTTATTTGTTGATGTATAAATTAAAAATTTTATAGGGACATGTAATTTAGACTAGTGCGTCATAATTAATTAAAAACTCCATTTAAAATTTATTTCTTGTTACTCACTTTTGCATTTTAGGTAACGATATGCGTTATGTTAAGTTATTTAATCGTTTCCCATAGACGCTTATGGCTAATAGTTCTGGATCACTATATTTTAATTATCAGAAGTAGTCATTTGAAGTGGCCGTAGTCTAGTAGGTAGTGTGTTGGCTTATTAGACGTAAAGACCTGGGATACGAACCCGGATCCCGCAATTCTGACTGAAGGGTTGTAATGGCCAATTATGTATGTATGTAGTAGTAATTTGCGCACGTGGGTGAGTTTTACGTATTCTGTTTTCCATCTGTCGCTATAAAGGCATTCGAAATGATTAACCCTATAAACTTTTTTGTCCAATTTATAGCCATAAATTTAATTTTTTTTATTTCAAACTTATATACCTCTTATGCCAAGACAGAGATATTGATTCGCATATCATCATAACTTTATATCGTCCATGTGTGCCATCTCTGAGAGTTTGTTAATGAGTCTCCAAGCAATGCCAATTCGGCGGCTGTTGGCGGTATCCATGTGAAACCTGTTCTTTTATGATTAAAGACTCACTAAAACTGCTCTCGTGTAAAGCTCTGTATGGACAAAGGTTAGAGGAAGTGTACTTGTCAACTGTGACAATACAATACCCGGAGGTCGAATTGACCCATTGTATGGACAAAAGTTGTAGAATTTTCTAAAGTCTAAGTATTTGATCTGGTATTCTTTTGGCATCAAGTGCTTGTATGAAATTTCTTGTTACAAAAAAAAAATAAAAAATATTTCTGCCATTAATTCACACACAATAAAAGAAAAAACTAAAATATTTATAAAAAAAAAAAGATGTAAATAAAATCAATTATAAATAAACAATAATAATTATATATTAATAATTATATAAACGAAATTATTAAAAAAAGAAAGAAAAAAAAGAAGAAAAACCAAAAAATCCAATCAAAGCAAAAAAATTTAATTTTTCCTTTATTTTTCTTTCTCTTACAAATTTTCAATTGCACCCAAAAAATTTTGAGAAACATTTTAGTTAAACACACTCAACTATTAAGAGAAAAAAAAATTAATAAAAAATAAAATAAAATAAAAAAATTAAATTAAATAATAACACACGCTGCCGCCCATTACAGATACAAAATTTACATTAAAAAATTTAATTACAAAAAAAAAGAAGAAAAGAAAAAGAAAATTACAAATGAAAACTCAAAACAAGATTCCGGAAAACTAAGCCTTAGATTTCGATCGATTCAAGTTGACGACACTTATAAGGGAAAGAAAATTTAAATTATAATTAAAAGAAACCCATAAAAGGTATTTAATTAACAATTAATTAATCAATAACAATAATTATTACAATACAATTGAACAGTGTCCTCTTGTCTATTGAATTATAGTTTAGAGATTCATTTTACAAAAAAAAAAAAAGATCTTTCAACAACGTCGCCATAAAACTTATGACATTCGATGAAATTATTATTCGAATTTCGATCAAGAAATCTAAAAATTCTCTACACTCCTCAACAACAATAAATAAAATAGAAAGAAACAAATTAAATTAAATAAGTAAAAAAATTAAATCAATTTTTTTAAATTGTTAAATTTTTATATTCTATTAAAAAAAGAGCGATACATGTCTACACTAATCCTGCGTAAAATGGTTTCTTAGTTAATTTGAATACTTATACTGTATGTAGTAAAGAGGTTCAATGCCTATGGAATTTATTGTAAATTTTTGCATACTTTTTTCTTTAAGCGTTTACAACAAAATTAAGGAAAATCTTCTACAAGTCCACAAGCGTTAAGGCACCAATAGCCTCCGGGGGCCGAACATCTTCGTCTTTTTACACACATTGGACACGAACATCAACAATGTTCGTTAAAAAGAGCGTAAAATTGCATTCAGTTGCTTGTCAGCTTCTAGAGAAGAAGGTTTATGTCGCTTTTTTCAGGTTCCACTGATACACCCAAAAAAATATTACAGTAGGATTTACTATTTTCCAATGAGATTCACTAATAACAATGAGAAATGATCTCCATTTTTAGAAGAATATTTCTCAAGTTAAATACGCAGTCTTTAGGGATTTGGCGCTGTACATTTTTTCTTTATTTTCCACAACAGATACATATTATTAGGATACACTTGAAAATATTACTAACAATTTTCCTCTGGGTTATTCACATGCCTCTCACAAACACACTCAAATTTTTATCATGTTCTCTTTGTGCCGTAGTCTAGTATGTAGTGTGTTGGCTTATTGGACTGAAGGTCCGAGTTCGAATCCCAGGTCAGACATCAAAACGAATATATGAAAAAAAAATATTTCTTCGGCGACTTCCTCTCAGTAGATTTCTGGCAAAAAATCTGAGAGTATTAAAATTGCCATGAAAAGCTTCTCAAAAAACTGTCGTTCGGAGTCGACTTTAAACTGTAGGTCCCGCCACTCATGTATAAAAATTAACGCACACAACATAAGTGGTGTGAGAAGCTAGGTCGTAATCCTGACTAAAGGGTTGTAATGACCAATTATGTATGTGTGTATGTCTCTTTGTGCCGACGTCTGGTTATAAGGCTGGAAACAACTCAGCTCTTCGGATATCATTTCAATCAAAGGAAGAAGGCTATGAGCTTTAGTTCCTGAATCTGTATTGAGCACTTCTAGAGATACATATGTTATCATTTGCTAAGCTTTAGTGGTTCAGTTCATTCACGAAAAAGGGGAATGAAAAAATTGAGTAAACGATTCCAAACAAAAGTTCACGGGTGGTTCGAAACTAAATGCCACTACAGGTGGAGGCATCTTTTCAGAGTCGGTGGGGAAAACTCATTCGATAAGACTACCGGATTATTGCAGCATCCGCCAGGCGGAAGTATTGTCCATTTGGTCTGCGATATTGATTATTCACAATGAAAACCTTTTTGCGTTAGATATCATTATAATTTTTGATACCTTGTCGGCTATCAGAATAAATTTAATCGTCGAACTACGACTGCTGCAGATATGAAAGAGAGAGGTACAATTTTCACATTAATTTTCACCGGAAGCAGCAGAGTTAATGCTTTGGTCAGATATGGCACAACCATCTTACAGTCGAATGAGTTCTCTAATATGGGAACACCATTAAGAAACTGCACGATTAGGGAGTGGCAATGCAGTAATAGATTCCGCTAACGTCCCATGGGCAGTTTTGAATAAGGAGAGTATAGTGCAGCAAGGCTAGACTAGACTAAGGGCGCATGGAAAGTCTGATTGAATTCTAAGATAACGTGCTTAGTGTTCTGTAGAAGTCATAACTTTTTAGGTACTAATGAGGGACGCTTTAGTTTTGTAACCAATGACCTTTGCAGGAGTTGTAGTAAGGAGAAAGACAAGGAAACTATTGAATACACGTCCAGCATTATGACGTGAGTTGTAGATGATCTCATTGATCTGCCGGGGGCTTCATTAGAAGCTCCGGACTAGGGGAAATTTAAGTTTGTGGTATCTAAATGGGTCTCACATAGCCTAAGTATATCTATCCTCTTGGCCAGACGGCCACTACCTCGGCTTTAGTTGGTTTCATCTACCAGTTATAATATTTAATATTGTTGGTGTGTTTGTGGACAAATAACTGATGAGTTAGGTTAGATTGAATTGTCAATTGTCCTTAGTTCTATCAAATCCTGCATTGAAATGCCAATAAATCTTTTGTAACGTATGTTATTAATTCCAGACTGCCATTGAATTACCGGACAGAGAAAAGTTTGACGTGTCTCTTCTCTTTCTTCATCATTTCAGACTATGGAACAGTCATTGTAGGATATTCTCAGCCCAAGAACGTAAATGCTAGCGAATAATGCTCTGTAGTACGACCATTATTTGGTTCTTAATTTGGACTCCAGGTGGATTTAAAGCAGATCAAGTACCTCGTATATTTATTAAAGGCCTGTTTTGTCTATTCCCTCTAAAAATTTAATTTTTCCATTGCAATGTCCATGTGAGATCATTTGTTTTGCCATTCAACGGTGAAATGCCAATCTCATGTCTGAAATCCTTCATTGTATCAGTTATTGTATGCGAAGTAACCCGTATTCAGAAAACCACATGAGGGTAATCGTTAACTGCCTCACTCTTGCTTCCAGATACAGTCTTGGACAATATTCAAAGTATTGTACATTTTCTCTAAAGATCTAAGATCTTATGGCCACTGCGTAATCATTAAATATTACAGCTCTGCATAGACAGCCTAATTAACTAAGAAATTCCACGCTATATACAAAAAATAATTTCTTTCTGTTGATCTAAGTTATTAAAAACAGAAATCAATTAAAATTGAAAATAATAGTGAAATTAAATTAAATAAATATAATAAATAAATAAATTAATAATTAATTTCCATCTCATATACAATAATTAGTGACAAATCTTCGCTTAATTAAATTTTTTTTTAATTTTTTTAGTATAAACAATTATTTAGCTAAAATTTATTTAATCCTTATATAAATAAATAATTAATTAATAAGAAATTTAATTATTGAAAACAAAAAAACAAACGAAAAACAAAAAAAAAAACTAAATTAAATAAAATTATTATGAAAGCAAAACTGTTGATAAATCTTTAAATAAATAAATTAAAAACAAAACAAAGGTATTTTAAATGAATAAAAAACAAAAACATTAGACCGTGTTTTATTTGAAAATCAATGGTAAGAGATTAACTTTTATAAAAAGGCTGCACAGGAAGTTCGAAATGATATTGTTAAATACATATGTAATTCGTCCTTAAAACTCTTCAGTCAGGATTACGACCTAACTTCTCACATCACATATGTTGTGTGTGTTAATATTATACATGAATGGCGGGAACTGCAGTTTAAAGTCGACTCCGAACGACAGATTTTTTTGAGAAACATTTAATGGTTATTTTCCTCTCAGAGTTTTTGACAGAAATCTCTCAAAAATGAATTTTTTACGAGTAGAAGAATAGGACGATAGTCTTCACGTCAATCGCCAGTGGCTCCTGCTCTTACCGTTTCTTGTGCCCCATGTTCTTAGTGTTATTGCCACCGTTGTGTAGTTGTCCTCTGTAGTTGGTTGCTTGTTCTATGTCTAGGGTCTCTACTGCTAGCAGACTTGACTGCGAAGCCTGACCGAAGGTTTAATACTGGTACCAAGGGTGTCAGGAGTCCCAGAGACTTCAGAAATCATGTCCAAATGCATGGCTTCGGATTGGTACTCGCGTACGTTGATGCAATCCATGATTCAGAAGTCGTCGAAGAAATATCTTTTTATCATATTTCGTTTTATAGGACATGTCTGACCTGGGGTTTGAACCAGACTAAGGCGACTTCTTGGTATTGTTCCGCTGGATATAAAATTGCTTTGAAGTTGGTAAATATGTACAGTCTCGTATCTTTACATGCGCACAACACCTTCTTGATCATTACAACCCTTTAGTTAGGATTTTTTCACCAACTTCGATTAAGTATTATGGCAGGAGGCTGTATAGAGCGCTGTGCTCATATGTCATGTACAATTATCGTTATCCTGAAACGTCATTCCGTTCAGCTGTCAATGTCATAGTAGTTTTTGTTTCTGCAGAGCATTGTATTCTCATTCCACTAGACTGAGACTGTGTATAACTCATCTGGGGAATAATTGGCCAACTTTTCTCTTGTCACGCAATAGGCACAACTCTGCTGTTTGAGGTTCATATAAGACTATCTTCTAGCCATGTCATCAAAACCTCTTTGATAACATTTAAGGAAAACTACTCTTTCACCAATTTTGGTAGGAAAATAAAATTGAAATTTATTTTTCTTTTTAACGTTTAAAAAAAAGTTTAAAAGTGATGTTGTGCTTAACGTTAATGTGATAAAGAGAAAATTTATTAAAAAGCATAAATTAACTAACATTGTATTAACATTGTTTAAATGAATACAATTTAAAATATTCAAAATAAGCACTTTTAATGCTAAAATAATATGAAGACGGGAACCTTAAACACAATATTTTATTTAATCTTCAGTAAATAAAAAAATTTTCCAATTCACTACGCAAAGTAACAGCAGAAAAGAAGTTAAAGCTGAAGCTGAAGTAATGAAAAAACACATTCATTTTCGAAATCAATAGGTTAAGGGGTCTCTAAACGCAAAGACAGAATATGAAAACATATAACAAAAGCAGCGATTCCCAATGATTAAACTGCTAAGCTTTTAAAAAAGTGTAACGGTCAGTGGCACCACCATCATAACCGCCACCACTGCTGCTGCTATTATTTGGCCATGCACTTGCATATGAAACATGCGGCTGCATATGTTTGGCATTGATGTCAATTGAAATGCATTCGATGATGGCCTATAATTATCGAAGAAAAAAAAAAATACTTCCAAGTAAATATTGTTACTCTTCACTAACCGAGTAAATGACAAACTTGGACGACGATATAAAAGCCTTCGCAAGCATATGAAAAACTTTCAGTTGTTGCTTTAAATGTGAATGAAATTGTTTATAAGCGGGTGTTTGAAACGAAAAAAAGAAAGAAAAAGAAATCCAATAAAATGTGTTTAAAACAAGAATTCTTAAAAATCCTTTTAATTGTGACCCTTACCAACGTGCACTACGCCCATGCTTTGCCCACCTCAACGCAAGGCAATGCCAGCACTATCAACAGCCAACAGAATTCAGCACATATTTCATGGATTAAAGAAATGCGTGTTTTACGGCATCTACTAAAAGAGTGTGAGCAAGCAAATGTATGACGGAAAAAAATATTTAAAAACAGAAAATAAATTCCAAATCATTTTAATATTATCCATTACAGTCTTCAAATCGTTCTTCCGCCAACCCAACTCCCACCACCACCACCACTGCAGGCGCTACCACCTGGCAGTGTTTGAAAATGTCAAGTTTAAATATAATCGATGACATGACAAGGCGTCAAATGATACCCATATGGCGGGGTGTGCGTTTCATACAATTAACGGATGCCACGTCATGGCGTTTAAATCAAAAGTATGTGAAAAAAATTGGGTTTTTGGCCTGAAAAAAGAAATTTAAAGTGTTTTTTGTTTTGTTGTTTTTGGTACCATTTAAGTGATTTTTGGCAACGCAAAGATTTACAATATTTAACATGGTTTGATCGTTTGGCTTTAAGTTTTACAAAAATGTTAAATACCCATATGTTGGAGATTAATTTAAAGGAATTATCACAAGCATTTATAGAGAATTTGACAAGAAAAGGTGAGTAAGTTTATAAAGTAAAATTTCGATGGTAAAATTATTGGTCTATCGCTCCAAGGCGTGAATGGTTTATTGTTTTTGGTTTGAGCTTCTTAATCTACAGTAGTGGACTAAAGTGGATACATAATAATTGAATATTTTTAAAATTACATTAATAACTTTAACTCGGCTTAAATTTTGTAAAATCCACAAAAACTGGACTATTGATGACTGGAAACGAGTGATATGGTCCGATGAAACAAAAGTTAATCGTTTCCAGTCTGATGGGATTCAGTATTGTTGGAAGAGGCCCACTGACACCATTCAACGACATCACGTCAAGCAAACAGTAAAGCACGGTGGTGGAAATTTAATGGTGTGGGGATGGGGTTTTGGTCCCCTAGTTAAAATAGATGGTATAATGAATAAGGAGCAGTATTTAAGTATTTTGGAGAACAATTTGCCCATATTTATTGAGGAGTGCGCTTATCCGGCGAAGGAAATAACCGAAGCACACCGCCAAAGATTGTGCAAAAATGGCTTTCCGAACAAGAATTCAAAACAATGAAATGGCCTGCACAAAGCCCCGATTTAAACCCGATCGAAAATTTGTGAGCGATTATAAAAAGAAGACTTTCCCAATATGAACGAGCACCGACCAATATGGATGAACTTTGGTCAAGAGTATCCACGGAATGGCCCAATCTTCCACTCGAAACCATTAAAAATCTCGTGGAAAGTGTGCCTAATCGAATAAAATCTGTAATAAAGAACAAAGGCCTTTGGACAAAGTACTAACAACAAAAATTGCAGAAAATTCAAAAATGGACAAAACCGGATAAATGTTAAATCAATTTGTAATTCCTTTTATTTAATTTTTTAAGATATGTTATACTGAATTAAATCCATTTTTATTGAAGAAATATGCTTAAATTTAATGCTATAATTTTTCTTTTTAAGTTTTTTTTTTTATTAAAAGATAAATATATAACAAATTTAAAAAAATTTAATTTTATGTATCCACTTTAGTCCACTACTGTATATAGGCTATCCTTTTAATGCCTTCTTCAATTCTGTTAGCCTAACAAACTTCAGGATGCTGCTCAATATCAATAAAAATAACTTTCTGTTTAGTATTTGATAAGCACCCGATTGTTTCGCTCTGAGATGTATTAACGCCATACTGGTTTTAAGTATGTGTTGTGGTGTATTGCCTTCCTTATCCCACAACCTACACACTGCACTTGAACGATTCCTATTCTTGAGTGTAGAGCGCTCAGTCAGAATGTGGATTATAATTTTTCGATTACTTTCGGATAGTTTGATACAAGACTTAAATCTTTTTCTATTGCGGTTATCCAGCAAAAGTTTAAATTGTTTCAAACACATTTGGCTTGAAAAGAGTTTTCGACTGCCTTTAACGTCTCCTTTGCTGGGTATAACTTCCAAACTTCTCTTCCCACTCCAATCAGCGACGTGGTGGCATTCAGAGATCAGCAGAGTATTCAAAACGATGAGTAGATTCGAGTCATACTTATAATTTCAGCTACTTATACGCATTCATACTTATTTTAATATCAAACTCATACTACTCATATTCAAAGTTAGAAATACTCATCGTACTCATACTTATATATACAATACGCACGATGTTGTTGATTTCGACTCTCCATGATTCAACATATATACGAAGCACAAAATAAGTATGATTCGAGTACGAACACCACAATACTCGCTAGAAGGTTGTGTGTGTGCTTTGCTTGCAGTCTTTGTCTTTTCTTTTCTCTTCTTTTGTAAATGTGTGACTCGAATCATTCGTAAGTATTATAAGTATTTTTCTAAATTTATGAATCTGAATGAGTAGGCGTATGAATCAAACAATGAATCGAATGTTGTGAGTTTGATGTCAACGTTGTACTCATACTCATTGCAACCTATACTTATAAATCAATGTTGTAGCGAGTACGAATGAATCAGAGTAGTTGAATTTTAATGCTCTTGACTCACTCATACTCAAAATTTCATAAGTACCTATGAGTAGCGAAAATACGATTCATTGCTGATCTCTGGTGGCATTCCTTCTTCCGAATTCATCCGCCTTCTCAATGCCGTAAATTTCCGCATAATCTGGGATCAGCTGATTCTCCTGCCTAGTTGATTCGGTTTGCCCAAACACAGTACCCTACTATTATTGATTTTACATGATTGCTTGAATGACGACCTGATTGTCACATAGAATTGCTATTTTCTGCCTTTTGTATTCTCTGTCGATTTGATTTCCTCTTAGAAGATATCAACGAATTTTCCCATAGGCTTGGAATTTTTAGCCCTAGAACTAAACCGCACTTGTCCCAATATACATATGTCTTCGTCTCATCCTTATACAACAGAAAGTTTCCTCTCTAAAAAGGAGTATGTAACCTCCAAATCAGCCACATTATGCATTGCGAGAAGGGGTGCTATTTGGAGGAATACTGGTTGTGTTCAATGGACGGTTAAGGAGGGATTTATCAGATTGCAATGCCTTCTGATGAATCTTATGTCATCCAACGGGTTTAAATCTCACAGAACCTCAAAGTATTCCTGATAAATTGAATCACTGAGACCACAACACAAAGCAAGCTAAACATGTATCTAACAACGAAAAATTCTGCATTCAAACTTTCTTCAAAATGCACTTTCCCCAGGGAAAGTACTTTAGTACTCTATTAAAGATAATACTGTTCAGTTTTTAATTCAAGTTAGTTTCAAATGAAAATGAGTCTGATGTCAGAGCACCAGCACCAATCTGTACATACAGACATACATACTTGGTCATTTACAACACTTTAGTCAGGTTTACGACTTAGCTTCTCACATCACTTATATTGTGTGTGTTAATTTTATACATGAGTGGCGGAACCTAAAGTTTAAAGTCGACTCCGAAGAGACAGATTTTTAAGAAACTTTTAATGGCAATTTTATTTACTCTCAGAGTTTTTGCCAGAAATCCGCTGAAAGGAAGTCGGCTAAGAAATATTTTTTATATGATAGTGATATACCGACGCCTAGAGGATTTTTCAAAAAAAGTACTTTTTAAGAAAGGATATGTTTTTCTAAAATAAACATGGAGCTGTCATTGTGTTGTTGAAGCTTAAAGTTGATGAACATATTGGAATTTGATATCAAATATTTTCAAAAAGATTAAAAAATATGCACAAAAAGTACTCTTTTGGTTTTTGACACGATTAGGGATTCAGAAACCTGCCGACAAACAAACATAGAGATATTTTACTTAATATTACAGGTTATAACAATTTGCGTTAGCGTTCTACAAGACTTTCCAGAAAAAAAATCGATAAAAATTATGTTTCGAAAAAGTACTTTTTGTACCTAAATAAGTACCATTTACTAAAAAGTTTTCATTTTTCATTTCATTTTCGCATAGATATTTCCCGATCAACAAACTCTTCAGACCCGGTGGGTACAGCACGCCATAGACGTCATCGTTTCAATATGATGGTGACCATGATGTTTGGCGTTACAGCCTTAGGAGCTGTACTAATCCCTATGGGTTTTCAAATGTTATCCGTGGTTAGTGGCAAAGCATTACTGCTCGCCAAAATGGCTTTACTGTTGGCCTCAATAAACGGTTTGAAACGAGTAAGTAAAAAAGCGTTTGCATGCATATGAAGAAAACTTTATGAAAGTGAAAATGAAATAAATCAAGTTTAATTATATTTTATCATACTTTAGGTGGCCAATAGCGGGGTCCACTACGGTCTCTACCATGTACCTGGGGAGCATTATCCTGCTTATTACGATCGTGGAGACATACATCATCCAAGAAATGTACAGAACATAGCACCAATAGTGCAGCCCATAGAGGTGGGTTTGTAAGTAGCGACAGCGAGGTTAACTCTATGATAAAGCTTTTTATAGAGTTTGTTTTAGAAAGTGGTTGTTGCCTTAGCTAAGCTTTAAACCATTATTTTTATGATTTTTGTTATTAAGTACTGTATGAGTGAATAAAATTTAGTTGAATATGAACAAAAAAAAAAGGAAAACAACAAAAAAAACTTGTGTTTACTGCAACAAGTTGTTGGTAAGTCTTTCATTCATAAAATTGTAAGGACAAGGAGAAGAGAAGAGCTTGGAGAGAAAATTGTTTAAGCTTTCGTTTAAAGGATTTTTTGGTATAAAAGGACTGGCCGTGTTAAAGGCAATGAACATTCTAACGACGTCTGTTGGCCAAGTTAACCTAACTAAACGGTTGTTGGAAGGAACTATAAAAACAAAACGAAAGACAAGAGAAGAAATTAAATAGTTTTAGGAGAAGAAAAAAAAAACAGAAATTTTTGAATTTCAAAAAGCGGTTACTTTTTCTTGTCGTAATATAAAGTGAAGTGGAAGTGTGTAAAAAGGAATAAAGTGAAGTAAAGTGCTGATAATTAAATTTTTTTTTTGGTGCTGCCTATTTCCCTATTTATGAAAAATAAGAAAAACGAAATTCAATTAAATATTTACGAACAAAATTAAGATTTTTATGAAGTGTTGTTGACTCTCTAAGCAATTTGCGGCGCTAATAAAATTATTTTAGTTTTCTTGTCAATTCCCATTCATATTTTGGGGGACAGACAATATTTTCCATTTACAACAAAAGAAGGCAGGTTTTAACAGACCCATATAACAATAACTACAGAGGAGTTTGTCTTAAAGTGTGCATATTTTGTTTTTGGGGTACAATTGGAATTTATTCCCGTGTGTATTAAATTATAGATTTTCTTACATATGAAACCAACAAGTGTGTGGTGTTTTTAGCCAAGTCAAGTCAACAAGAGACAATTTAAAAGCAAACGCACGTAGTTCTAATGATTAAAGTGTATTAAATAAATTTCGTTTTTAACCATATTAATCTGTTGCCACAACAGTGTCCAGCAGCCAGGCAGTATATTACGTGTAACAGCTGTATTATTAACAATCCAATCCAATCCAGTCCTGTCCATGCCAGTAAAGTCAAGTCAAGTTTTATGATCATATTTTATGGATTAAAAGGCTAATTTGTCATTTTGTTTCTGGCTACATAAAAAATAAATCTCATCGTTAAGAAAAGTTAATTAAATTTTATTAGACTTGGACAAGGAAGAAATCATCATCGTTATCATCAAATAGACTAGACTACCAACTCAATTCTCAATTCAACAACTCGACAACTCGACAAACACGATTTAAAATGAAGGCTGTTGTATATCTTTCATTGTCAATTATTGTGCTTAGTGTTAAGGTAAGTTGCTTGGGTCCTTTACATTTATTCCGTTAACTCCATAATCCTTTAAGTACACAACCATACACATGCACACAGTCAACAGACACTCACTCATGAGTTTTACCTGTCAAATAAGAAGAAAAAAAACAATTTCGTGCCATATGTTGCTTATACATATGAACACTGAGTAAATGTGTATGTGTGTGTAAGTATTCTTAATGTTTGAATGAATGATGTATGTGTATGGTAAAGGAAAAAAATTACCTTTTTCTTCATGCCATGTATTTAATTTCCTAAAAATACGTGTGTGATGTTTGGCGATAATGTCGTTTTTCTGTCACTTAACAAGAGATTAAAACATTTTTTCGTTTTATTAACATTTATTGTTTGGTATTTTAAGTATGGGTAGTAATGGAGAGTACATGTAAACACGTATGAATGTACAGTAGCGAAGAAAAAAAATGCATCTTGATGCCATATTACATACATATGTTCAACACCGTGTCTTGTCTTATTTACAAAATGTTGTTTATTTACAGAATTGTTGTGAATATCATTGTTTTGGGGGCCGACGAATGTAATTTAACCCATCAGGGCCAAATAAGTTAAATTTTCATTCGTCGCTTCACAAAACTTTGGCCCACTGCTCTTTTGACCAATGTACATACCATCTAGCAAAGTCAAGCCGTTTTTTCTTATTAACCTTACTTATAAGTGGCTTCTTGGCTTGTCTTCTAGCTAATAAATTTGCCTCTCTTATTCGGTTTCTGGCTGTGTGGACGCCAATAGAAATCCCTAATTGCTCGTTTGCATAATTAGTAACATCTACTGCCGTTTTCCGAGGGTCAACTTTTGCTATTTTTACCATTCGATGATCTTGGCGGGCAGCAGATTTACGAAGTCGACCACTTCCTGGCTTTCTTTCCACGTTATTTGTTTGACGATATCGCAATGAAATCGGACAAACACTTGATTTGTTGACATTAAATTGATGAGCATTCATCATTCATTGATTTGTCTTCTTCCAAAGCCCTTACATACATAATTGGTCATTACAACCCTTCAGTCAGGATTATTGACCTAGTTTCTCACACCACTTATGTTGTGTGTGTTAATTTTATACATACAAATGGCAAGACCTACAGTTTAAAGTCGACTCCGAACGACAGATTTTTTGAGAAACTTTTCATGGCAATTTTATTTACTCTCAGAGTTTTTTGCCAAAAATCTGCTGAGAGGAAATCGCCGAAGAAATAATTTTTGTATTTTGTTTTGATGTCTGGCCTGGGGCTCGAACCCTGGCTTTACGTCTAATAAGCCAACACACTACCTACTAGACCACGGCGACTTCCAAAGCCCTTATAATGGCATATTTGCTATCTGCTGACTGTTGTTTCTACTTTAAAATTCACAATTTGCAAATTTTTCATTAAACTTTTATTTTAATTACTCTAGTTGACCTACTTTTACCTTTAACACATTGCGTTTCATTTTTTTCTCGCTAAATTTGTTCACTTTTTTTATAAATCTAAAAAAATTAAGTAGAAAGAGAAGCAAACAACGCTAACTGATGCTTTTTAATAAAATTTAAAAATCAACGAATAAAAAAAAACAAAAGTGGAGTGGAATTGGATAACTTTATAAGTTTCGAGTCTAGATTGAATATTATATGTCATAGCGTTGCATTTTTTTTCCCGCTACTGTACATCTGTTTAAGACACCCACGATAATACAATGTTTTGGATAATAAAGCTGTCTTCTAATATAATATTTCGGCTAAAAAATGTCAATTTAATGTTTAACTTAAAGTTCTAAATACTTTTGTTTTTTGTTGAAATATAATAAAAAAAAAACAATAATAAGATTTTAATCTTTAAAAACAACAACATCGAGAGGTGTCTGGAATAAAAATCAACTGAGGCCCAGGAAAAGAGGGAAGAAATTCAAATAATTTTTATTTAAAATATAAGCTTCCTGCAAAACAATAGTAATAAATAAAAAAGCATTAACAGAAGCTTTTGTTGGTGTCGCTGTTGTTTCGATTTTGACTTTTAAAATGAATAGCCCTTAAGCGGCAACACAAATGAATAATTAAAAAAATATATTTATAAGCCTGTCAAATGATACAAAAAAAGCAATAAAGGATGGGAAAAAATAAAAAAAAATTTTTTATATTTTAAATAAAATTTTTTAGAACTTAAAGTCATTAATAAACAAATAAAGTTATCCATAGTTGACGTAGTGTAGTAGCTAGTGTGTTGACTTAACAGACATGAGGCCACATCAACCATCTCAAACAAAGTATTTCTTTCGGCGACTTTCTCTCAGCAGATTTCTGGGAAAAACCCTGAGAGTAAATAAAAAATTGGCACGACTCTTATGTGTAAAATTAACACACACAACACAAGTGGTGTGAGAAGCTAGGTTGTAATCCTGACTAAATTGTTGTAGTAACCAATTATGTATATGGGCAATTTCGTGTCAAGTGACCCAATTTTTAAAATCGATGTCTTTCGATTTGGATGAAATTTGCACCAACGTTAGTACTATTGGATAGTAGGCCAGACGCAAATTTTCAGCTCTAAAAAAATAAGTTTTTCCACTCGCATCCCATTAAGTGACCACAAAGCTCTTAAAGGAAAAGAACTAAGCTTTCTTTAAGCACAAAAAAAACATAAATTAAAAAAAAATATAGTGCATATGGTAAAATTTAAAAACTTTGGTTTTGAGTTAAAATATTTTTTTTTGTATAGATATGTCTCTTGCTACTAAGTGCCCACAAAGATCTTAAAGGAAATGGTCTAAGTTTTCTTTTGAGGAAAAATAAAAAAAAACTCCATTTCGAAAAAAATGGGGGAAAATGGTACATGTGCCAAATATTGAAAAATCTTATTCTTGAGTTAAAAAATAATTTTTTTGATAGATATCCCACTCGCATCCCATTAAGCGATTATGAAGGCCTTAAAGGAAATTTTATAAGCTTTCTTTTAAGCAAAAAAAAAAAAAAAAAAAAAAATGCCCAAATTGAAAAAAAATTAAAAAAAAAAATTTTTTTTAAAAATTAAAAAAATTATTTTTGGAAAGATTGAAGAAATATCTATATAATATTTTTGCTAAGACCAATAGGTGAAAAGTTACACACATTTTAAAAAAACCCTGTCTGACCAAAATGTCCAACTTTGACCCCCTCCGGCAGTTCTTGACTGATAGAGTTGCAAATTTGTGTCTGGCAAACTATCCAATAGTACTAACGTTGGTGCAAATTCATCCAAATCGAAAGACATCGATTTTAAAAATTGGGTCACTTGACAGGAAATTGCCCATATATGTATCCACAGTTGTTCCAGTACAACGAATTTCAAAAATGTCTCAAAGAAATTATTATTCTGACATGTAAACAAATCATAACTCACTAAGTAATGTGTTGAATTAATTAGACGCAAGCTCGAGAGTTCACACCCTCGGTCTGACATCTTAAAAAAATGTTTTTAAACCACCTCTCAGCAGATTTCTGGCAAAAACACTGACAGTAAACCAATTTCCATGAAGAAGTTTCTATAAAATCTGTTGTTTGGATTCGTAATTAAACTGTAGGCCCGTGTCCATACATCGATAAAAATTATCGACTACAAGCCAGGTCGTAATTGCAACTGAAGGGTAATAGGGGCAACAACGTACTGAATGTAAAAAGAGACAAAGTGTAATGCTTAACTTCATGTCTCAACAGTAAATTTTGCAGATCTTCAGCAACAAAATTTACAAGTATTATGTGCATGGCTATATCAGTTTGATCAACACTTGCGCTAAAAAGATTACAAAGAAGCACGTCATACTAAAATGCTTAAAATTCCATATCACAACCTCGACTGAGACACAAATTTCAAATTTAACTTCAATGCTATAAACTTCTACACCAATTTCTTACATCACGTTAGAAAAAGTCATCTTCAATATGATAATTTTACAGATGTAATGGCCTTAATATATTGTGATTTCCATCAGGTAGATTGAAGAAACATCTTTTTGTCGGAGCCTAATATACAATATAGTGCAGCGTTTTTAATTCAATGACTCTAACTTAACCAACTCCACGGTACTTGCCATTCTTGGGAGATGGATGCATTTACTCTACGAAGTATTTTTTCAGCCGAAACCAAGAGCAATTGCATTACGCAATCCAATAATCTGCATCTATTATATGATATTGCCTATGTTAACAGAGTCTGGTTGGGATGAGGGATGATGGATGAAGGTTGATGGATATTGTGGAAAAATGGGACTTGCTGCACATATCCCACTATACACAAATTGTAGCACGAGTAATACTACCGCCTTGTATTCTAAAATTTTAGTGTTGTTGTGGAGAGCCTCGTTCTTAATCTGCTTATTCCAACCGAAACAGCACTTGTTAGTAAGTCTGACGATTGTTCTTATCTTCAAACTTATTTTTCTTATGGTGATAGCAAAAGCGGACAAATTCTGCGAATTCTGGTGTTCCAGTCACGTGGATTCCTTGTTTGTTGAAATCAACAACATTGTTTTATCTTTGGTGGCTCGCAGACCCATTGCTATCGACTTGTTTTCAACATTTGCAAAAGAAGCAGTTACATCCTGCAGTGTTCGAGCCATGATATCAATATTATCGGTTTACGGAACAGCAAGGCACCACCGTCGAAAAAATAATTTACCAATGTGAGGTTAAATAATCTATTTCCAAACACCAAGATCTAAACTCTTAGAAGGCACTTGTTTAATCACGAAAATTTATTTTCACTTCTTAAACCGCAATACAGTTTTTTTTTTGTGGAAAAAGAATCGCTTGCCCCACACACGGCAAAATTTCCCATTCAAATTCGAATGGGGTCTGTGATTGTTACTTACAAGTACTTGCCTTAGTCAAACGTAAGATTCCTTAATTTTTACGACGACCCTTCAAAGAGCACAATACAACTTAAAGAAATCGCTTGGAGGCCAGTAGCCAATTTCCATATTGAAATTGGATTTCATTAGAAGACTGTACTGTAACACTACACCACGCTGCCACATGGGTGGTGTGAGAAACTAGGCCTAAACTCGGACTTAAGGGTTGTAATAACCAATTAAGTTAGTATAAATTTCAATATGGAAATTGGCTTTTATTAGAAGACTGCAATGTAACTAAATTCGCTAACGTAGATTGAAACTCCCGAGCAAATTTATACTTACTTATTTAATGGGTTATTACAAACCTTAAGTCAGGGTTTATACATAGTTTCTCACACCACCCATGTGGCAGCTTGGCGTAATGTTCAAAGAGTTTGTCTACAAGCCGAGCAGCACAGGTTTGGAATTCCAATGGAGAAAAAAGAAAGCCCAGTTTCGAGGCCCATGGTTTTCGAATTTAAAATTAAATGGCTTCACCCTCCTTTAATACAATCAATCCCCTCTCACTCCCTGGAAATAGAAAAATGATAACATCACAGGAACATCCCTCGTGGGTAAAAAGGCTGCGATTCAACGATTAGCAAAGTTACCAACCACTACACCAAATACCGGGATTTGCATTGTTTCTAGGCAATAATAAATGGTAACCCCATTATCCTAAGACCTGCTACAGCAAACCAATTATCTGCTTAGCTGGAACAACAAAAGATTAATAAAAAGGCAACAAGGCAGAAAAGCTTTGTGGAAGCCATATGTTCCCAAGAGGAAAAATGTTTGGTCTTCAGTATACCATGCGCTCTGTAGCGCAACAGGTCAATTGCTAAAGAAATTTCTTCACAAAAATAGTTTATTGGTTACTCAATAACACAAAAAAACTTCAAAAATTCATTTTTAATACAAGAACTTAGTAGTTATCTTTGTAACATTAACCAAGTTAAAGAGAAAATTTAATTTCAATATTCCAATACAATGATGATGATGATGATGATCATGATGATGCATTGTTATCCTGGTTAACCTGGTTATGACCTATGAAAGTATGTTTGTAAGTTTACTTTTGTATTTTAATTTGATTTTTACCCCAATTTTAAATACATTTTCCTTTCGAATTCTGGGTCACATACATACATATTTCGATAACAAAAGAAGAAGACGAAAAATTTGCATTTAGTTTTCGGTTTCCTGGCATTGATGAAATATTTTTTAATGACACCGTAACAGTTGGCAACACAAATAACATTTGAATGCGAAGGAGGTTGATATGTTATGATATGCTGTGATTACATTACTATGGTACGGATGCTAATATTGATTATTAACTGAGTGAATACATACATATATGTAAGTATGTGGATAATAAACTAAAATGCCCTACGCATAAAACTTTGTAAATTTAAATGGAGTGGAGACTGTAGTCTACTGTCGAAAGTTGAAGTTTTGTGGAGGACAATTAAATACAGAAAGTCCACAGCAATCTAAAGGCAGGGTAATGCCAAAGCACAAATAATGGGTTTCTCTGCAGTGCAGTGTTGACTGGAAGATCTAATTTCTATTGCTTGTGATTAAGACATCAGTTCCATAGTAAATTATGCAAATCATTGCCTGTAGCTATTCTTTTTAAATAGCATCGTTCTTTGAATTTTTCTCGACCATCAAACGCTTCTGAACCCAAAATATTCAAAAGGATTGTCAAAAAAAAGTCCACTTGGAAACGTTAAGAAAGAATGGCAATTCAATTGAAATCTAGGCCAACTAAAACACGCTCAGCGTATCGCTGTAATACTATATGAAGCTCTGACCCTGATCTAACTGATCAAATTTTCTCTACAATTATCATTATAACTTGGAGTTAGGGAATGACTCTGTTAGTATCAATCTGGAAAAGTTTTTTGAAAGTTTAGTGATCGAGATGATATTTTCCATTAGACTATCGCGAAAAAGGAAGCCAAATGAGAGAATTCGACGTAAAAATAGATACAAAGACAAAAATTAGATCACGATGCGATTAATATGGGTATATCTCTGCAGGAATTAAAGCTCCTACTTTTACTATGGAAACCCGTTGATGTGACCTGAAGATCAAGAAAATTGAAATTTTTGGGGAAAAATCGGAATTTTTTTAAAGTTTTTAAGAGAAGCTTTTGTTGTTAAATATGGTAGAGAAGTCGCGGTATCTGTCAGTATTAAAGTCAGTGGTTTTGCTTTGTCCCACATGTGTTTTAATAAAATTGATTTAAAAATTCAGGATATTTCCTATCCGGAAGTGAACGAGCGAGTGGCCAGTCTAGATCTAAAGCTATTCATACATACATAATTGGTCATTACAACCCTTCAGTCAGGATTACGACCTAGCTTCTCACACCACTTATGTTGTGTGCGTTAATTTTATACATGAGTGGCGGGACCTACAGTTTTAAAGTCGACTCCGAACGACAGTTTTTTGAGAAGCTTTTCATGGCAATTTTATTTACTCTCAGAGTTTTTGCCAGAAATCTGCTAAGAGGAAGTCGCCGAAGAAATATTTTTTCATATTTTCGTTTTGATGTCTGACCTGGGATTCTAACTCGGGCCTTCAGTCTAATAAGCCAACACACTACCTACTAGACTACGGCGACTAAAGCTATTCAGATTACGAAATTTGATTATTAGACACAAAGTGGTTAATAAATCACCTAGGAGTTTTTAAGCACATAAGGTGGGGTTAAGACAAGAAGTCTTTATCTAGCAGGAGCTGATTAAAGTTAACATTTTGTCAGGGGTCTTTCAGGCGATCAGAATTAATGCAAAATGTTAAAACCTAGACATGGGAGGAGTAGATCAGATGAACTAAACATTAAGTCATTTGTAAACAAAAATTCTACAATTTGGGAAAACTCTCACTATCGGCTCAGCTTAAAAGTATTGAGAGGAAGACCAAAGGGACAATAACACACTTATATACATACATAATTGGTCATTAAAACCCTTCAGCCAGTATTACAACCAAGTTTCTCACAGCACTTTTATTGTGCTTGTTGATTTTATACATGAGTGGAGGGACTTAAGTACAAATTTAAAGTCAACTCCGAACAAGAAATTTTTGATAAATTTATAATGGCAATTTTTATTTGCTCTCAGAGTTTTTGCTAGAAATCTGGTGAGCGGAAATCGCCGAACCGAACCTCACGCGGCCTTACGTCTAATAACGTCAACATATTACCTCCTAGACTACGGCGACTATAGGGAGAATAAGGTATATGATAATTCGATCTAGTTTATACAGCGCATAATAAGCCCAAATATTCACTCAGGTACATAAATCTTGTTGCATAACGGTTGAAAATGTCATCTCTACACTGTTGCATCTGCCAATTTACTATAGTTTTGGTGTATTGAAGAACTAAAGTTAAAAAAACAACAACAACAATAAAAAATATATTTCCCCGAAAATTCAAATTTATTTTGAAATTATTTGTGTCACGTAATATTGAATTAATGAAGAATTATTTTGATGTTCCATGGCCTTTCGAAGTAGATGTCGTACTCTTGTTGCTTTAGCCAAATACTGTCACCATTTTAGCCACAGAAATCAAATTACAGACAAAAATATTTCATTTTTATTAACACCGCTTAAAATAGCATGAAATTCTATGGAAATTTATTTACGGAATGGAAAAATAAAACATTTTCAATCATATTGAAAAGGTATTTTTTATTTTTTTTATTTTGAACTTCTAAAGTAGATGGATGGCATGGGGAAAGCAACACTTCAAAATCATACAATGAAAAATGAAATAATAGTGATCACTCGTATTTGTACGAGAGTAGAGATGGGGAATTACGCCAAGAAAAGAAAACAAAAGTTTTCCTTTCATCTTTAAGATGCCAGCTTCAGTTTTCCAGCGAAATGAACAAAATATTGTTGTCGTCTTCCCTATTGTCGCATTGTATTAGTTTTCCTTCTACTGAATTAATTCCCTCTTTTGTTTGCACGTTTTCTTCAGATATTTTTTCTTCTTATTTTTCTATTCTGTTCCTTCAATACTTCGTGATAATTTTTATGTTCAACAAAGTTTTCAGCACTCATTGAAAGGGATTAAAAAGTCATAAAGTTTTATAAAAAAAACAAAAAGAAATTGTTATTGGAGTTCCTCTAGGATTTTTTCCAATTCCTGCTTTAGAGCTCTGTCTTATACAGGCGCACCTTTTGTCTACTTAGCAATAAAAAAGGTGAAAAATATTAAATTTCAGTTAAAAGTTTTTGAAGACGGCAATTAAGAATGACTGAAAAGGTATTCCAATCATTAACAGTTCAATTACGAAGAGAAATTCATGATAAGCAGGATTATTGAAAAGGATTGGAAAATATTACATTCCTAGGACATCGAATTACATTTTAACAGTCAATTACTATCTGAAAACAAAATTAAAAAAACAAAACTTTTTCTAAGAAAAAAAAAATTATTTTCTGAAGTTAGGTTGGGTGGCTGTCCCTCCAAGGAAATCGAATGAACATACTTAGATCACAGTTTTTCCATTATCCCCTAGTCCTGGAATCACACGGAGCTTCTGATGAATTGACTCAGGCAGCCAATGTCAGTGCTTGATAGGCATCGAGATGCTTTGACAAAAAGCCGGGTATGTTCCCAGTAGGTGAAGGATAGTTTCATCATCCTCCTCATCTCTGCAGCTTTTACAGAAATCATTTGTAAGATGCCCTAGACCAATGCGCCTTGCATGCGTGGCCACAATGCAATACGACATCATAACCCCGGCAACCATACTGAGCGTGCTTCTTTGGTGTTTAAGCATGCCCTCCATCCAGACTTTGCCAGATTTTTTGCGCCATTCTGCTCGTGTCCGAAGTCGACAATTTGCAGTTGGCGGAATCGATGACCGCATTGTCATCATTATAAATTATAAACCTACATGTCCCCAGATTGATTTCCAAAAACAAGAATTCGTTGGAGAGCTCGATATACATAAGTATGTGCCACGTCTGGCACGCCTGGTTCCCGCTGCACATATAATATGGACGTCCTATCGCTTTTGCTTATGCATCTGCAACTTAAGAAAACCAGAGAAGAAAAATTCTAACTCGATCAAATCACTTGATCTTTGAGTGGTACATAGCGCCGTCCTATATGCCGATTGTATCCAAATCATCCAATTCAGGCCAAAAGAAGTTGGTAATCAACGACCAATAGTGCTCGTCGTTGACAATGGTGACCTGGCCAATGTTGTTTTCAGAGAAATATGGACCGAAAACGCCGCCAACCCAAAATCCATATCAAAAAGTGTTTTTTCAGGATGTTTTGGACGCTCTTGTATCTCTTGTGGATTGTATCGTTCCCAATTTAGTTTGTTTACGATAACGTTCGTTTTCACTCAATTTATACTGGATTTATTTTCGATTTGGCAACTTCTAGAACCATACTGTTGAATTGTTATTGTTATTCTTTACTTTTCCATCTATTCACATGTAATGGCAAAGTACTGTAACGAGTCCCTGGTAAATTACCATAAAAAAGAGCAGAAAGAAAATAGTGCCACCAAAAATATCTTTACAGATGTAAAGCTTATAAGCGGATTTGATTTTAATTTCATTTAATTTATTTTCAATTTTTCTGCTGTAAGACTTGCCCACTATTTCCAAATTGCCTTTGCCTACAGAGATTTGTTTAAAACTCGTTAGTTTTAATGTTTAAAAGCTTTCGTGTTCACCTCTCATCAAACTTATATATATATGTATATATAATTATATAAATAATTTCCTATGAGATCTCATATAATTTTTATACTCTTCAAGTGAGTGTAGCACTCACTCTTATCCTTAAATGGACTTTTGCATGTCAATTTACCGGCTTAAGAACAACAAATCTGTGTTCATCCTGACTCATTACTTTTCAAGTTAAATTTTCTTCCATCCTGCTGCTGTATTAGCTGCAGCTGTAACCGCATTTAACGTGAAACAATTTTCCAGTCAACATTTAAGGACGAATTCCTTGCAAAACTAAACTAAACATTTTTAAGTGACTTGACAACGAGGACAAAACAAAACCAACCGGCAAGAATTTAGATGAAGTTTGTTAAAGTAAAACTGTAACTAAAACACCGTTAAATTGGCAATTTAACATTTTAATAAATTTTCGTGTAAGTGTACACTTGTGTAAGTGTAGTTACTTTGTTATAGTTTTAGGGAATGATTCCCAACTAAAGTTATTAATTGTTAAATAAAGAAGGCAGGGATGATATAACTTCTTTTCATAACATTGTTTGCTTACTTAAACGGTCATTGCAACCTTTTAGTCAGGATTACAACCTAGTTTCACACACCACCCATGTTGTGAGCGTTAATTTTATCGACAAGTGGCGAGACCTACAGTTTAAAGCCGATTCCGAACAACCGATTTTTGAGAAACTTTTCATGCCAATTACTCTCAGAGTTTTTGCCACAAAAAGAAAAATGAATTCGCCGAGATGTTTTCCGCTACGTCTGAGAGCTGGGGTTTGAACCCCGACTTGACGTTTAATAAACCAAGATATTCATGATCGGTTATTGCAACCATTGAGTCATAATTACGAGCCCAGCTTCTCATATCTCTCACGTAATATGTGTCAATTTTATACATGACCTACAGGGGACCTACAGTTTAAAGTCGATTCCGAACAACAGATTTTTGAGAGACTTTTCATAGCAAACTTATTTACCCTCAGAGTTTTTGCCACAAGACTGTGAAGTGAAAGTCGCCAAAAGGAGTATTTTTTCATATTTCATTTTGTGCGAGATGTCTGACTTGGGATTTGAAGCATGGCCTCAGGTCAAATAACCCAATACAGTACCTACTAGACTACGGCTACTTCAACAAGAAATACGTATCCCGCCAAAAAATGGCCTATCCAAGTAAATAGCACGGAGGATAAGAGGCAGGACGAGTAAATTTCAGTTGAAGATAGATTCTACCAATCTAAGAAATGTTTGTTTAAATTTTGTTTTGCACGAGATGTCTGCGAGCTGGGATTTGAACCGTAGCTGGCCTCACGTCTAATAACACAATATACCTACTAGACTACGACAACTTCAAAACAAAAAACATAGCTCGCCTAAATATGGCTTACCCACGAATATTGATCCCTTTTTAAGTTTGAGGTCAAAGTAATTAGCACGGAGGTGGCAAGCAGGTCGTGTATCCCTTGGTACGAGATATAGCCTCCCAATCTAATATTATTAAAAACGAAATAAACCATCGTTTAACGATTCTTCTCTTTGTACCAAACACAGCTATGTGCCTTGAAAAGAAACTAATAATGGCATACATTGCTATTTATTTCGGTGGGAAGTTGCACAGATGCTTACATTCATAACAGCATGCATACATATGCATATGTAGTCTGATGTGTTTTTTAATTTTGAATCTTAAAGGATACGGGCTTATATTAAGAAACAGGTTGTTAAGGTAACTGACTGCACACTTGGTTAAACGACAGTACATACATATGTGCATAAATGTTGGCGGCAAAAGAAAAATTGTTTTTTAAACTGCCTCTTATTGAATCTGCCTGTAACAACAGTAACAACAGTCCCCCCTTTTTCTTTATTTGCTATTCAAGTCTTTCTTTCTGTTTCTGCTTGAATAGAAATTTCATTTTCTTCTTGTTTTTAAAGTTTTTTTTTTTAATTTTCTTGCTGATCATTTATTCCATTTCATTTCGATTCTAATTCTCATCCTCTCTCTATGGTAATAGAGAGAGTAACTTATAATTTAAATTGTTTTCTTATTGTTTTCTATTGTTGTTGTTGTTTCTATTCGTTTTTTTTATTTTTTTATGCCATTTAGTAGGCATGCTTGTGAATGTTTCAAATTTGAGATGATTTTCTTAACAGCCTCCTTTGCAAAGCTATCGATGACAATTGCGGTTATCGGAATTATTCTTTTGAATTGTTTCGCTTCTTTAATTTGTTTGTTTCTTTTTAATTTATTTTTACTTTGTAATTTTAATATTTTATTGCTGATAAGGGAATTACATTCTATTTTTAAACGAGTTCTTAAGGGCCAGTTAAAGTTAATTTATACGAATACGAGGATTGTTAAAAATAAAACGAATTTTCGGAAAATGTTTCAGGTAGTGTGTTGGCTTATTAGACGTAAGGCCTCTGTTCGAACCCTAAGTGAGACATCAATACGAAATATGAAAAAATATTTCTTCGGCAACTTCCTCTCAGCAGATTTCTGGCAAAAACTCTGAGAGTAAATAAAATTGCCATGAAAAAGTTTCTCAAAAATCTGTCGTTCGGAGTCGACTTTAAACTGTATGTTCCGCCACTCATGTATAAAATTAACACACACAACATGAGTGGTGTGAGAAGCTAGGCCGTAATCCTGACTGAAGGGTTGTAATAGCCAATTATGTATGTATGTTATGTTTCACACTTTCAAATGAATCTGTCTTCCAATTTTAAAGACTTACTAATTGTCCTCTTCAAAGAGTATCTCTCTGTGATATAAAGCGGTTATTATGCCTAGCGAACTTCGGCTGTAAACACGACCTGCTTAACAATAACTTAAATATCTCCTCCCTTGTGTTTATCTCCTCAATGTTAGGCACCTGCAGCGTCTGACAAATCTCTACCATTTTTTAAATAATAATTGTTTAACGAGATTCATTGGTACATCATGGTACGTCAAAAAACAAAATTTATTCTTAAAAAACCTCTATGCAACTTAAAATTTTATTTTACTTCACATTAATCCCGAAATATCTGCCATAATCCCTTAAAACATACAAAAAGTAAAGACCAAACTATGTACTTAACAATTGCATAAAAGGTTTTTTTTCTATGAAAATCTTTATTTGATGTCATTGTCGTCTCCATCTACGAGTGACAGATTGTGGTGGGTTTCTGGCAGAAAAAAAAACCAAAATTTGTCATAAGAAATCACCTGTGGCGTTGGTTTTAACGCAAAGGGAAAGAAACCTTTATAACCACATCATACAAAATAGGAGACAGCCTCCTTTGCTTTGTACTTATCGTGAGGTCATGCTCACGTATCTTTAATACCTGTTCTCTGAGAGTATAACATGAATAACAAGCAAATCATAGGAAAGTGTAAGATAGCACCTCTTCTTAAGAAACAATAGGACTTAATCAGCAAACACTCCTTCAACACTACATCCAAGACATATCTGCAGTGGAAGTTGTTTCAATGCAATCGCGTAAGAGTAGACCAATCGCTTGATTACTGGAAAAACTTGAATGATGAATATAAAATAACATGGAATTCAACGGATTACATTGTGACTTGACAGATCAAGAGGCTGACCAATGTGCAGCACTAGCAAACTGTATAATTATAGAAAATACTTTGCAACGAGATTAAGCAATAAAAGCAGTTTGCAAGCTACATACTCTTCTAAGCATCAATCTGTTGTGGACGCAATAAAAAGAGAGTGACAGAGAGGGAGGGGACCGTGTTTTTATGATCACAAAGTAAAGTTGTCGAAGTCTAAGGGAAAACTTGAGAATCTTAAACTGTGACCTTGAAAAAGACTTACAGAGTAGGGACATGTCATCAATACTATCTGAGGGTCGAGTCGCCATCGAAACATTTAACTTCAATGTGATTGACTCTTGAGTATGGTTCTGCCTGTGAAAATTGAAGGATTCGGATCCTGAGGGAATTAAGAGCAAAAAAACAGACGAGTAATCGCAGTAGTCTACTAGGTAGTGTGTTGGCTAATTGGACGTGAGGCCACGGTTCAAACTCCAGGTCAGACATCTCAAACAAAACGAAAATATTTCTTTGACGACATCATCAAAAACTCAGAGAGTAATTAAATTGCCATGTAAAGTTGCTAAAAAAAATCTGCCGTTCGGCAGATCCCGTTAAATTGGACGTCCCGCCCGTCATGGGAAAAGATTAACACATCCAACATGGGTGGTGTGAGAAGCTGGGTTGTAATCCTGACTAAAGTGTTGTAACGACCAATTAGGTAAATAAGCAAGTAATCTTAACCTGGCGCACCCAATAGTCATATTTCGCTTTATTGGAAATGTCTGGACTGGACACACTACCTATTAGCGACTTTAAGATTAAGATCCAAGCCAAAAGTGTTAATAATGTGGCGGTTGGAAAAACCTGACTATGCATCGATTGTCCGTCCAGATGTTTTCAAATTAAAATTTATACAGAATTTTTCCGAGTTATATCAGTGCCATTATAACTCGCAGAATATTTGATTTACACGTAGACTTTGTTTTCTGGGACCTAATTGAGTAACGTATTTAAATTTAATTTTTGTGTGACGAAATAATTCCCCTTGGGAGACATTCTCTATGCAGAATACGAGTATGTATCAGAGATCAGCAACGAGTATTCAAAACGATGAGTAGATTCGAGTCATACTTATAATTTCAGCTACTTATACGCATTCATACTTATTTTAATATCATACTCATACTACTCATATTCAAAGTTAGAAATCCTCATCGTACTCATACTTAACAATACACTATTAACAATACAATATTTCGACTCTCCATGATTCAACATATATACGAAGCACAAAATAAGTATGATTCGAGTACGAACACCACAATACTCGCTAGATGGTTGTGTGTGTGCTTTGCTTGCTGTCTTTGTCTTTTCTTTTCTCTTCTTTTGTAAATGCAACAATAACTGCTACTGTAAATTTTGATGAATGATTCGAGTGACTCGAATCATTCGTAAGTATTATAAGTATTTTTCTAAATTTATGAATCAAACAATGAATTGAATGTTGTGAGTTTGATGTCAACGTTGTACTCATACTCATTGCAACCTATACTTATAAATCAATGTTGTAGCGAGTACGAATGAATCAGAGTAGTTGAATTTTAATACTCTTGACTCACTCATACTCAAAATTTCATAAGTACCTATGAGTAGCGAAAATACGATTCATTGTTGATCTCTGGTATGTATGACATGTTCTTTGTGATGTTTCAATTTAAACTTTTTTAATTCTTTAAAGCAAGTTTTCATATTGTATTTACTATTGTAGATGATTTTGTATTTGTTGCTATTGTTGTTTTTGTTGCAATCACTTTCATATTTACAACTCCCCACCCCCATTAATAATGCACTTTAGTTGCACTTTTGCTTTCTTTTTTGATTTCTTGAGCTTAATTTGTCTCCTCATTTTGTCTTGTTGTTGTTGTCATACGTATGTATTTAAAACTGAGAATTGTTTTTGACATTTGACATCAGTTGTTAAGTTTTTAATACCCCCCCAAACGGAAACAATTTTTTTGTTTTTTCTATTTTTTTTTTCTTCTTTGCATTTATTGTTGCAACGTCCAGGCGTTTTGCAATGACCTGAGGTGCTTCTCCTCAATATGAAAAATTTTTGTGGTTTTTGATATTTTATTCTCTCATTTCTGTTTTGTTTTCTTCTACGTATGTTTTACATTCTTTTATTTGGAATTGTTGCAGTTTTTATTTTGCTTTCAGTTACTTAAACAGGCCATTAAAATGTTTCCTCTCTTTTTCTTTATTTTTGGAAAAGTGATTCGAAATGCTATTTTCGTTTCCTTTGTGGCCAGATATTATTAAAAAGTGGTTTTACTATGAAGAGAACATTTTTGGTTTGTTTTTAATTGACACAACAGAATAATTTTATTTGTTCACTGACCATTTGTACACGTGTGGACAATTGTTAGTGTTTCTGTTTCCTATCTTTTTTATTTTGAGGTTCAAAAATTTTTAATTACATACAGACTTACCTTCTTATTTGTGGTTGTGGATGACATTGTTTCGTTTTTTCGTTCAGTTAATTGAATTGTATTTGTTACTGAAATGAGATTTAAAAAGAAAAAAAAAAAACGTTTCTTTATTAAAAACTTTCTATGGAATTTAATTTGTAGGGAACTTCAGTGGCAACTGTAGTTACTTTGTGTTACAAAAGCGAAGTGACTAAAAAAAGAAGATTGCAAGAGGTTTCCAGAAAATCTGTATTATATTCTGGCTACTCAATGAACTTTTAACAAAATACATTTGCTTTATAAGAACACTTGCATATACAACACACTACCTATTAAACTACGGCAATTACCGGCCTTATAATCCGAAATTCAGCAAAGGTTGCTCCTTTTCAACCACCCTAGATTCTTAAATTTTCACAGACAGAACCATATCAATCTTGCGTCAATCACATAGGAATTAAGTGTGTCGACCTGACAATCTCAAATAGTATTGATATGTCCCGTACTCTGTTGGTCTTTTTCAAGGCCACAGTTTAAGATGTTCTTCTTTCCTCTTAGGCTTCGATAAATTCACTTTGTGAGCCTATTTTTTTTATCGCGTCCACCACAGATTGTAGCCTCTCTTAAAAGTGTCGCTTTGCAAAGAATTTTCCAAAATTAGTCGCAGTAGTCTAGTAGGTAGTGTGTTGGCTTATTAGACATAAGACCTCGGTTTAAACCCCAGGTCAGACATCAAAACGAAAATATGAACAAATATTTCTTCGAAAACTTCCTCTAAGCAGATTTCTGGCAAAAACTCTGAGAGTAAATAAAAAATTGTCATGAAAAGTTTCTCAAAAATCTGTCGTTCGGAGTCGACTTTAAACTGTAGGTCCCACCACTCATGTATAAAATTAACACACACAACATAAGTGGTGTGAGAAGCTGTGTTGTAATCCTGGCTAAAGGGTTGTAATGATCAATTATGTATGTATGTATGTTAGTTCTGCCCAGTAATCAGTCAGCCTCTCAATCTGTCAGCTTACAATGTTCTCCGGTGAATGCCATGTTATTTTAGATTCATTATTCAAGTGTTTCCAGTAAACAAGCAATTGGTCTACATAGTTAACATTACTTTAATATTTTAGAATAAGGTGTATGTATCCATTATTTTCAGCATATGTGTATATTTTTTTTGTTACACATTGTAATTTGACCACTACCAAAAATTAGTGTGGCTTACAGTAGCAGAAGCTTAGTAAAATCAAAACCATAATGGCTGTTACAATATGTTGGTAGATAAGATTGATTTTTTTTCAACTTTCATTTGTCATATTGAAATAAGAATAGCAAATAAAGCATGTTGGAAAGTAGGTAGCATTAAATGAAATTCTTTGTAATCTTTGTAAGAATCATCAATTCAATACTCCTACTCTGTCTGTTCGGACTTATTCTGGTCACTGTGGTCGTAATTAAATCATTGGTTCTGTTATAAAAATTCATGCGATTTAAAATTTGTGTGAAAACATTTCAAATGTTTTTTTTTTATAATTTAGTGGTACGAAGGAAGATTACATAAGAATATGTAATATGAAATGCTAACTGTGGTGACTAGTGTTACTACATTGTCGTGTTAACCACATATTCAATAAAGATTTCATAGAAAAGTAATGTTTGGAAAGGCAATCTCTGTTACGTCTGCTCTTCATCGACATTATCAAGAAATATGACACACTCCGCTATCAGTTGGCCTGATACAGATTTTAAAACAATTAAAGTGATTGGCTACATTACAGCTTTACGTATCGCATGCAAGCTTGCTTAACAACCCAGTTATTGTAAACAGTCGGGCGTGTATTATCTACGCGGTTATTGGCCTCAATTATTTATCGAGTAACATATTACGATGGGTCTGGCAGTAAATAGAGGGCAAAACAAAGTATATGTTATCGAGAAGTAGATTTGATTCTCAGATTACGACCGATAACTATACTTTTGATACAATCTAGGAATTTATTTATCTTTGCTCCGTCGTTACCATCAAAAATGATGTTAGTCTGGAGATCAAGCGCAGGATCACTCTTGCCAACAGGTGCTACTATGGTCTCAATAGGCAATCGAGTAGCAGAGACCTATCTCGTACGACAAAACTCTAAAAGGCGCTCATCCTATCAGTGCTTCTTTATGGCATAGAGGCATGGACCCTATTAAGCACTGATGCAGCAGCCTTGTGGGTATTTGAGAGAAAAGACCTACGTAAGATCTTAGGTCCAGTGCGAGTTGGTGATGATTTCCGCATCCGATCCGAGCCGCTGGAGTACGATTTAACGACTATAAGTTACAGACTACGCTCACATCTGTTCTGATTTATCTGTTCGCCCCACAATTTTTTCGACAAATCTCAACATTGGACAAAAAACATCAGATGACACTCGATGTAGCACTTCATATTAGTATTGGTAAAATAAATTTCCTAAATCCGGCACTACTTCTAAGTACATAGGCAATAACGTTGAGTTCGTGGATGTTCTTTCTTTTTCCAATAAGGGGTCCTAAGGGGTCCAAGTAAGGATATAATGAATGGCGAATCAGGCATTTTGGGGTTCTCTAAATGATGTGCAATTTGAGGAATTTCTGCTGCATTTCTTGTACGATGATAGGCTATGAAACCATCAAGATAGCAAGAGATGAGCAAAGTATCCTTGCACCTAAAAACAAGAAACTGATGATGTAAAACGGACCTTAGCTGAAAGAAATTCATCCGTCATAAATCAACTTACCTAATTGGTTATTACAACCTATTTAGTTAAGATTACAACCGAGCTTCTCACACCACCCATGTTGTGTGTGTGTTAATTTTGTGCATGAGAGGCTTACTTATCTACAATTTAAAGTCGACTTCGACTTCAGATGAATACTCAGAGGAAGACGCGAAAGTCGAGAAGTCTGAATTGGGAGTTGAACCACGAGCTTTCGTCTAATAATTCAACACACAGCCTATGAAATTACGGAGTCTACATTACCTATCAACTCTGATGCATTTGTAGTAAGAATTATGCATCGTATGGACCAAAGAGTTTCACATTTTTGCACTCTCAATTGTTCTGCGAACTTTGTTTAAACAGTCTATCAGAAGACAGCTTAAGGTCAGTGATGGAACGGAGGATTTCGTACTGCCGCAAAGGTCTACAATCCTTGATGTGGTTTGCTCTATTAGGAACGAAGTACAAACGCCAATACTTAAGGTTGAAGGACACAGACACACATTAACATAAGGCGTAGTTTCCATGCATGAACATATGGCAACCGTAGTATCCTATAACCTGCTACTGATGACCAATCACTTGCTTAGCTGGAAAAACTTGATTAATGAAACCGTAGGAAACCAAGGAAATAATAAGAAGATAGGGCGGACAGATGATTTATGACAGTCCTAAATTCTTAAATTCTTAAAGGAATACAAATAAATCGAATTCGTATGCCGCGTGGACTATGCTTGCAAGAAGATAAAGAAAGTTTGAAATCATTAACTCAGCATTTGTACTTGCATTATCAGTATTATAGGGAACCCTTCAAAATTGAGGCAAGAGTAACTTGTTACTAATTTTTATGCACTGTATGTTCGTAAGAAATCATCGTTCATCATCCTTCATCATCGTTCATGTTCATTGTAGAAATCAGCGACATAAGTACCCATATAATCTATCAGTGCCATCAAGTAAATCAACAACTTTAAAAGTAGTACTCGTTCATAGAAAAGAGAAGAGTCTGTGAAAGTCTCTCTTCATTTATCTCTTGCCTTGTTGAATAATTGTTATCTTATGTAGGATTTATTCAAACACCTAAAATGTCTGCAAATAAAACATATTCTCAACGTATGTAATGAATGTGTAATTAAAAGCGTTGAGTGTTAATTATTGCTCAGATAAAATTAGACGATGACGACGATGATATACAATTATTTTTAACTACTAAAACAAAAATTAGATTTTTAATGCCGAAATATAATTTATTAACATGACTTAGAATTAATTTAAACGGATTACTAAGATCTTGAAAAAGAAACACCTAAGAATACTACAGTCAGGTGCAAATGTATGCTCAACTTGAAATTGCGAAATTGAATTTTTGGGCGTTTATTGTCAGACATGTGATACCATGTGACCAAACGCACTACTTATTTAAGAAGCTCAAAATGAATCACTCCAATTTCTTCAAGCAGTGAGGTGATGCAAATTCCAGTGGTAATGGTCTGCATGTCTACATATTGTAGTCAGGACAGACGCGATCAACACAAATCGCCATTTTCTCAATTCTAAATTCATTTCATTGCACATTTCGACTAATGAAGCAATGAACCAATTTGCCCAATTAATGCACAATTTCGAAGTGAATTGTATTCTCTTGTGAACGGTCTGCATCTATCGAAAGGAGTTATAGCCAGATAGAGCAGGGCCTGGGCTATAAAGTGGGTGACACAAACTCTAATTTCTAAAAATTTTTTAACAGATTCTGAATCCTATGGTCTAAGGTTGACATAATGGTGTATTACGACTTGATGTGTGGTCTCATATTTCATTTAATGCTTGCTTCAAATAAATCAACTGCGTTGAGTACGATTTTCCTGTAATCCTTTGATCCTGTTTGGCAGTAAATGTGACCGTCCTATACAGTACACATATGTACATACATAATTGGTCATTACAACTCTTCAGTCTGGATTACGACCTAGATTCTCACACCACTTTTGTTGTGTGCTAATATTATACATGAGTGGCAGGACCTACAAGTTTAAAGACGACTCCGAACCGCAGATTTTTTGAGAAACTTTTCTCAGAGTTTTTGCCTGCAGTCTGATGAGAGGAAGTCACCGAAAAAAAATTTTTTATATTTCGTTTTGTTGGAGATGTCTGACCTGGGGTTTGATCCGTGGCCTCACGTCAAATAAGCCAACACATTACCTACGAGACAACGGCGAATTCATGATGTCTGGTCACATATTTCGTGTACGTAATGTACGTATCAAATAAATCAATTGGGTTGAGTACGAGTTCCTTGTAATTCTCTGTCTCCGTTTGGCAGTAGAAGTGACTCTTCTAGTCACCTTACCATACTAAGCATTATCTCGATGTCGTAAATATTAAGTTTTGGTGTTTATTAGGCTGCTCGCCTGGTTTTCACACACAATGAATGAGTTTGAATGGACATTCCCTGGTCCAAAAGAGAACCAAACGATACTTAAGCGCTTTTTCCACAAATAATGTAAGCGCTATGGACCTAATGAATTGGCCTAAGTGAAAATCTTACATGATTATTTGTGGTGACACCACCTAACCAAATCTAGTTCAATTTAATTTAAATAAACTATCATAAGAATAACAAGTCACCACAGCAGTAAGGCTGAAATAAATAAATTGTTTTTAAAAATTGTATGATTAATGATTTCATTTCGAAAAATATTCGAAAAATAACCTCTTCTACTCACTTTTCTGACCAACACTTAATTATCCAAAAAGTGTTTTCTTTTTATTTTCCTTAATATTTTATTACATTTCATAACCTCAAAATACCTTTTATCCTTTAATTTTTGGTCAAGGCATCTAAGGTTTCATTTCATCTGTCATAAAAGCTTTTTACTTTTTTTCTTCATTCTATGGCTCGATTACATAGACTCAGTGAGTTTTAAATGCTTGCCATCTAATACTTAAGATTCATTCTTTTGTTAAATAATTTGCTTTACTTACTTTATGTAAATTTACAACAACAACAAGAACAACAACAACAACAGAAAAGGATACTTAAAAGGAAGTATAAAAGATAAAGAATAAAATAAATATTTATCGTATAAAAAGAAGTTCCTGTGATAGAAATAACCCAGATTGAGTGAAGTAACATTCATCAAATCCTGTACAGGGTATTGAAAGTTTAAATTTCTTTTTTAAAATTTAAATTACACACATTAAGTTCATTAATATGGTCACTAGGGGTTCCCTAATTTATGAAATATTGGTCTTCTCTTATGTATGCCTTGATATATTATTAAACTAATCACCAGGTATGCACTAGGTCTGTTGATAAGGCTAGCCTAGCGCCTTTTGATTTATTCGCAAGCAATTCTTTTTTTCAGCAAAGCAGTCAACTACTGCTTGAATTGAAAAGAGGTTTCAGAAACTAGTCTTAGCATATTGTTTTGAGTCTTCGCACTTATAAGGGTTGTTGTGTATACTGCTCAGATACCAGCTGTACATAGAGTAAAGATCTGTTGGCTTTATTCTTCAAAAAGTCGAATTAGTGCATCTAATATTTTGCTGAAACTATGAAGCTATTTAAGATGTGCTTGCATTCTACATTGACGTCTGCTTCTTAATTAATCGATCTCTCATATTATCTTTTGCAGAATCAATCATTTCAGTCGGACGATCAAAGATTTTTTTGAAGCTGATCTCGACAAAATTTACTTTAAGACCTTCTACTAGAGACCCATTAAAATCAAAAACACATAGAAGAGTCTGTGAAATAAAATATCACTGAAAACGGAACTCAAACTTAAAAGACCCTGTATGACTATGTTGTAGATGTGTTGGTATACGGTTATGGTTACGCATGTAAATAAAGGATTTACTTATAAAAGTATAGATTTACTAATAAAATCTGTTTTCTAAAGTATACTTTTAGGATGAATGATTTAATACAACACATACTTCAACAAAAGTCTCTGTGTGTGTGTATGTTCGTATATTGAAAATACTTTTGATTTGTCTTTGGACTTTGGCTTTAAACAAATAATGTGGTTAAAATATAAAGACAGGTTACAACGTTTCATGAGGGACTGAATTTTATTCAGAACATTTGATTATAAAAACTGTTTTCCAAAGGACATTTTATTACATTAAATAATATGAATGTATGTATGCCTATGTATAAGTGGTTGTCATAAGTGGCTGGTAGCGATTGAGATTTAATGTAATTTTTTTATTTGAAAAATAACTGCAAAGAGAGTGTTCTTCGTTATGAATCATGGAAGTTAGCTTAGCCCTAAGAGAGTTACGTTAGCACAAACAGACAGGTGTGCGAGCTTGCACGTCTTAAATTTTGTATGAGAACTAATGAAACTGAGAACAAGACATTGGAGGGTTGTAGTGAAAAACAATGTACGTCTTGGAGTTTTCCCAGGCAATTGTAATAAGTAGTACAGATGCACTATACAATGTTGGAGCAAATGTTTTACAGGGTGTTCCAAAAGAAAGATTAAAATTAGATCGATTAAAATCTGAGAGAAGTTTTTATTTGTATAGCAAACGATTTTATAATTGAAATAACCATTCATCCGGAGTGACATGAATGCTAATTTATATCCACTCTTCTGGAAATAAATATTCCATGGAAAATTAAATTAAATTTTCTAAGGCACGTTGGTCATTGTTTTTTTTTTTGCTGGTACTATGTAAATTCGTTGATTACTTACTTACTTGGTCATTGCAACCTACAGTTTAAAGGCGACTCTAGACGACATATTTTTGAAAAGCTTTGAGAAATATGACAGATTTTTCATATTTCATTACAACCCTTCAGTCAGAATTACTAACTAGCTTCTCACACTACTTATGTTGTGTGTGTTAATTTTATCCATAAGCGGCGGGACCTACAGTTTAAAGTCGCCTTCGAAAGACAGATTTTTGAGAAATTTTTCATGACAATTTTATTTAGTCTCCGAGTTTTTGCCAGAAATCTACTGAGAGGAAGTTGCCGAAGGAATATTTTTTCGTATTTCGTATTTGTTCGAAATGACTAACCTGGGTATTGAACTGAGACCTCATGTCCAACACACTATATACTAGACTACGGCGACTTTAATATTCGTTAATTACATGCAGAAAATTCTTACAGTGTAGGTACTATGAAGTCGTCAAAGATCTCTGTACAAAGCTTTAAATTCACCTAAACTGCATGTCTGCTTTCATTTTGAATGAAAGTAGAACCTGGCGCCGACATCACAGCCAAGTAGGTTTAATTCAGCTTATTTATGCTTTTATTAAGATTAAAATGAGTTCACGAATAGGTTCGATAACTATCAAACACATCGAGCGCACAATGTCAGGATGAAGATTCTACCTTGTACCAATTCTTCGACTGCATTAGTAGCCTTCACAATCTGTTTTATGACCTTTCTTAGCTAAAATCCATATGAATTTTCATACACCAATTACAAGACCCAGTCACAAGAGAAAATATGCTAATCACGACAGCATAAAGAAGATCTTTCATCAAAATTTTAGTAACGTGTCGCAAACGCATAAAACGCTATCAATCAAGGATTGAGGTAGTTTTAGCAGAAGTCCAGAGTTCTACATTGTCCTGCCAATAATAGCGTAAAAATTGGGCGCTTATAAATCAACTTAATTTCGCGCCACCTCATTCGAAAACTGCCTACATACATACATACATAATTGGTCATTACAACCCTTCAGTCAGGATTACGACCTAGTTTCTCACACCACTCATGTTGACTCAGAACGACAGATTTTTGAGAAAGTTTTCATGGCAATTTCATTTACTCTCAGAGTTTTTGCCAGAAATCTGTTGAGAGGAAGTCGCCGAGAAATATTTTTCCATATTTTCGTTTTGATGTCTGACCTGGGGTTTGAACCCGGGCATTACGTCTAATAAGCCAACACACTACCTACTACACTACGACAACTTCACTGCCTGAAACTGCCTACAGTTCCGATATTAGTTCTGATAGTTCTGACATGATTGAGTACTTAAACACTACGAGTAGTGTAGATTTCCTATCTGTAGCCGTAAATTTAAAACGAAACAATTTTTTTTAAGGTTGCCCTGAAATAATTTCAACGTAATTTTTGTTTTTCAAATTGCCTACCACTTAACGTAATTTCTTAAACTTCCACGTGTAATCCTGGTGACCGTTTTGGTTTTTTTAAATAAAAATTCAACGGATTTTTAGCAAACTGTCCTTTCAAATGCAAGCATTTGAACGTTTTTCAATATTTGAAACTGCTTATGTTTTTGACACAACAAATATCGATATTAACCCTTAAGCTGTATTGCGTAAGTCAAACGTTTATCGGATTTGTAAGAGAATTTTGGTTATTATGAGAAAAAGTTTGTAAAAGAGAGGAACCAGGTTTAGTCAATATGAATTCAATAAAGGAGGCTTCCTTACAACAGCAAACCATAAAAAACGTTCCTGTCTCGTTTACAGGTTAACACAGCAAATAATTTTATTCTTCCTATCGATATCTCAATGCAAACGATAGGTGCTATCAAGGTTTTCAAAAACTTTACCATGAGCATTCATTTTCGAAATTTCGAAGAATGAACGCCGTGGTCTAATAGTAGGTATTGTGTTGGCTTATTAGACGCAAGGACGTGATTCTAGAACAAAACGACAAAAAAATATTTCTTCGGCGACTTCCTCTCAGCAGTTTTCTGACAAAAAACTCTGAGGGTAGAATAAAATAGTTATGAAAAGTTTTTTAAGAAAAATTTTCGTTTCTTTTGTACCCTATTAGCAAACTTAGTGTTAAGTGTGTTTCAATTTAACCGTTACGAAAAAATGTTATTCGCGTATCGTTAGTTTGTCTTTGTCAAGCCTTTAAGCAGATTTACTTGACAGTTATACAATTTTGTTGACTGCAAACGTATACACACACACACACACACTCACACACATAAACTGACAACATGACAATGCCGCTGTAGGCATTAATAAAGTTTAATTTCATGTGTACAGGGTCTGAGTATTTCAAATGCCATTTTCCTTTTCAGTTTTTTTTTTACAATTTTTTTTCATCAACTAGAAAATTTACTTAAATTATTCCAATTTCTGTTGACAAATATTAGTACAGTGGACTAATTGTAGGAGATGTAAAAACCACAGCCGAATTTTTAGTCTTGAGACGAATGATAAGAAATTCTTAGATCCCTCCTCGTAACGACTATATGAACTTTGTCTATCCTTCAGTAGTACATGGTTGAGAAACTTAACTTTTTCATCGATGAAACAAACTACTTGAAGTCGCCGTAGTCTAGTCGGTAGTGAATTGGCTTGTTAGACGGGAGGCCACGGTTCAAACCCAAGGTCAGACGTCTCCAACAAAACGAAATACGAAAAAATATTCCTTCGGCGACTTCTTCTCAGCAGATTTCTGTCAAAAACTCTGAGAGTAAATAAAATTGCTATGAAGAATTTCTCAAAAAACTGTTATTCGGAGTCGACTTTAAACTGTAGGTCCCACCCCACATGTATAAAATTAACGCACACAAATAAGTGGTCTGAGAAGCTAGGTGGTCGTAATCCTAACTGAGTGGTTGTAATGACCTACATAATTGGTCATATGTATGTTTTCCATCTTCCAATACGCAGAATGTGTGGATTATAAGATTGCAGGCATAAAATTACCTCCTTAATTCTGCAACATTAATCTGAAACAGATCTTTAGTTCTTTTATGGCAACGCACCCCTCTACTCCGAATTTATTTAATTTATTTATTGGACATAGTAACATAGATCTTATGGTCGATGTAGTCTAATAGACCAGAGTCTCTGGTGGGAATCGAACCCATGACCACCACGCTAATAGTCTAGTACACTACGCAATAGACTAACACGGCACTACTATGAATTTGTAAGGGTAGAACTATCTTAATAGCCACTTTTGCTACCCATCATTAGTAAATTTTGTTGTTTGTCTCTCTCTCTCTCTCCCCATTTACTGTTGTTGAATGGATTAAAAGTTACATGTGTTTACCCGAGCATTTATTTTAAACAATAAAACACTTTTATTGGATTAAATTTGCACAATGCATCTGCACAAAGAATAAAGTACAGATTAAAATTAAGTTGAAAATCAATGGATAGCAAAAGTTTCTTTTATTTTATTTTTTTAATCTAATAAAATTAACACAATTATGGTTGCTTTTAGCTTATAAAACTTTAATTAGTTTTAAATCATTACCTTATAAATTGAATAAAGGGATTTCAAAAGCGAAATAAAACCATACTTAGTAAAGCATAGTGTGGATAATTGTTATTAATTTTACTGTGCATATTAAGGTCATTACTACAGATTAATTAAATTTAAGCACACATTTAAAATAGAGCCCATCTGGCCTACAATTTATGAATACGTGATACATGTTAAATGATCTTCGTGTGTTGCCTTACAATTAAATTTTTTTTATTAAAATATTCAATGAAATTGCACCTCTCTCCCGCATATTATATTCAATTATTTTTGACTTCTTTAAATAAACTTCTCTTTCAACTAGACCTACAGTGCATAGTCTTTAAATCTGGCCAACGCCGCTGCTGATTGCAATATTTCAAAAACTTTGTTTAGACTTAGTTCTTCTACGAATTCCATTTGCAAGAAATTCATTCTTCTTGGGCTGACTAGTAAATACTGAAAATCAATTTTTGATGACGTAGTAATGATTCGCAAGCTTTCTCATGTTAATGCATTTACCAATTGCATACCGTAAGGGAAAAATTTTAATATCGGCCTAAATAAAGAAATCTTTTGAACTGGTGTTTCACCAACACTGGTCCCAACTTCATAAACTTCCATCAATTTAGTAAATAATGCCATCGTGCTGGTACTTTAATTTCTTTTTTTCTTGTTAATGTAATGTAGTCGCCATAGTCTATTAAGTAGTGTGTTGGCTTATTAGACGTGAGGCCACGTTTCAAACCCCATGTCAGACATGTCCAACAACACGAAATATGAAAAAATATTTCTTCGGCGACAGCCTCTCAGCAGATTTTTGGCAAAAATTCTAAGAGCCAAATAAAATTGGCATGAAAAGTTTCGCAAAAATCTGTCGTTCGGAGTTAACTTTAAACTGTGCGCCTAGCCACTGATGGATGGAATTAACACGCATAACATGGGTGGTGTGAGAAGCCACCTAACTAAAGGCTTGTGATGACCAATTAAGGAAGTAAGTAATGGCAATTCCCAAGAAATGTGATGATAACAATACTTAAAACCTGCGCTCGTAGCAATATTATTCGCACTTGAGAAAAGTGACTAACCAGACTTCTCTCGATTCATATTGATTAACAATATATGATATACATATGTATACAATATCTCGTAGACAATATACGATTATGGTAGACATGGTCACATCTCAGATAAAATTCGGGAATAGTTCAAGAGCCGGTCGTTAGACAAGGCACTGTAGACTCAGGAGATTGCCTTGAGTCTAATATTTGGATTCTGCGACGATAAGAATGAATCATTGGAAAGCATTTTTGGAATCTGTGGGGCATTATTGCATCTCCGGAATAAACATCGGTGGCATATCAAATGCTAGGTAGGGGATTTTCATTCTTGACACCGAGGAGACAGTTGGGGAAACCATGTAAAGTTTGAGGGGAGAATAATAGCTGGTACGGTCCTTCGACAATAATAATAATAATTGGTTTCGTTCTACTTCCAAATCTATTTTTCATGTGGCTTTAAGACATCTTATCTTGAATTTTCGATACGGTTTAATATAATTTGTTGAGTTATAAGCTCAGAATTGAGTGATACATAGCTAAAGGTATTATAAATATTAAAGAACCCGAAGCTTGTAATAACAACTCGCTGTATGAGAACCCCATAACAATTTCGCTATAATCATTAAATTTTTGAAGTGTTGAAAAATAGATTCAAGCGTGTGAAAACGATTTACTTTATTTGATCTCCTTATTGTTTACATCATGAACAGATCTACCACCAAAAAGAAAATACAATATGTGTAGACCGAAACCTCAAAATCTATTTTGAACCCATAAAGAAGAGGACGAAGGTACGCTTTAATGGCAGTAAGTGGTATGCTTCTGCTACATTTTGTATACAAAACTATGTTTTATGAAATTGAGAGCAGACTTTTACCACACCTTTAGAAGATCCTTATCTAATCATTATCAGATAGTAGAGAAACCAACTTTATAGTCACACTAGAGGTACTGTACAGAATGCGCTCTATTGAGCACAGCCTTGTTTGAATATGTTTGCGTAGGATTGTCTTTCACATAGTATGCGTGTTCTTTCCTATAGTAATATGAACGGAACATATATCCTGGATAGCAGAAGGCATTATAGATGATTTCGGTCTTTAGCTTTACTATAGGTAGTACACTCTTTCTGCGAAGTTTTAGCTATACTTTCCAGCAGAAATCTGGTATCAGTTCAACACACACTTTATTGCTTGAGTAAGGCCTTGTGATTGCATAATAACGAAGAGGATGCGATTCAACTGAATATGCGCTTTTATTACCCTAACATATGCGTAAGAATTTTCAATAAAACAATACATATTTCTTTTTGTCTCTCTTAACGCTTTAAAAAACAAATTTTGCAAATCCAATTGACATTACAAAGACATAAAAATTTGCAAAAGAAAAGAAAAAAATAGAAATGAAAACAATTGTCATTAGTTAACTTGTCTACACGTTTTTATTGCAGCCATAAATTATTATTAGAAAACGTTTCGTGTCTTTGTTTTTTTTTTTTTAGATTAAAATTTTATCACTCAATATCACACTGTGCGCGGGTGTATTCTGTATTCGATCTATTCAAAACAGACGCACACACACACACATAGAATATCTAAACCAGACGCTCGAGTATAAAAAGACAATTAATTACACCAGCACTTACATATATGTCATGTGGTGCGCAAAAGTTGTCCAAAATGAAAACACTTGTACGCTCTGTTGTCCTTAACAAATTAATATCACTCATACGTTACGACAAGTTAATAAAAAATAATAAAAACAAAAATAAAACATACAAAGAGCATAGTGCGAGAGAGAGAGAGAGGAGTATTATGGAAATAAATGGTCATTAGTAAGGATTTGTTCAGTTTGTGTCACCTTTTTTGTGTTTTTTTTGATTATTTGACTAGCAAATGCTAAAATGCCAACGAAATGAAAGTTAAATTCAAATGAAATTCAATTAAAATTCAAAACTTGTGTTGTATTCGCAGTCATAGAAAATGATAAATGACGTTGGCGCTGGAAATTTGCACAACCATTAGAAATTAATTGAATTTTTATCTCCTTTAAAACAAAACTGTTTTTGGAATATTTATAAATAAAAATCCTTATTCTACCAAAACTTATTTAAATTTTCATATTTAATTTGTATTAAAAATAAAATTTAAATGCATTTCATAAAATGCTTGAAAAACTAAACATTTTTTCTGCATTTTTTAAATCTCTTAACGATAAAAAAAACAAAAAACAAAAAAAAAAACAAAGGAATTAATACAAAATGTTTCCACCCACCTGTTGTTAAAAAAGGAAAACTTTTTAGCTTTATTTTTAATAAATAAATACGAGTTTTTTTTTTCTGTGCAAAAATTTTTAACATCACTTATAACGAAGTTTTTAATAAACTTTCTAAAGCCGTTGTTGGTTTTTTTTATTATTTTTTTATTATAAATAGCGTTGATGTTTTTTGTTTAACAAATTAACTCGAATTTTTAATGAAAGTGTTAAAAAACTGCATGAAAATATATATAAACACTCATATACGAGGGCCGCATATACCACTTCTATATTGTATCTGAGATTGTAGCATTAAAAAGTAAAAATTCAAGATTACAATAGAATTTGATTTCTAAACATATTTGTTAGGAAGAAAAAATTAATCTCAAGTTATTGTCGTGAAATCGCCGTAGTCTAGTGGGTAGTGTGTTGGCCATGGTTTAAACCCCAGGTCAGACAACTCAAACAAAACGAAAAATGAAAAGAAATTTCTTCAGCGACTTCCTCTCAGTAGATTTCTAGCAAAAACTCTGATAGTAAAATAAAACTGCCATTGAAAAAGTTTCTCAAAAATCTGTCGTTCTGAGGCGACTTTGAATTGTAAGTTCTGCCGCTCATATATAAAATTAAATCACACAATGTGGGTGGTGCGAGAATCTAGGTCGTAATCCTAACTTAAGGGTTGTAATGACCAATTATGTACGAGTATGTATGTGTATATCGTATTGTAGTAGTAATACAATACCATGACCTGTTGTTCTGACAAACTAGAGCATGTTGTACGATATCAGCTTCTCATAACACCCATGCAATGTGTTCGAGATCTGTAATCTAGGCTTTAAACCATGGGCTCGTGTCTAATAAGCTATCGCACAACCTTCTTGACTACGGCGACTTAGTGTTAGATAGAGAAAAATATATTTTAAGAAAGAGTGCAGAGGGAGGATTGGTATTTATGGATGTTAGACTTAAATAAATCCTGTGTTGTAAGTGTTGGAAGTCGCCGTAGTCTAGTAGGTAGTGTGTTGGCTTATTAGACTGAAGGCCCGAGTTCGAATCCCAGGTCAGACATCATAACGAAAATATTTCTTCCTCTCAGCAGATTTCTGGCAAAAACTCTGAGAGTAAATAAAATTGCCATGAAAAGCTTCTCAAAATACTGTCGTTCGGAGTCGACTTTAAACTGTAGGTCCCGCCACTCATGTATAAAATTAACGCACACAACATAAATGGTGTGAGAAGCTAGGTCGTAATCCTGACTGAAGGGTTGTAATGACCAATTATGTATGTATGCATGTATGTATGTATGTTGTAAGTGGTAGAAAAAAATTATACAGGAAAAGCTTTCTGCATACGAATAGAGCGACTGAAGAACAAACTTCTTTTGTAATGCATAGAGCGTTGCACTGGCTAATCTACTACAAACAAATTTACTCTAAATGATAGACGAGTACTGGATAAAAATATGTGATTTATGGGGAGCCAGTGTCTTTATTTCGCTAGAGCACAATTATCCATTGTAAGAGCGATAGAACAGCGACACATAAGCCACATTGAAACCTGAGTTACTTCATTGGTCATTATCACGCTTTAGTCAGGACTAAAACCTAGCATCTTACACCACCTCTGTTGTGTTTGTTAATTTAATTCATAAGTGGCAAGAGCTACAGTTTAAAGACGGCACCGAATGGAAAACTTTTCATGGTAGTTTAATTTGCTCTTAGAGATTTTAAAAGAAGACCGCTGAAAGGAAACAGATGTGAGAAATATTTTTTTATATTTTGTTTTGTTCAAGATGTCAGAGCTGGGGTTTGAACTACCAGTTCTCTTTTAATGAGCCAACTGAGACCAAAATAAAACAAACTAAAGTATTGTGTATCGTTTACATAGCACATGTTCAAATGTGTGTCACCACACATTTACTTTGAAAAGCAATTGCCGTCATTACCGTACTCTAGATACCTACGACGAGTTACATGCATGAATTTAAATACGTTAACCCCATAATTTGTATACTTTAAGGACGTTCTTATTACTGCAATCAAATGTACTTTTGAACAATAAAACTTAAACAACAAAATTAAATTGAAACCATGTATTATTATTCTCTAAAATGTTTTACTTTTTGGTTCATAAGTTTTACATGTTTGAACACACAAAATTGGTGGTTATTTGGGTTTGAATTTCTTATGCCTTTACGTCATGCCATTTTGTCACAAGTCTCTTGGGTAATGTTGCCATATGATTAGTTTTGCTTTTTTTTTCGTTAGAATCATACAAGCATGATGGGAGCAAGGAAATAGGAGGTAGTAATTGTGGAATGGTGATTTGAATTTGTTTCAATCAGATGACGTCTTTTGAAAGATTCCTCTACAAGCCAGCACTGAGTTTAATGAACGCATTTTTTTTTTACGCTGCAGTTTACAATTCACTGGCACATTGTATCTCAAATGAATAGAGAAAGAGATGAATACCGGTTGAAAATGTGTGAATTTTCAAAATGAGTGTCGCTACCCTAGTGTATGCCAAATAGGCAGTATTTCAAAGAATTGATCAAATTGAATATTCTGTTGCTGTTAACCAAACCATTTTTATATGCGTTCAAGTAAATAATGGACAAAGTATTCTCCCAGTCATTTATTACCAACATATTATGCTCTTGCCCCGATGGCCTAGTTGGTAGTGTGCTAAAGTTCAAATAACGAGGCCGTGGAATCGATTCCCACCAGAGACTCTGGGTATTTGTGATTGTCTGGTTGTTTGTCTGACATTATATGTAATTACTCACAACAGGAAAAAGAAAGTGTGAATTATTACTAAAAAGTAGGACTCGAAAAAAGTCACAAGTCATTGGTCATTAAAAAAAATTATCGCACACTACTCCCTGTTTCCTTTCTCCTAGCAACTATATTTCCTGTTTTCCAACACAATGAACTGCATGAATAAGGGTCATCCCCTGAGTGTTTTCTTCAGTTAAGAAATATATCAATTTGAGATCTCAAAAACCTGTGCAACATGTTCCAAAGAATACTTTGCAGAAATTTAGTTTCTCTTGAAATTCTGGATATAAAACGTTGACACAGCAATCTAACATAATTGTGCTTCAATTTATCTGGCATCTTTGTTTGCAAGTTTAACGAAAAAGACCTATAATTTTGCCACAGCAACCATAATTTGGCTTCAACTGTGCTGCAAATTAATCGCAGTATAAAGGCAAAAGAGAAAGAAACATAAATATTGCAAAAATTATTATTCTTTTCCAACTAATAATTCATAAACTCGCTCGTATATTCGTAAACTACATGTGTAGCAGAAAGTAATTTTGCCTTAACTACCATAGAATTGTCAAACAAACTTAAAATAATAGCGAGTTTGAGTACAAAAGTAAATTTATGTGAATATGTATGCTTCTTTACTTCACTTGTATAATAAATTATAGTTTTTAATTTGAATGCGAATGTGGTGGTCTAAAGAAATGCAATTTTTCTTATTAAATATTGTTTGTATGGCGGTGCAGTATAAGAAAATTTTTAAACGAAAAAGTTTCATTTCAATTATTAAAAACATTTTCTTTAAATGCTACAGTAAAAATGTGTGTGTTGCTTACTATTAAAGCTGGCAAAAAAAATAGAAATGGTGTTATCGTTTAACATAAAAATGATAAACAAAAGCTACAAAAACAAAAACTATGGACTCATGGGGATAAACAAGTAAACAAACAGGCAACAACAAAACTGCAAGGACAAACGTAAACAAAATACACAAACAACAATAACGTAAACGACATCTTTACAATTATAGAGATTTCGCGAACGCAAAGTCATTCTCCTTCAAGAGCACTCATCAGACTGTTTACCCTGCGATATAAAAGGCAAGACAGAGCGGGACAACGGAGTCAGAAAGAATTCAGTCAGTCTTGGGTGAAGACACGTTGTGTGTGAAGAGAATAACAGTGGTTTGAAGATCTCCGTTACAAAGATCTATTGAACAATTGTTATTGTGTACGCGGAAGAGTGAAAAGAAGAATAACCAATATAGCTAATGTTGTTGCTTACGTCAAGTTGGGAACAGTGGCACACAGAATTGTGCAAACAATAAAGGGTTGATAACTAAACACAAATTTATTTTTATTTTTATTTGCAATCTACGAACTCATATTTCAAACGTTTTTATAAGGTAAAAACGTAACAATATTTTTACTATACAACCACTGTCAATCATATCATGCTAGATGAAATCCATGTTTTATATAGCCTGGAGTTCATGATCCAAACTTTAAATGAAATTATTCTGTACATTTCACGTTAATAGTATGCCTTGTAGACATACACTGAAGCCATTGCGTTGACCTTATGTGTCTCCACCATATAATTTAACAGAAAATCTATAACATGTGCATATTGCCTTAATTTCTACTTCTTCACTCCTCTTAGGAAAGGTGACAACAGTAACTTTCTGTGGAATATGGCTAGATCGAATACCTGTTAATAAAAATCTTCCATACATCCAGTTTACACTGATGACTTTTAGGAGACCAGTGGTCAGAAACCACTCCCTAAGAATCCAGATTGTGTTTTCTTTTTTTTTTTTGGAAAAGATCAACACTCATGAGATGATCCCTATTCATGCAGTGCATCGTGTGGAATACAGGAAAAATAGTTTATAGGAGAAAAGAAAGAGGAGGTAGTGTGTGCCAAATTTTTTTTAATGACCAGGGTGTATGTCTTCGTGACTTTTTTTCAAAAATTCAAACAATCAGGATTTCACAAACACCCAGAGACTCTGATGGGGATCGAACCCACGGCCTCGGCACTTGAAACTAATCACACTACCAACTAGGACATCGGGGTCCCAAGGATACATTTTGTGTTACCCAAATATAACGCCTAGTCGCCTTAAATCATCCTATGGACGTAAAAGTTCAATATTACGTTAATAACCGATCTTCTGCCTTATAAAGCCAAGCAACATCTACGGCAAATCAAAAGGCCTCTATTAACATGAATCTAAGCCATCAAATCCTATCAAGTGTACTTCAGGCACCTAAACTAAAGGCATTAAAGTTTAAAAGACTTAAAGTTTAGCATCGGGTCATTGGCCATCAAGGCACCCAAATGTCAAGCTTATTGAAGGGGCCCTTCATGACACAAATCTTAAGTTCGATGTGTAGGAAAAAAATTTTCTGCATTCAATTGTCGATTAAAACCGAATAATTTATTATGAAATCAGAAAGATCTTTTATCTATTTTGCAACTGGTGATCATTCACTAGCACATGTTATTTAAAATACTCTACCCCAAAAATAAATCATAAATAACGAATTAATTTCGACCGTCTGTCTAATATGTCATGTGCACTAATTAAATAGACAAATGAAAATTTCACAATGAATTGATATTTCATTTGATATTTATTAACTGATAATGCCCCCTCCCCACAAATTCTGTATACAATTATTGACTGTGTGGAAATTTTAAGCGCGTTTTAATTAATGTTCAGCTGGTTTTTGGGTCGATCTTGAGCAGTACATACATCGTTTCTCTCACAGAAGAAAGAAAAAAAAAACGGGAAATGCAACAAAAGCTGACAATACTGATAGTTATTAAAGTGTTATCAACTCTTAAATACCCTATGCCTGGTATAAAAATATTGTAATTTGTTTGCAACTCTAAACAAATTACAATTTTCAAACTAAATTTTTCTTGAAGTCGCCGTAGTCTGCGGGTAGTGTGTTGGCTTATTAGACGTGAGCCACAAGGTTCAAACCCCAGTTCAGACATTTCCGAAATATGAAAAAATATTTCTTCGGCGAACTTCCCAGCAGATTTCTGGGAAAAACTCTGAAAGTAAATAAAATTGTTATGAGAAGTTCCTCAAAAAATCTGTCCTTGCGAATCGACATTAAACTGCAGGTCCCTCCACTCATGTATAAAATTAACCCAAACAACATACATATGTGGTGTGAGAACATAAGTTGTAACCCTGACTGTAGGGGTTGTAATAACTAATTATGTATGTATGTATTGTTACGAAAAAAAAAATAAAAACAAGATAACACGAATGAAATTAAGTCCCAAAATTGAAGTAAAAGGCCATTGTAAAGGCCAATAATATAGCTCCACACAAATGTCTTTATGTCGTCACAACATAATTTGAATGATTTTTAAAAAAATATTAAAAAATTCGTTCTTAACTTAAGCAACAACAACAACAGCGACAACAACAATTAAATCTCATACGGGTCTGCTTATCAGTAAAGTGTTGATTGAGTGTAAAGTGTGTAAACTGTTGAGTGTGTTGCAAATACAACAAGTGTAGGAAATCAATGCAATCAGTTGGTTTTATACGCTACGAAAGAGAGATCAACAAATGTTTAAAAGAATTTTAATAATATTCACTATTTGTGCATTGTTAAAAGCCAATGAACTAGATTATAACAGAAGCAATAACAACACCAACAATAACAGCAACTATAATAAAACAAACAATATAAACAAAAATATTATTTACAATACCACCAGTAATAGTAACAGAAATAATAGTGACAGCATTAATAAAACAATTATCACAGGTGATGAATTAAACACAACAACAAATGCCATCTATTCGAATAATTCAAATGAAACCTTAAATTTCGAATCGAATACAAATTTACAAGAAGTGAGTAGAAGAACAAAAATAAAACAGAAAAATACACAAACTACAGAATGAAATTTATAATCTCCTTCCATTAGAACCGGCGTCGCAACAAATCAATTTTCATACCACCACCCAGAGCAGCAGCCAATTGCGGTTACAAACACAACGGAAAATTATTAAAGTGCTGAGCGAGACGAGGGATATTTTTCAAACTCATTTTGCCCTGCAAAATGTTTTATTTCAGTATGAAATTTTTTATTTTCATTTCAATTCTATTCGAAAGCCTTTTAGCCTATACAGTTACGGATGTAGTTTTGGAACAAAATTCAATTAAAGATTTACATGTAAGTTTTTTTTCTGCTTCTTGTTAATCCTTCTACCGAAATACTTAAGAGGACTTTCTTTTCGCAGGATTCTTCACGCGAAGAAGCTAATTTTATAGCGAAAGCACCGCGCAGAATTGGAAATATTTGTGGTTTTAAACACAATGCCAAACCAATATACTGTTCGAATGATAAGTTATTGTAAAAAGAGAGATTATTTACATTACACAGTTATTAATTAAGATTGTATTAAAAAAAATTACATTTAAAAATAAAAATAAAACAATAAAATGAAATAAAAAATTTAAATTTATTTGTTTACAATTTCTTATCAAATTGGAAATTACTAAGAAAATAAAAAATAAATGTAAACAAGTTATAATGGGCTAAGCTCGACTTTATTGTATCTTATACTCTGTATAAGTTCCATAGCCTAGTTAATCGTGCCAGAATAACCAGACTAACTGATGTATCTCGATATCTAAACGAACATAATCTGGATCAAAATGATACTGGAACTAAGAGACCTGTAAAACAGCTCTAAAATCACGAGATCCTAATGGTGAACATTTAAGTAAGTGAACGGCTCCAAGATGGATACGGAAATTAACGTTATTATCCTTTCTGAAGATATACAATTTTCAGAATAGTTCAGCAATCTGAACTTAACTTTCTAGAAAATATGCAATCTTACTATGACCACAATTCAGACAGATGGATAGCTTGGTAAACGATACGCTGCAAAAACAAACTCCATAGAAAGTAAAAGTAAATCTACATTGTTTTTCATACAAAAGAAATTATTGACAAATGTTCTTCGGATGTACTGGTTACTAAAATACATATTCGTGTGAGAGCTCAAAGAAATATGGAAAAATAGAGAGATATGTTTGATTCTATTTATTTTTATGTCCTACACTGTCCTACAAATTTTTTTTGTGGCGAATGCAATCCATCAAGTATTTAATTATGTTTTGTTTATTTCAATAAAAGCTTAACGTTACATTGGCAACACAAGAAATTTAAAGATTTCTTTAACGCCATAAAGATATTCCCGAAATTAGCTTTCTTTTAGAATATGAATTTCCAACAAAACCATTCCTTGACGTTCACAGAAATCAATAATTTACATTTACTGATAGGCCCATAACTGCAATTCTTACATTAAGTGGAGACTGCCACAGAACTCTATTGCTATAAATGTTGTCCAATTGAGAAATTTTGATCTTTTTCTGCCAGCATCTATATTTTCTGTTAAACATGCGGCTGGAAATGAATAAGCTCTGGTGGTTTTGCAAGCTCTGTTGGCTCAATTTAAAATATTTACTATTCTGTAAAATAGAGCTGTTACAGCTCTCTAAAACTCAAGTTTTTTGAGTTCCAAATCAAATTTTGGATAATAATAATATTCTCATGTAGTTTATTGTACAACGAACAAGTTGGCTCGTTATTAAGACCATACTCACAAAGATATTCTCTAAAGCAGCCGGGGTTCTGCCAGAAATTGTGTCATGTAAAAATCGACACGGTCAGGTTTCTTTTCACATTAGCCTTTGAAGGGTTTTCCTGCAGACTTACGAATCTATGCGAGTTGTCTATGCTCTTTTGCCTGGTTTTTCCCTTTGTTTCTCAGAGCCTTAAGTTTCTTATGTTTTAAAGACATTATACATGGCTTATGTATGCCGGATATGATTTCACATGACATCGTGCGAAAACTAGCTAGTGGTTTGTAATGACTATATATAAAGATTTTACAGTCCTAAAGTTTTATTAAACAACGCTGGCTCCAACACAGGTGCCACTTCTATTAATTACCGATTGGATAATATGCTAATTTAATTTGTTCCTCCTATGTTAGCCATTATGTCGAACTTTGCACAAGTCTTTTCAATATTAGTTGTGTAATTCAATTTTACGTCTATCATCATTTCTAGATTTTGTAAGTGATGGCTCAGTTGTTATATCCCAGCTTCGGTTCGAAAGTTCTTTATTTACGATAACAACATACATACATAATTGGTCATTACAACCCTTCAGTCTGGAATATGACCTAGCTTTTCGCATCACATATGTTGAGTGTGTTAATTTTATGAGTGGCGTGGCCTACAGTTGAAAGTTGAAGTTGGCCGAACGACAGATTTTTGATAAACTTATGAATGCAGTTTTCTATTTATTCTCAGAGTTTTTGCCAGAAATATTCTGGGAGGAAATATCTTTTCATATTTTGTTTGTTCGAGATGTTTGATCTGGAGTTTGAAAAGTGGTCTCACGGTCTAACAAGCCGCTACCTGGAAGTCCACGGCGACTTCATAACGATAACAACGTTTTCAAAAAATGATGACAATATTCATCGACATTATACCAACGATTTTCTTGTAAAATTTTGCATGTGGCTCTTGCTTATAAAAGCATGGAGGTTAATAGTGTATTCTACAAATTTGTAAAGGGTACTCGAAAGAAGCTGAACTCATTTTAGAAAATATTACACTTTCAATCTGCAACCTGGTCAATAGAATATATGTTTGCAGAAAGGAACTTGCAAATAAAGATTCTTTATTAAAACCATTTACAATTTTAAATGTAAACCTATTTACAAATTCATAAACATTAAATGAAAATTGTTAATTTGTAGTTAAAGGCCTATTTATAAAATTTGTAAACTTGAAATGCAACTGCAGATGATTTCTTTTTCATAATAAACAACTATGCACTGGCACTATGACAGCTACAATATATACTTCGGGATTGGCCAGTTCTGGCAGATAACATTCGAATAAAAAAAAATAAAAATTCAAATCATGCTGTGTTAATATTCATTCATAACTCTGTAACACTTTTTTGTATTTTTATTTATTTTTTTAAAGAATGCTGATATGTTTTTCCGTTTTCCTTTCATGAAGAGATCTCTTTAAATACTTCAGTAAAATAAAAAAAAATAAAAATAAAATAAAATTATAATAATGAAGTAAAGAAGACTTCATTTCATAAAAAAACATTTTCGTTTATCAGTTAATTATTGACTTGAAAACTTTATGGTTGACATATTGTTGTTGTGTCGTTCGCTGTCTTAAACTAAATTTAAAAAAGGAAGGAGAAGAACAAGAAAAATTATGGATTTTCTACAAATTCTAATAAAACTACTGTGTTGCATTTTAATTGTTAGCGAAAGTCTGGGGAATACAGTAAATCTGGAGCTTTTTAAAATCAATAGAAGATCACAGGTGAGCTAGGCTGCTTGCTGGAGGCTGTAGTAAATGTAAAAACGCCTTCAATTTCATACGTTGATATGAAGTAAATAAGTTTTCAAATAAGTGGGTCGTCAGTCCGCAGAGTAGATTAATATGAAATTGCGTTTTAATCAGATTAAATTACATGAACAATTTCTAGGCGGCATAATACAAAAGAAATGAAACAAAAAAAGACAAAAAAAATTTTCAGACATTTAGTGATGAAATCAGTGATTATTTTAATTGATTTGGACTTTACTACCCACAATCGGTTAACAATTAATTTTTATTGAAATTTCTATTCATTAATTTTTTATTTTTAATTATTTTTTTTAGTATTTTTAATTGCGTTTTCTATTCTGTTGTATAGACCGTTCAAAAGACCCGCAAATTGAGCCCCATGATTTTAACTGTACGACATCGTTACATTTATTGTGGTGTTACGCACACGGGCAAGCCGAGGCGTTGTTTTAAAAATAAAAATGAATAATTTCTCTTTATTATTATTAGTATTCTATTTTTAAGTGTTAATATAAGTAATAAATAAAAAAGAGAATAAAAATTTACAATTTTAAGAAAAAAATAAATATTTTATTAACCATTCAACCATCCAGTCTCAATTATGACATTTGTGGGACCATAATTGAAATCAATTTTTTTACTACTTTTATAAAGAAGTAACAAATAAAGAAGGTTGGTAAACGAACAATTAGTAGTGATTCCAGCAGCAAATAATTTTCGCCATGTTTTCTTTCATTCCTTAATATAATGGGGAGTGCCATCTGGTGTTAAGTAAACGCATTCTCTTGAAGTTTATACACTTACACTTCATTATTATTGTAATGTGGCTGCTTTTTAACGCTATTCTGACATTAATGATCATTTTATTTTTCAATATTCTCTTAGGGCCATTATTACAACTTGCCATTAAACTTGGGTTTAGTTAAAGGTACCTTTAGCTAAAAGGGAACTGTGAAGTTACCATTGACATATTTTCGTTATTATAACTTACAGATAAAATAAATTTAACTTTTTCAAAAATATGGCGGTGCCAGAGCAATGTCGATAACACTGCTCAATTAAACGAGTTTTTTTAAACGCAGTGGCAAAGATGGGCTTCGTTTTTTTGTTGTATGTATATGCTTATTTTGTTCATATTTAAAGTTGCCATATTGAAAAAAATATATAGTATGGCAAGTTCAAACATAAACTTAACTTAAAAAGTTACCGGTAGGATGATTCTCCCTTTAGCTTAATGCTCACTTCTACCATATTGTGTACTTATAATAATGAAAAACAATTTACCTGTCCGTTAAAATCCTCCCTTTAGTTAACGGCAAGGTGTAATAATGACCCTTAGTCTACTTTGAGTTATATATACTTCGTAACACGTTTCAAACTTTTTTTTTTAGTTGCTTTATTGGCCATTACAAACATTTATTCAGGATTACGACCAGGCTTCTCACAACATCCATGTTGTGTACGTTCACCCGTGAGTGCCGAGACTTACAATTTAACTTCGACTTAAGACGGCAGATTTGGCAAACTTTTCACAGCACAATTAGTTACCTCTCAGAACTTATGCAAGAAGTTTGCTTATAAGCACTCGGGTGCGTATTACTGTAAATATTAAAACCGCACAGGTATTATAGGATCTGCAGACGATCGGTTAGTATTCTGAACTACGAAAAGTTTAGAATGTTTCAAACGCATCTACATCACTCTTAATCTTCGCTTAATCTTTACTTACATACATAACACAATTTGTCATTATAACCACTTATGTTGTGTATGTTCATTTTTATACATGAATAGTGGGACCAACAGTTTAAAGTCGACTCCGAACGACAGATTTTTGAGAAAATTTTCATGGAAATTTTATTTACTCTCAGAGTTTTTGCCAGAAATCTGCGGAGAGGAAAATTGCCGAAGAAATTTTTTCATATTTTCTTTTGTTGGAGATGTCTGACCTGGGGTTTGCACAGTGGCCTCACGCCTAATAAGCCAACACACTACCTGCTAGACAACGGCGACTTAACCTAAACATAACCTGCTAAAACCTGATTCTATTCCATAGAAATTTTGTTTACCCATCACTGGCATCACTGTAAAGTTTTAGAAAGTCTCCCTTTATCCAAAGAAATTGTTTTTTACTGAACCTTAAGAATTTAATTGTCGTTTGGCCAGCAATAAATGAATTTAAATTCAATTTAAATGGTCAGAACTGATCCAGAGAAAACATGTTGGATTATATAAAGACAACATCCGGTTACACACACCTGTGAGTACTCGGTAAATGATTGGCCTTGATTGAAAAGTTTTGATTTTTCAGAATCTCTACAAAATAATCGATAGATCACTGCTTGTTATCGATATTAAAAAAAACAATTACTTTTTGATAATATTTTTTAAGGCCATTCTTTGAGATATTTTTGAATATTATTTGCGGAACCTGTCTACTTTTCTTGAAACTATTGTGATTATCATTCGATTTAATTTTTTTTAATATTCTTTTTATTTTAATTGGTTTTCAATTGGTCGTATAAAATAATGTCAATATCCACACTCGATTGGTTTGCCATTATGTTTGTAGCCACAATTTGTAAAACGCTTGGGTGCGGCAATCAACATATATTCTATTCGATATTCTGTTTCCTGTAAAAGGATATTGTAAGCAAAATATTAAAATTTTTTTATAATTCTGAATGAAAATGTAGTTCTCTAACAATTATTCAACTTACTTGTGGATTTACAATTGTAGACTCTTCTGTTGACTGCTGAGCTTCAATATTAAGGCAAAGATTTAAAACAATTAATAAGAAACCGAAAAGAAATAATTTTAAATCCATTTTCACTAGAACAAAGTCAGGTGAATACTGACTAATTTCTTACATTCGAATGAGATTATTTATGATAAGTATACTTTGGAGAGAGACGGACTAAAACAACTACTACGTATTGATTTTTTTGAATTGATTAAATAGAAACTTATATCAGCTATTGATAGGTCATCCTTAAAGTAATAAATGACATCTCGGTTGAATATAAAAGTTTTAGTAAAAATCTCGGTTATTTCGAATCTGGCAATACTTATGTCATTCTATTCTGTAACAAAATTTAGTATATTATCTCCACTGAACGTAATGAATCGATTTACGCTTGAGTTACGTTAGGATTTATAGGGCCAACGAGAAGCTGGACAATAATGTCGATGATGTTATCTTTACGAATAAAACTCGTTTTCATTTTAGTGGGTACATTAATAAGCAAAATTGGCGTATTTGGGGTTAAGAAACCCCACACGTGATCTTACAGAAGTCAACGTACCCACTACGAGTGATTATGTGGTGCGACTCGTGGATCGGAGGCATCATTGGCCCATATTTCTTTGAAAATGAGGACGGCGCAACCACTACGGTCTATGGAGACGCCAATCGCACCACCGCTCTTCATGGTATTGATGTGAACGATGTTTGGTACAACTTGCCACACATCTCATGCCACAATCGATTCATTGCATCAAACGTTTGATGGCTGTTTAATTGGCAGAAATGCTCATGTCAATTACCCGCCAATGAGCTGCAATTTGTCACCGTTGGACTATTTTCTGTGGGGCGCCATTAAAGAACAGTGCTTTGCCTACAAACCAGAGACAATTGCGCATTTGGAGGCCAACATTCGTGGTGCCATTGCCGAGATACGACCCCATGCACTCGAAAAAGTGCACGAAAATTAATCCGATTTAATGTGAGGTACAGTGAGGCCAGCCGCTGTGGCCAAATGAATGAAAAAATATTCCATTTCTAACCGGAACAATTGTACTTCACAACAAATAAAATAAATTTGGCATAATTTCAAACTGTTTTTGTTTTATTGCATTTTTAAATTTAAACTTTTAAATAACCCACCTTTATATTTTTCTCACACACATTTGAATTGATTTTTACTTATTTTATTACATTTTAATTAACGGTTTTATATCTTTAAGAATTATCACTACAATTATTATTTTTTTTATAAAAAATATGTTATGAAGTCAATTTCAACATTTTTCAACATTTTATTGGTTTGCCATTATGTTTGTAGCCACATTTAGTTCTACGTTTTGATTGTTCAAACACGTAATAACGCACAGAATATGGTGGCTTCTATGAAAAGATTTCAAATTAGTATTGGAAATAGTGTCTAGTGGAGGTTTTGCAACTCACAGGTGGTTCCAGCGTTAATGACTGTTTTTGTATTGCTAGTTGTGATTCAATATTACGACAGAGATTTAATATAATTAATAAGAAACCGAAAAGAAATAATTTAAAACCCATATTTACATGCACAAAATCAGAGGAACACTGAATTTATTCTTACATGAGAATGCCAATATTTATGATAAGAATACATTGGAGAGAGGTTGACTAAGGCAAATTGGTTTTTTGAAATGATTAAATAGAAACTTTATTTAGCATCTGATAAGTCATCCTCATAATAATAAATGATCATCAGCTAAATGCAATTGAGTGAGCTAAAATGAATTCTGTAGCATTTGAATACTCTCAGATGTAATAGCTTATGAAGCATTCTGGATTTCTACAGATATTTGTTGCGTGCTAAGCAAAATTAATGCGCCGCATAAATTTAAATAATTTCGTTGAGATACGTTATTTATTTATTAACGCATTTCATTCGGAACATTTGTCTTTAAGTTGCAAAAGATCGTCTTCCCCGTTTTACTTGGAATAGGACTTCCGGTGCTTCAAGTTTCCTACGGATTCCATTATAGTGTCATGGCAGCCAGTTATATTTTCGCCATTCTACTCGTGTGTTGATATTCGCCTAATGCACCATTTGTAGAAATTGTCCGTTCATTACTCTCTTTAGCAACCAGATAAACGGTGTCAAATCGCAGCTTGTTGGTGGCTAATGGGCATTACTATTTACAATCCAAGTTTCTGACCTGAATGTTGCAGAACGCAGTTCTAGTTAAGTTGCTAATATATTACGTCATAGGCGACCTCATGTCATAATTTCTTTGAAAATTATTTCATGCGCTCCAGTGCTCTCAAAGTAACAATGGAAAGAAGTTAACGAATATTTCATAGCATGGAAATCGAATAAAAAACGAAACGGGGTCTTCTATTCCTCTATCACTAGCCTTACTTTTGTGTTCAGCCATCCGTTCGAGCAGTTCTAGTTGTTAAACGCTAATGATTTAGACCCTCAACTATTGCATGCACTAGTCACCAGTACCTAATTTCATTTTCTAAATATTAAAAAGGTTTTGGTCTTCTTACCATTGTCATTAGCTAACAAGGATCTTAAAGTCGTAGTAAAGATAAGGGTATAACAGGAAACTTTACTCTCAAACCGATCGAAAGTCAGACTGTATCACTTTCGTTAGCCTTTTAAAGTTTAAAAAATTGCTTGTATTTCAATTAATTCTACTTGTCGTCCAATTTGTTACTCTACTTTCCTTCGCATTGATTTTGCGCTTGAGTATTGATCCTGTGACAATGATAAACGAAATTCAGTAAATTGATCTGTAGAGTCCGAAAACAAAATTTCGCTTTCAACATAAATCTATGTTTAGAGAAGACAAAAGTGTAGAATCATTAACATGCTGGAGCATCCATTCAAAATTCAATTTCAATCGAACCGTAAAGATCGAACAGTGTCACCCAAGAAACCAACGAAACTTACAAAAGTACTTGACAGTTTAAACTGTGTCCTGTTAAAATGAATTCTTTAGTAGTTCGCATGGCTTTCCGTATGTAAGTGAGGATTTGGACAAGGCGTTCACGTTGCCCAAGTCGCCGTAGTAGGTAGCGTGTTGTCTTATTAGCCGTAACATCACGGTTCAAACCCCAGATCAGATATCTCCAACAAAACGAAATATGAAAAAAATATTTCTTCAGGGACTTCTTCTCAGCAGCTTTATGAGAAGAACTCGGAGAGTAAAATAAAATTGCCATGAAAAGTTTCTCAAAAATCTGTCGTTCGGAGTCGACTTTAAACTAAGGGTCTGCCATCATATATAAAATTAGCACAAGCAACATAAGTGGTGTCAGAAACTATGTCGTAACCCTGGCTGAAGAATTGTAATGACCAATTATATAAGTTATGTAAGTATGTTCACGTTGCAGAAGGACAACACCATCACTACCAACACAGTTTAACTGCCGTACAGATAGTGAAACAAACATTTTGGAACATTCGTTCATTTCATTCATAAAATATTATAAACAATCATAATACAAATATCACTTCATTTCAATTTATTTTTAATTATTTTTTTGACAAGCTACATTAAAAACCATTTTCAACATTGTATTGGTTTGCCATTAAACTTGTAGCCACAATTTTTGTTGCGTTTTTGTTGTTCAAATATCGAGAAATACATATTTGGTTGAGGATTCTGTGAAAAAATTTCAAATTACAGTTCGAAATTGCGTCTAGTAGAGGTTTCATAACTCACATTTGGTTCCTGTATTGATGGCTTTTGTATTGTCCGTTGAGCTTCAATATTAAAGCAGAGGTTTAATAAAATTAATAACAAACCGAAAAGAAATAATTTAAAATCCATATTCACTTTAGAGAAGTCAGAAGAATACTAATAAGTTTAGCATTTTATAATGAAATTATTTATGATAAGAATACTGCAGAGAGTAAAAGAAACTAAGGCATCAAGAAAATGCGTCTATAAATTGAATTAATCTCTACTTTTTATTTATAAATAATCAATGATTTGAAATGCATATCAGAGAAATACACTAGCAAAGTTGGTCCTATAATACCCTACAATAAGATGAATAAATAATGATTGAATACAAATCTTTCAAATGAAAACTGAAATGTTAATTGAATATTAAACTTGAATTTAACATTTGGAATGTTAAGGGAAATTCTATTAATTCCTATGCTACCTTCAATACAAATCTAAAGAAACGCTTTTAAATGATTTAAATTGAATGACACTTGATATGTCTAAGCCAAAATGCTTTCATCTTCAATTCCTTTAAACGCAACTGCTTTAAGCCCAACACTTAAAGCAACTATGAAAAGTTTTCATAATTGGCTGAAGCAATGAAAATATGGAAACATTTTAATTTGATTTCCGAAAACGATTTAAAACTTGTATTCACCATGCAATCCACCACTGTGCCACGTTTGTTTGTAAGAACAAAAAAAAAGTAATTTGAAATTAAAAATAAAAAAAAAATGATGAGAAAAAATAAAACGGAATAAAAGAGTTAAAGAAACCACCATGTAATCATAATGAATAATTAAAAACATTATTATGTACTTTTTCAAAAGTACTTTTTTTTTGCTTCGAACTATAAAAAGGCCACAAACATGAAGAGAATATTTTAAAGACATTAAAGTAACCATGGAAAGAAAAGGATAGCAACCGAAAAAAAGGAGAAAAATGCGCAACAAAGACAGCCGTTAAGTTGGTGATTTTTTCCAAAAGATAATCTTAATATAAACGAATTAAAAATTATTTTAAAAACATTAAGGGATAACAGAAAAAAAAATATGTCTTGAAAAACAAAGATTCAAAGATTCAAACATGAAAGTATAAGAACAAACAAACCCACACTCAACGGTAAAAGTTTTAAATTCACAGTAAAAATCTTTACAGAATAGAAAAAAAATTTAGTATTTAAACAATTTAAGCGTGTACTTGTAAGGCTTAAAAAAATAACAGTTGTAAACTCGCTATACAGTATTCCCTCGATTTACGTCGTCTCGTTTTACGTTGTTTCGATTAACGTCGTCAAAAATTTTGTTCCCTTCAACTTCGATTTGCGTTGTCATTCGATTTACGTCACCTTTTTTTGGAACCAACTGTGACGTAAATCGAAAGATTACTGTAACTTTTTTAAGTTCCTTGTAAAAAACATAGTACTTTGTAGTATGAGCAATATGAAATTCGATTTACGTCGTTTCGATTTACGTTGCCTTTTTCCGGAATATTCTACGACGTAAATCGAGGGAATACTGTAAATTGCCGAAATCTACTTTCAGGGCATAGCCCACTTACTTACTTAACCCTTTAGTTAGAACCTAGTTTCTCACACCACCCGCGTTGTATGTGTTAATTTTATTCTTGAGTGGCGGAACCTTTTAATTCGACTCCGAACGAGAGGCTTTTGAGAAACTTCTCATGTCTTGGAATCTGAAAACCTTATTGTTTGGACTGGATCTAAGGTCTATTCAGATAAACTGGCACTACACGAGTCATACAGATTACCTAGCCAAGCCAGTGTATTTCACGAACGACAGATTTTTGAGAAACTTCTCATGGGAATTTATTTCTCATGGGACTCTTATTCAGTCAAGAGGTTACAGAAGTTGTGTACACTACATTGAGTCGGTTATCTAACTCTTAATCGGTCTAGAGGTTACCAAATTTATCATTATTACATTGGGTCGGGATAGGGAAGCTTATTAAAGCATTGAAAGGAACAATTTGAATAGAAGGAGAATTACTTACGTCATTGCAGTAGCACAGTTTAATGTAAAATAGTCCAGAAGTTCATCATACCGTGAGTTAATACGCTCGTAGATATTACGGGTCAGTTATTTTTGATATCCTGCTTAATCAAGTTATTTACAGTACGATTGAACAGTTTCCCATTGGTTCACAAACTTACTGTTGCTAATTTATGTCTTTATGGACGACTGTGTGATTTGCTGATTCTGAATAAATGCTTTCGAAGCATTTAGCTTCCTGTACTGGAGTATAGTTTCGCCATTCATTGATATTAAATTGAAGGAAAGTAAGGGAAGTAAGAGTTCTACCCCTACCTTTCCATCGCATGTTACTTAAGCTTAATGCAGATTACACTAGGGATCTAAAGAGCTTGTAAAAGCAAAAAATGTAAAATAAAATCCTATGAATATTTAAAGAACTCTTGTGTTTGTATCGTCATTATACTGATCTTTATACCCAGCGAGGAGAGTTACAAGAAAAGAGTTGATGAATCCAAAATTTATTTGAAAAGTGAAATACTTTATCCAACATTAACTTAAAAGTTTTCTGCAATTGTAAATGACGACAACAAATCTCATGTACTTACACTTTTCATTGCTTGTTTTGGGAGATTTTTTTTTTTTTTTGATTGAAACTCATGCAATTTGTAGTCGAATCCTTTGGATTAAAAAATAAAAACAAACTTTTTATTGTGCCATGCCATGAAAACACAGAGACGCTAAGAAATTGTTGCTTCGATTTAATGCACTTAAAGTATTTTTCTACTCGAAACATTTTGCACTTGAATTATTCTCGACTTTTAAGCAAAAAAAAAAAAAAATAATGAAAAAGTAAGCACCAAAGGATACAGGATATATATACAGTATAAGAATAGCAACAAGAATAAGTATATTAAAGGATATTTTTTTGACAATCGCCATCTGTTAAGAGTGTTGACAATTTAAGCAGACAATCAGTCCCTCACTTTTCGTTGACAATTACTTGCTAACGCTGTGCAACAATAATAAGGAATCCTTACTCTTAAATGATTCTCGAGGGTTAAACTTGTCCAACCGAAAAGGTCTTTTAAGACAAATACTTGAGTTAATAAAAATGTTGCAAGAAAGTATTGTTGCCGACAATGATTACAGAAAGGGTCATGTTGACTTTGGTCACAAAGTGTTGCAAGAAGAAAAGAAAGTAATTAAAACGAAACAATGAATACGATATAGAATAATAAGAAAACCCTGCAAAGTTCCAAACGGTTAGAAACGACTTTATATTACACTGTACGACAGATAGTTTTTTAGAAAATTTAACTTCTTGTATCCCAATTCAGGAGCAATTGAATTCCTTTTGTAGGGAAATAAAGGATTCGTTATTTTGTTACTCCTTTTCGTTTTGTATAGGATTCTCCCACATCTTTTACTTCATCTTTGTTTTCTTTAAGTTTCATTAACTTTCATTGAACCTAGATAGTAGGTTCTAGGATGATAGAGTTGCCATCTATCATTGCCTTGGAATCTAGGGAACTGATTATTTGGAGGGGGATTAAAGCTAGTAATTTTCGAACATACAAAACTAACACTCCCACAAGGGAAAAATGCGTTGCTGAAGCTGTAATCGGTGACGTTGATATTAAGATCTGCACCGATGGCTCAAGAATGGAATGTGGAACTGGATCTGGTATGGTCTATTCTGATAAACTGGCACTACACGAGTCATACAGATTACCTAGCCAAGCCAGTGTACTTCAGGCGGAAATTTTTGTATTGAAGCTGCACGCATGGTTGAATTCTAGGTCCTCGGTTCTCCTTAGTCATATGTGTTGACAGTCAATCAGCAATCAAAGCGCTGGGATCTCATCTCATTAATCAAAGGGCGTAAGGAGTTGCATGGACTTTCCACACCGTATATGTCAATACAACACCAGCCTCTACTGGGTTTCGGGCCATTGTGGCATAGAGGGAAACGAAAAGGCGGATGAACTGGCACGGAAGGTGTGTGAGGAGTAGATTGCAGAGGGGATATACTCACCTCTACAGGCAAATTGGAAAAAGCAGCATGGAATTCAACAAACCTAGGGAAGCCCAACATATCTGGTTGTCGAATTTCAAAACTTCTGTGTCCAGCAGTGGAGAGCGGGAGAACCAGGGGACCACTTCACATTCTAACAAGAACATTGCGCTGTTGGCAGTTTTGCTGGCACGCTCTTTCTCCCTCCCCGGGATTACAGCAAAAGCTGTAATGATGTGAAGGAAACGAAATCAGTACAACATCTTTTATGATGGTGCCTTGCACAGCAGACATCATTAGACATTTTTGGGTGACAGAACATTTAAAGATCTGGGCATGATGGCGAACGAGACAATAAGGGCAGGTTTCATCCGAAGCTCGGTGTAGTTCAAATCCACTACTAACGAATCATGACAAGGGGGCTTACCTCGCGCTGGGTAATACAGTGAGCCAAATGGGTAACCGAGTGAACTTGCCTGTGAACGACTACATATTCGCTATCCGAACCTATTTGTTTGCTCCTCTATAGAGAAATGCCTATCACATGTAAGCATTCATTCCAATTGACTGTTGTAGCAGCCTTTGCGTTAGCTTTATTGCTATCACCAATGTCCTCATGTGCAGGAACTCATACAAAGGCAACCGCCGAATGCCTCTAGAGACTCTCGGCATTCTTGGACCGTCTTAGATATGGTGTTAACACTCTTTAGCAATCTAATGGCCATTTTACTGTCAATTTTCTCTGATACCGGATTCTTACAACAGTCGTCATATTAGTTATTATTTTAGCCTCTATAGTACTACAGCAATCGTGTGGTGCTAGGTAGACCCTAAGAATCAACTGTTGTGAACAGATTCCTCATCCCACTTTGTGTTGTGGTCTGGATTTGTCAGTGAACTTTTTGATAACGTGCCCTAGGAGTTATAAACCATTATCATAATAGAAGTTATCAAGTAATTTATCGTTGTAAAATTAGGATCGAAAGCAAGTTTAGTTATCGTATAGTCAACAGATTCATACAGAATAGCTACACTAAAGGCTTATTTAAGTGAGTTTTTAAACACACTATAAATACCAGAATAAAAACAAAAAATGCCTACACAATATGTAGCGGTGTAGGGTTAAGCTAAAGGGTTTTATTTTGAAAGTAACTCATGTAAAAAGGTCAAGTATTTTTATTTTATTTTTAACTTTTTCTAAATTTTTAATCATTTTCTTGTAATAGACTTTATTAGTGGGTTAAATGTTACAATTTATTTGTTTTTGTAGATATTTTCTCAATAATTTGGAAGACTTATTTTTATTATTTTTAGTCTATTCTTTGGGGATTACATTAATGGCAGGGAAAAGTTATTGATTGGGAACATGGAGGACAGAAGCCTTTTAAAAATAAATTTTTTTTTCTAAAATTAAAAAAGGTTGGCCTCAGAAATGTTACAATTTCTATTTAAAAGTAAATTTAAAACCATTTCTACAAATTATTTAATAACATATCTTTAATAAAAGGCATCTCTAATGCACGCATATAATTGCCAGCAATTATTTCATGTTTGGTTTTAACTTAAATCCACAAATATCTTGTGTAGTTAGTTAAGCATTTCATTTAATATTTATTTTAAGTTGTTATGTGAATAAATATTCATTTTTATTAGGAATTATGAAATGTTTGCATATCATTTAAGTCAGTTTATTTAGTAGTTTTTGTTGTAGTTTTAGTTTTCTCGCAGTATTGTATGTCAATCAATTCATATTAATTTGCGTGTTTATAAATCCTTATGGCATTTGAAAGCAAATAACAAATATTACAAATTAAATAATTTTAATCCCTCGAATGTTATTTTGTTTTAATTTTAATTCTATAAATATTTACACGCTAATGATTCGTTATGTTATTCCCCTTTGTTTTGTTACAGGCTTGGCCAAACGTAAAAAGATCGTTTGAATTGTTTCCACCATCGAGTCCATATGAATTGCACACTATAACAGGTAATTATTACTTTGTAAATTTTTAAGAAAATACCAAAAATGGCACAAAAGTAGTGTCCAAATGGGGATAAACATTAATACGTGCTTTGACACCGCTGCAGTAGTCAGGATGTTGTTTAAAGACAAACAATGAAGCGGAGACACAAGTGGCACAATTATCATCACTGCATGTTTCAATCGAAGTCGCCCTAGTCTGTCTAGTATGTAGTGTATTGGCTTATTAGACGTGAGGTTTTGGTTCAAACCCCCGGTCAGACATTTCCAACAAACCGAAATATGAAAATAATATTTCTTAGGCGACTTTCTCTCAACAGATTTATGGTAAAAATTCTGAGAGTAAATATAAGATTGCCATTAAAAAAATTTTGACAAGTCTGTCGTTCGGAGTCAACTTTAAATAGTAGGTCTCGCCACTCATGTACAAACATAGCATAAGTGGTGTGAGAAGCTAGGTCGTAATACGACTTTCAGTAAGAAATTTTCCTCCCATAAAGCAATGAAATTATAGGACAATCCTAGAGAGACCGAAAGATCAATGTCATCAGAATTTATACCCGATTCTGTATTATTTTCCGCCTTCTAACCATCGGATTACATTGTTTTGCAGTCCATTCTTCTCTGAAAGGCATTCTATCTTTATAGGTTCTACAGAAGTTCAGAGTAGGTGTAGGAGTAAGTAGAATACATTCATTGAACACGAAAGAGTGTTTTAGTCCGCCTCACTGACTTGACATTCCACCAATATGCGGCGGCAAATGCGCCGTGAAATCAATCTGAAGCTTCTCATAGTATATTAAACTCTTTTTATTTAGTAGAGCATCGATCATAAATTTCAACTTCTTTTGATTTCGTAGCGAGCATCGAAGGAATTTGTTTTATGTTTGACTGTATCATTGATACTCCAACTGAATATGCTTTAATTAAATACGGCTGCTTATTTTCGAAAATCTTCTGTCTTTCATAGTAATGAAGCTCCTTTTAGAGAAGTATTTGTGTCTTTTAATAGCACTTTTGGCATGTTGAGTACTTTTTCTGCAAAAATACTTTCGGTCTCTAAGGACATAAACCCATTAAAATGCCAACAGGCATTTCTGACTATTTGCTCTCTCTTACAATCTATTTTTCTTGTCCTAACACAATGCGTAAACAGCGACATATGTTTTTTGCCTAAAATTATCAACGAATTGTCAAGAGTTTAATACACAAATTGTCTATATTTGGAGTGTTTGAAACCCACTTGAAATGTAAGCTGAATAATTGCAAGTACGTAACCGGAATTTATTAAGAGTTATGGTTTAAACAAATGAAAGAATATTGTCATGGAACAAGGGCAATCCCACAGCTAGATTAATGGTGGAGATGTTGGCATACCAACTTCCAGGCCGATCATTATACTTCTGCAAGGCTTTTAACTTTTGCAAGCTAACATAGAAGAGGAAATAGCCAATTTGAAGACTGTAGTTTTAACAGCAACAATTGAAAATAAAATAAAATTGGAAGATGATCGGTCATTTGACGCATTTAAATAAGCGTTTGATGAAAACATAGTCGTTAATCTAATACTCTGTGCTTATTAACCCTCATATCCTAAAAAAGTTTTGCTTTCGAAACATGATGACTACATTGAGTATTCAAATTAATTATTATTGGCCCATTGGTAAGGTTATGTGTAACTCAAAAGTAAGTATATGATGCCAAGAAATATTATTAATGGCCTTGAATTTCTTTTGTTATTTGCTATTTTTAAAGCAATAGCCTTTTGAATTGCAAAATATTATTTTAAAACATAACATGACAGCTGAAAAAACAGAACAAATTTTGTTTGGAATTTAATTTCAATTTAATAAATACAATACTTTAATCGAAAATATCTGGCATATAAGTTGATACAATAGCCATCTAACAAATACATACAATTACCACGACAATATGTGGATTTTGAATTTCATTAAGATACAATACAGAGATACGGTTGTGGTCAATGAAAATCGAACATACTCGTACACATGTATGTACTTAAATGCATAAAGAGGCACACAGAGGCCTTTTAAGGGCCTTAATTACAAAATTTGTTTCATGACAATGTTGTTAAAAAGCCAGGCAAATTAAACCATATTAGTCAGGATGCACTGGTATTTTAGTGGGCCGTGTTAAAGGATGAGGATTAGAATTCTTCAGAGCGTTTGACTTTTACACTGTATTGTTATAAAATAACAAATTAATAAATAACCTAAAACTGAACCTGGGTTCTAAAATGGCAACTTTATTCTCAGGTACAATGTGGTTGAACATGCAGCTGGTCTATATCAGAGATCAGCAAGGAGTATTCAAAACGATGAGTAGATTCAAGTCATACTTATAATTTCAGCTACTTATACGCATTCATACTTATTTTAATATGATACTCATACTACTCGTACTCAAAGTTGGAAGTACTCGTCGTATTCATACTTAACAATACGCATGATGTTATTGACTTCGACTCGTCTCTACTTAACATTTACACGAAGCACAAAATATGTAAGTATAATTCGCGTACGAACACTACTATACTCACAAGAAGATTTTGTGTATGCTTTGCTTGTTGTCTTTGTCTTTCCTTTCTTCTTTGTTTGTATATGCAACAATAACAAAGGCTGTAAATTTTGATGAATGATTCGAGCCACTCGAATCACCTATAAGTATTATAAGTATTTTTCTAAATTTATGAATCAGAATGAGTAGGCGTATGAATCAAACACATTTCGAATGTTGTGAGTTTGATGTCAACGTTGTACTCATACTCATTGTAACCTGTACTTATAAATCAATGTTGTAGCGAGTACGAATGAATCAGAGTACATAGTTGAATTTCAATTCAGTTGATTCACTCATACTCAAAATTGCATGAGTGCTTATGAGTAGCGGAAAAACGATTCATTGCTGATCTCTGGTCTATATGGCCTTGTGCTTAGATTTTGACATCCCGATTGACATGGGGTATTAACATTCAATACAAAATTTACAGAAGTGCAGTTAGGTTGAACGATTTGAAGGTTATGCTCATAATATTACATTTGGAAGCGTTTTTCCTCGCTATTTTTTCGGAAACTTGCACATTAAAGGGTTTGTGAGAAAGAGTCTACTCTCGCACAAAGTCTCTAACATGCAAACAAAGCTAGAAGACTTAGAAAGGCTAGCGCACCGCAGTCTAATAGGTAAGTTTAAAGTGTATTAGACGTGATACCACGGTTCAAACCCTAGGTCAGACATCTCTAGTAAAACGATATTTAAGGCAAAAGACAAAAGCTCAGAGAGTAAATAAAATTGTCACGATAAATTTCTCAAACAATCTATTGTTCGGAGCCGCCTTTATACTGTAGGTCCCGCCACTCGTGAGAAGCTAGGTCGTAATACTGATTCTAGGGTTGGAATGATCAATTATGTAAGTATGTATGTAAGTATCAAGAAATCCAAAGCCATGAGAATTAACAATGTAAGCACCGACTACATCACGTTGCAAGGCCAACTAGTCGAATACGTATTTAGCTTCTGCTTTCTAGGCAGTATAGTGACAACAAATTGCGTCGTAGAACCAGACGTAAATAACAGGCTCAATAAAGCGAGAACGGCTTTCGGAAGACTACCTTAGACTACAAGCTTAGAATATTCAACGCTTGTTGCAAATCAATTCTGTTGTATGGAAATGAAACCCGGTTAGTACCACGCAAAAACTAAATGAACTCACCAACAAGTGCCTAAGAATCATATGCAAGATATTCTGGCGTAATAATATCAGCAACATGGATCTCGGGAACCTTACCAAGGAGTAGCGAATAATAACACGATTGATTTGCAATTCTACATATTGGAAAAAGTGGCACTTAAGTGGAATCCTCAAGGATCAAGAACCCGTGGACGGCCAAAAAACACTTGGAGTCTGTCCAAGTTTTAGGACAGTTTAATCTTACATGGGAAGACACAAAAATAGTTTATGTTTTATTTTCAATGGAAAACCTTATACTGAATGTCAAGGCCCTAAATGTTAAAACCTCTAAAATAGGTATATTCCTTTACTGCGTCAGAATTGTACTTTAAGAAGGCGTTTCGTTATGGTCAAAGCACATTTTGAATATCAATTCAAATTGTTTACAATACTGTAGGGCTTTGAATATATGTACGTACATATGTATGTTGATAATATTGTGTTAGAAACTATAACATAAGATATCACAACAACAACAACAACAGCCAAAAATTAAAGACGAAAATAACTTCAATTCAAAATGAAATCAAATCATCAGTAAATTAATTTGTCATATTGTTGGAAATCGTAAAACATTAACAAAGAGAAGAGAGAGAGAGAAATCAACGAAGAATATCAGTAGGATATATGTACGTATTAAAGTAATTGGATTAAATGATGTAACCCAGCAAAATTTTGAAGAATAATTGAAAAACAATTTTTTTTTTAATTTAACTGGTATGTGTTGTATGCATATGTATGTGTAGATATGTATATACTTACTTTATTGAGCAACATGATTATGACCTAGCTTCTCAAACCACTAATTTTATACATGAGTAGTGGGACCTACACTTTAAAGTCGACTGCGAACGACAATTTTTATTTTTTTTTTTTTCGAACGTCCCCGGCCTCACACTAACCCATCCTCACCCGACCGCGGAGAGCTCGTCCCCATTACGTAGGGACACGTACACACTACAGTCCGGACTGTAGCGGGTAAGGGAAAAGTCATGGCAACGAGAACATAAAACAGCTACAGAACTTAATCACAATCTGAATAAAGTAACAATAAACCGGAACTACATAAGACAAGAACGAAAATACATTTTTATATAATAATTTACAAATTAATGCCTACATGTAAGCTACGTTTTATATTACAAACACTACAATTAAAATCAATAAAATCATAATATAAGTTAAAATCATTACATAATCTACGAAAAGGAAAATTACATCCATAGTTCGTTCTATAAAAATCTAAAGAAAGAGGACGATAGTGCCGTGAAAATCTTGCTGGAATACTGAAATTCAGGTTACAAAGCAAAAACTCAGAATCGACATAACCTTTAACCAGATTAAAAACAAAACAAACCCCTAAAACAGCCCTTCTATGTTCTAAAGTTGGAAGTTTTATCAAACCTAATCTAGCCTCATATGACGGAAACCCATTGGCACAATCCCATGCTAAGCCACGTAAACAGAATAATAAAAACTGCTCCTGCACAGACTCTATTGAATAACTATGACAACGATAGTATGGATTCCAAATAATAGACGCATACTCCAAAATAGGTCTAACAAGTGAAGTGTATAGCAGTCTTGTTATATAAGGATCAATGAATTCCCTAGCACATCTTTTCATAAAACCAAGAACAGCCCGAGCCTTGCCAATCATCATACTAATATGATCAATAAAAGACAGTTTCATATCCAATAATACTCACAAATCAAGAAATGTAGTCACAGTTTCCAAAGGGCAAGAATTAATCACATAAGTGGACGAAATTACGCCCCCGCGAGAGAAAACCAAGCATTTACATTTTTTCAAGTTAAGATCATTTTTGTCAGAAGTCTGCTGACAGGCAGTCGCCTTAAATTTTTTTTCATATTCCGGTTTTTTCGAGATGCCTAAACCAGGAGTTGAATCACGGCCTCACGTCTAATAACACAACATACTGCCCAATATACTTCAGCGACTTCATTTATAGATATATAAGGTGTAGTAAATAAAAAATCAATTATTTTAGATTGTTTTACCCTTCCATACTTCAAGTTGTCTAAAACGATTGGATGCGTTTAGGTTTTATCACAAAGATATACCGGCTACTTCAACAGTTTTGTGATTACTTAAACCACATTTGTTTTGCTGTTGCTTCACTGTTTGTTAAAATGTAAAAATCTGCTATATTTTAGAGCACCTCCGCGACACAATCCAATTCATAGTGCTAGTATTGTGACGTCAAAGATGAGCAATGCTTTAGTATTTCAATCGTTGAAAATGTGGACCAAATGGTGCCACGATTTGAAAAGGAACAAAAGATCCGATTTTTAGCTCGCAATTGCTGGTAATTATGGGATATTAAATCGAAAGATTACGAAGCAACATAATCTTCTGATTATGAAGTACCATTTTTAGTAGAAATAATTCCCGTAAGTGCTGTACTTAAACGCTAAAGATTATGAAAAATCAATTATAAATTTTGCTGGGTATTGTTCGATTAGCAAATTATTAAGAGAAGATTTATAGTTTCATAGCCGGCAAATATACTTCTTCCTATTAAGCATCACACATAAAACGGCCATTAATGTGGGAAGTTAAGAAATTAGCTTTAATGATTTCTATGGCCTCCTCATTACACATTTCACTTTAATGCCAGACGTCAGTCGTATTAAATACGTATGAATAAATGAAATAATAATATTTGTTTTAAATAATTTAATATGCATATTAGAAATAATATGCATTTATAAAAACGAAAAATCATTATTATGTCAAGAGTTGTGGTAGCAACTAAAGGATGTTAAATTTTAAATTTTTCTAAAAAGCGAATGCATTCAATTTAAGGATAATCTGCCAGTTAAGATAGTTTATTGAATATCTTCTTCAAATCTAATTTCGTTTGTTAAGTAATAAGCATGGCATAAACGATATGCCATCTGTAACCTCAGCGATAAATATTGTAGTGTCACATCTTAGGCCACATCTTGTTAAAGAAGCAAAGTTCCTCACCTCTATATTCAATACAACAACCCAATATATCATTCCAAATTATGTTGTTTCAAGGCAACAACGCTTGGCAATCCTATAATCCTTACACCTTACACAGTAAGCTAGAAACTGGAACATGATAACGTTAATAAACTGAAGCTTTGTGACAGTCGTCCTTTTTTTTCAGTACACATCTAGGGAGCATATGGATCCTTCAAAGAATACAATAATGTATACAAATAAAGCCGAAGTTATGGGTAGTGAAAGTAAAAGTATTATATGTATGAAGATAAATGCGAATTTAACTAGCAAAGACAAAAACCATACATTTTAATAGAATTTTCATGGAAATAATTACACAAAAATATAAGAAATGGGCCAATAGAGGAAATCATACTCCAGAAGTCTGGATAAAACAGATTCAGTAATACCACTGAAATAGTTTTCAGAATTTTAAGAAAATTGCCTTGGAAAACATACTTTTTTAAACAATGTTTGCAGAATAATAAGTGACTGAATAATTCGAATTTATTAAATGAAATTGGCAATGAGCATTTACTATTTACTCAACTACTCATTATAACTTTTTAGTTAGGATTACAACCTAGCTTATCACACCACCTATTTTGTGTGTGTTAATTGTATCCATGAATAGCAAGACAAACACTTTAAAGTCGACTCCGAACGACAGATGTTTGATAAACTTTTCGTGGCAATTTTATTTAGTCTCAGTTTTTGCCAGACGACTGTTGTGAGGAAATCGCCAAAGAAATATGTTTTCATGTCTGGAATGGGTTTTGAACCACGGTCTCACGTTTAATAAGCTAACACTCTACCAACTAGACTATGGCGATTTCGTTTAGTAATTGACGTATAAAGTACTTGTAATTGAGTAATTACATACGTACATAATTGGCCATTACAACCATTCAGGATGACGACCTAGTTTCTCACACCACTCATCTTGAGTGTGTTAAATTAACAAATGAGTGGTAGGACCTATAGTTTAAAGTCGACTCTGAAAAGCAGATTTTTGAGAAACTTTTTATTTACTTCCAGAAGTTTTGTCAGAAATCTGGTGAGAGGAAGTCGGCGAAGAAATTTTTTTATATTTCGTTCTTTTTATTCGTGATGTCTAACCTGGGGTTTGAACCGCGGCCTCAAGTTTAATATGCCAACACGCTACCTACTAGTCTACGACAACTCATTGAGTTATTAACTACGAATAATTGGCATTGCGTAATTGTAATTGGGTAATTGGCATTGAGTAATTCTAAATTAGATCTATAGTTTATTGTCATAACATGTGCCAGAAATTGCCTACAAAAGTGTAAAGCATTAATTTTAATCTGATTTTATCAGTCATTAACAGAATCCTCATTAGAACAAAGCATTTCATGATGTCTCATACTCTTCTAGGGCATTAATTAAACACAGTACCGTGTACTCAGTGTCAAGTGTCTTACGACCAGGAAGTTTAGATTCTTGAGTATGTGACGTAGGTTTTGTAGGTGTTTACTTCAAATTACAATGATATTTACCGCCATTTGCGCCGATAGGATGAGAACTTTTGCGACATCTCTTATTTTTAAATCGTGTTAAACAAGTTAATCAAATACAAAATTAATGGTGTGCTAATCTTATACTTAAATACTTAAATTTATTCAATCACAAGGCAAGATTAAAACATTCTTTGTAACAAAAATGTATGTTACCCATAAAGAGAAAAAATGATTCCTTTTAATTGCTATTAATCGTTGAATTCTCTTTTTTTTGGGGTGTGGTGAAACTGCTTAACCTTTCAACTTCTGCGTGAATTTTCTTTTAAATTAAAATAAAATTTTAAGCATTGCTTTAAATACCACAAACATCTTAAGGATTTAATTTTTCAATAACTTGTATCTTCTGTTGGTTTTTCGTTTCTCTTTAATGTTTTCCTCTCTCAATAAGATTGCATGCATGTGGCATCGCAATCTGGTGATTATGCTTTCAAGAAGCAACCAACGCGAGCAACACTTTTCACCAATCCCTCTATCAACATCAACACGGATGTCGAGGATAATAGTGAAACGACAGCAGCAGCAGCTCTTTTACAATTAGAAGATTCGCTACAAGTTTGCGGTCTTTATGTTGTGGGTGAACCGGATACGATTGTTGAAATAACCATGAAACACTACGATATAAATTGTGAAAGTGGTGGTTTAATGGCGGTAAGTCACTGATAAATAGAAACTATAAATATTTAAATCCATTAAACAGGTCCCTCTATACCACTATATTGTTTAGTTTATTTATAGTGTGTGTCTGTGTATGTGTTTAGTTAAAATGAAAACCTTTTTTCTTTTCTTCTCTTTTCATTTCATAAATCTCTATAGTTTGTGGATGGTTGGGAATTAAATGGTGAATATTTCCCAAGCATAAGGGATCATCATCGTCCGCTGGAACAGCGAGTACAAGAGTTTTGCAACAACTATAAACAATGGTAAGTGAAAACAAAAAAACAGTCATAAGGATTATAAAAATTTAATGGTTTTATAAGATATTAAAACCCGTTAATTGCTGTTGTTTGTATTTTTGTTCTTTAGGCCACGTTTAACCAATAAAAAATTCTTCCGGTCTAGTCAAAATGCGGCTCTCTTACAATATCGCATACCCGTCAAAGGCAGTTTTATAGCCAACGTGCGTTTTCATAAAATTACTCAACGTAAGTCAAATGAAATAAAACGGCCAAACAAAATGCCAAACCAGGAAATGTTTAAAATACTTTTTAAAACTTTTTCTTTGTTTTATTATTCCTTAACACGTAATGCTTTTGGTTATCTTTTATTTGTAGCCTGCAATATATTGGTGCAAGATCTTGATGCCTTATACCACATGGCGAATTATGGTCATAATCGTAATTGTTCCATATCTGCTCTATTTCCGGCCGTTATATCTGTGGCAAATTTGAAAATTGGCGGTAAAGCTGTGCGTCAGGATAAGCCAAACTATGATGTAAGTAAAGTTGTACCTTTTATGGTGATTCTAAATTCAACAACGGTTTGTCCAGTTAGTTGTCTCAAAAACTTCTTTCAAACCTTACACATTTTAGGCCATTGCCATAATCGACCAATTGTGCAAGCAATTGACAATAGCCTGTGCATCATTGCAATGTAGGCAATACCAACAATATCACTATTTTTAGAGAAAGTGTGGACGAACAAATCGAATTTATCGATTCCACAGCGCTATCAGCAATTGAACCGATTTTTTGATTGATTTTGGCCGTTAATCATGTAACATTTAAAATCAGCTGACTATTTACTGCACCTTATATATCCTGAAAGGCTTTCAAACTGATTTTTCAAACAAAATTTTATTTATGGCGAACCATATCTTGAAGATGTCAGAACTGATTGTAAATTGTTTTGCATCCTCAGACTCACAGATCCTTTAAAAAACATTGGATGAAATGCAAACTCTACAGGTATGCCTTTCAGTAGGGCAGTTTACCTGTGAAAACCGCAACAGAACAGAAGTGAATCTCACCTTTTCTTGTCTAGCAGGGTCTAGCAACATTCGCAAAGGCCCCTGCTGGCAACGAACTTGATACTTTCTAAAATAAGGAGGAACCATTTTGTCTGAGACAATTAGAATATATTAGAAACCGGTACCGTTTCCGTACCTTTAAAAGGTACGAAATTTCCTTGAGAAATCCTGACATACATGGACGAACTCGAACATCAAAAGCTTTTCATAGGAAAGCCTGCTACTTAACAAACACTGCAACGCTTGATAAATATACCTCAGCCCACTCTATCTAATATTCTTTCCATTTCGACGATTAAAAATTGGGTAAAGATTTATTTAGAGGGATTCACACAAGTTTCCTGATTTATGCCCAGGTTAAACAAACCAAGTCGGCACAGCGATAAGGAGTTACGTAACTTGATGGGAGCCAAATTTTGTTCTTTCTTTCTTTACAAAGATTTTTTAAATTTTATCATAATAATTGCCTCGAATCCTGGATTCGCATGTTGTGACTATTTGTTGTAAAACATTAATCGTTCATAAATTGTTGACCCTGTAGTTCCTTTACTATTAAACGTAATGAACTTTTATTCGAAAGTAGTATTTAACTCGAAACGCAAATTCAACTTTAAAGACCCTGTATATTAATTTTGAAGCAAATTTCAAAATATTGGTACTTATTACAGAGATGGATACTCTGTACCAGATTTTTAACATAGTTTAACTTTTTTTTCGTTTTAGTGTGGCCTATACAGTGACCGTTTGGAAATTGGTGGTTCTTCCGGTTTAGATTCAACACTTATGGAAAAATCAAGTGATGTATGCGGTTTCTCTAATCAACCAGGTATTAAAATAAATCACATTGAATTTTTTGACTGTAAAATAATATCATTTACTATAGGCCCGGAACAAGCGATCTTTTGTGGTGTGACTACTATACGTTTAGTGTCTACGGGACGTTTTCAGAATCAGGCAGCCATTATGATACGCAAAGCTGAAGAGCATGATTTGGAAATTGCAACATTAATTTGTGCACTATAAACACACACACACGCACCAATCAGCACATTTAAAAAATAAAATATTTAACATTTTAACAAAATAATATAAAAATTAAAGAAAAAAAGAAAGCATATACAGTGCACTCAAAAATTTGGCAACCGCTTAAAAATAAAAAAGAAAATTAAGAAACATTTAAAATCGCCGAACATATTTATGTTTCTAAAAAGACTAGCAATAGGACAAAGGGTTCGATACCCATCTCTGTAGTGATCTTGATGCCAATTAAAATATAAAAATATATAAGAGATGTGATTGAATCTTTTAATCGTATCTAGAAAACTATTCAAATTTAGTAAAACCTTATTTCGAATACTTTTTGAGTGCAGTGTATTGCAGCATGGCAATAGTAAAAAATTATTATTTGAATTTGATTTTTATTTAAGTCTTCTTTTGTTTTAAGTGTACATAGCTGAATAAAAATTTTTGTTTTATTATTTAATTTCCGTGTATTGTAGTTGAATAAATAAATAATATAATTAAAGAAAACCACCATAATACTTAAAATAAATTGAAATAGCTTCAGTAATCATTATAATGAACTGTATATGTATTGTTTAATAAGTGTTTTGAAAAATAATGTAATTTCCTCTGCATAAAATTAAATTATTAATCCTAAGAAATATAATTTTAAAAGTGGAATAAATTATAAATAAAATAAATAATCTTGATGTATTAAAAAAATTAAAAAACCTGTTTTGAGAGAATTTCATTGAAAACAATTAAATAAAAATTTGGTAAGAATGAATGAAAAGCTAAGTAAATTAAGAATTAACCGACCTTCTAAGGATGTGGGTTTGTGTCTTTGGTTATTGAACTCGTTCGTTATGTTCACATTCATTGTAGGAACATATATTAGGTGTATAACTAAAAAATTCATTTTAGAATTCATAAAATCCTATTTCCACATATTTTAACAACTCAAGTAAATTAAGTTTAAAATAATTAAACAATATATCATCGTTAGTAGAATTGTCCTTATCGTATCTTTCCCAAGTGGTCAAGTAGTCCATAAAAATATAATAAAAGCAAATGCGATTATGAACTTTAAATACCAAATTTATAGTGATACGTCTCTGCCTGAAATTTTCAAACGATTGTATGCAAAACATAAGAAGATATTCTACGCGATGTACTAAAGGGGAAGTAATTTTGTTAGGTCAAAAGATACAAGTAACTGGATTAGATATCATTCTTAGTTTTATTTTCCACTTTATTCATTGTTGCCTCTTTTTTTTATTCCTTTCAAAAAACGAAATTTCTCCAGGTTATCAAAATCATAGAAATCAAATCTCTTTGGCCGAGACATTTCTTCAGATTTGAAGACCTGGAATAGTGATTTACTTAATTTTAATCAGTATTCCACCCACCCATAACAATATTCCATTTACTCTCAGAGCTTTTATTTTATTTTATTTTTTTTTTATTCACATTTAGTTTAAAGGTTTCGTGTTGTCTGAACTCAGGATTGAATCACAGGTTCCCGTCTAATAAGCCACACATTATCTACTAGACCACGGTGACTACACTTAGTCGGGCCAAAATCTGAAGAATTGTATGAATATGGAGAGCCTAATACTAGGATACTTGCCATGTCAGTTAAGGATTGAACAATTTTCTTTTCCATTTTTACGATACATATTTTCGATATTACATTGAACGAGCATTAGGTAGCCTGCTATTAATGGTTGTACAGCACAAGCGCAGATTCTTTAACATTTTAACAGAACTTAACTGGCAGATGTCTTTTAACAGGGAAATTGCCACCTTTTGGTCAAGAGGCACGAAGTTTAGCTAGGCACGAATTTATGGATTTCGAAAAATGCTAAACTTACTTGAAAGCATGCGTGGTTGCTATGGCCCATGTTTTCAAACATTCTACCACCCAAAAAACCGATGACGTCTGTTCTAAAGTGCAGGCTACTCGCATAAAAGGTGTTGTACCGATACCGTTTTCTCTACATTAGCTTCTACAGTAATCCTGGTGACCGAGCTTGTCAGCGAAAGTGCCAACAACGCAGTGTCCCGTTAGAATTCCTGTTAGAATGTGAGCCGTTCTCTTGTCGAAGTCAAGTAGCTCCCTAGTTCTCCCCTGGACCACCTACGGTTTATTGAATCCCATAAATTCTTTTCCCAAATTGCAAAAGTATTCTTGTAGGGGCGTATATATCCCCCTGCTTTAGGACTGTAATATTTCTAAAGAGGATGAAAGGTTATTGTGTTAATAAAAGGAATACTACAGAGTAAACACTATACGAGATTTGTAGTCCGTAATATTGCTGATCTGTAGTTGGCCTTACGGAATTGTTTTGTTTGTGAGAGATAAACCACTTTGAAAATAGATTTCCTGAGTTTGGTTTTTTTTTTTGGTTGTAAGGGAAATTTAAATTTTTCTGTTGTATCTAATCTTTGCCAATTGAACGACGTCATAGTCATTTTAAACTCTTTTAAATATTTCTTGTACATACACAGAATTTAATTCATGAATTTTCAAGTATGCAATTGTTGTGTTATCATTATTAAAGTAAAATTTAATTTATTGTTTCTAAATTTATTTTCAAATTGCAAATGCTTACCATTTGTAAATATTTTGAAAACGCATTAAGGGAATAAAGATTAAAACTATAAAATTTAGATTAAAGACTGCGTATATACTCTATAATAATAAATACTAGAGTGTATATAACAAAAGAAAGCTTATCTTTAGCCAAATTAATACCACCATGATAGCATTTAAATTATCTAACAAACAATTATTGGTGTGCACTTCTGTTTTCTTTGATGTATAATCCAAAATATATATTCGTTGGTTGAAATTTCCAAAGTTTAGTCCGTTTTTAGACTCGTACGCCAGTGGATTGTATTGCTAAACGGAAATAGTGTTAAAAAATGCTGAGCAAATTTGTAATTTTAGCCTTATTGGCATTAACGGTGACAGCTTTTAATCTACCCGGTATACCTTTGGAGTTTACCGAAGATGATGAAGTTATATCAGCCATATCAGGTGGGAAATTGTCGGAAATTGTTGTGATATATAAAATTATAGATCATTCAAATTTTCTTTAAAAACAAAATATATGACAAGAAAAAAAATGATTGAAAATAAGGAGATCAAGTGTTTGAAAGCGAAAAGAATTCCAAGAATTCTACGCTTTATAACAGGCAATACAGCAATGAATTCATATACCAAAAAAACCATATATTCTTGAAAGCCGTACAAGCCCTCGAAGGGACTTTCATGACCTTCAACACGTAGCAGAAAAATCTGTAGCAAGTACTACAAGAGCATGACTAAAAAATCTGTACCAAGATCCGTTAATTTTGTAATTTAATATGGTGATGATCTAGGATTCAAAGTCAGCTAACATGGTTAATTTTGTTATTGTTTTCCAGCTATTGGCGAGAGAAATAAAGAGGAAAAGACAGTGAAGAATGACAAAAAAAAAATAAAAAAAGAAAATTCAATTCGGTCGTCATAATACTATAGTGCAGGCTTTATTTATTAAGGCAGGCCACCCTATGCACACCGATCGGTATCCGAAAGTCTAGTTAAAAAAGTATATCGGACTGGTTTCTAGCTCAAACGATAATTACTAACAAATAATTTGAAAACCCTTTTCGTGTCAATTAGTAAGGTTAAGTTAGGCCGTTCGAAGTCGCCGTAGTCTTGTAGGTAGTGTATTATTGGCTTATTAGACGTCAGGCCACGGTTCAAACCTCAGGTCAGATATAACGATCAGAACAAAATATGAAAAAATATTTCTTCGGCGACTTCCTCTCAGCAGATTTCTGGCAAAAACTCTGAGAGTAAATAAAAATTGTCACGAAAAGTTTCTCAAAAAAAAAATCTGTCATTCGAAGTCGACTTTAAACTGTAGGTGGTGAGTGGTGAGTCATGTGTAAAATTAACACACAAACCTAAGTGGTGTGAGAAGTTAGGTCGTAATCTTGAGTGAAGGGTTGTAATGACCAATTATGTATGTATGCAGGTTAGGCCGTTTACAGCCAAGTTCACTCGGTCCATTGTGTTACCCACGACAACTAGTTAACCTTAGCCGTTGAAAAAAAAAACAGCGCTGCGAAAATGACAAATTTTTTATTCAAGATGTCAGAGTTGAGGTTTGATCTGAAAGCTCTCGTTTAGTAATTCAAAATAGTCATTTGCAAGTGCTTACTATAATAGACTAAGGCTGCCGCCCAATATGGTTTGGAATTCAACATATAAAATAATTTTGGTTTCCAAAAGCGATTGCTAATCGTTCAGCAATCTCTTACAAAATTTTAAAAGCCAATCTCGTGAATCTATTGCAAGCATTCAAAGTTAATCAATAAAAAACAGTTTTCCGAAGCTACTAGATCTTGTAAATATGGATTCAATTATTTAGGAAAGTCTTTGCAATGCCTAGGCTAGCAATAAAATAAATGTGGACGTATTTAAAGAGTCATATTTAACGATTGGAATTTGTTGACACTTGTACGGCCGTAGTTCTCAATCCAAGCACCCAGTTATAGTTTTCAACCATGGGTACGGGAGAATAAGTTGTAGTCTCTTGCCATGAATGTGGACTATATTCTGCACAGTTTAACAATTTTTTTAATAAGCTGATGACAAGCCAATGATTACTATACAATAATTAAATTTTTAAAAATTAATTGATTGAACAATAAAAATATTTTGGACCGCGTGCTATAGTCGCCATTAACGTAGAATATAGAATACAGGAGGTCGTTTAAAAATTATTAAAAATTTTTCCAACGTAAAATTAAAAAAAATCGATTTGACTTCATTAAAGACATGTAATGTCGGTAACAGAACTCAATTTCACCCCAGGCCTAACCATATTTTCGATTCATTCTTTAGCTTATCACTTAGCGTATAAAGTTTTAAGATAATCCAATTGTTAACATTTAAGAAATTTCAAACACTCATTCAGCGTATAAACTCAATTATCACTGATTGGCAACATAATATTCAAAGAAAAAAAATTGTAGAAAAATAAGTTAATAAAACACCATTGGTGGTAATTTCCTTATCATTTATCTCTCAAGTGGTCAAGTACATTATAAAATTTATGAATTATAATATAATTTATTAACGCATGTTGTATTACTATTTCAGATGACATTGCTCATAAATTCTCCGAGGAATATATTAAATTCATGAAAACGGGCAAAGAGTCAGCGACTTTAATGCATTTGTCCACTCACTTAGCAAAATCGCACAGTAAAAAGGATATTTTCACCACCAGTATAGCGGAATTGGGTACAGTGGATAAGTTTCTCATGTGCACCACCTGTCGGGCCCTTGTCAATGTAATGGCCGGAACTTTCCGATCAGAAGATGGTGAATTAAATGGTCCCAATGCAGAGGCCAATAGTAAAATGGTGGCGCTAGAACTCTGCAATCGCTTTAATATACAAACACCTGAAGTGTGCAGTGGTTTGGTGGACTTAAACTGGCCCATTGTACACTACATTATAATGAATTCCGATGCTGATGCTCGTTCATTGTGCAGTACTTTGCCTATTAGTTTCTGTGCCGTCGATGAGAATAACTATAATTGGACTATAGCGGTGGATAACAGCAAAGGTCCTTTAACTTCTGCAAAAGCAGAAAAGCCTCTGAAAACTAGCAAGGATTTGACGATAGTTCACCTAACTGATATACATTTTGATCCTGAATATCAGCCTGGTTCTTTGGCTGAGTGTGACGAGCCCATGTGCTGTCGTACAACTGCCGCCTCAGATGTAATAGTGACAGCTAAAGCTGGCTACTGGAGTGATTATCGTGCTTGTGACACTCCTTTACATTTAGTGGAAAATGCTTTGGAACACATCAAGGAAACTTATAAAACCATAGATTATATTTATCAAACTGGTGATATAGTGCCACATAATGTTTGGTCCACTACCAAGGAAGGCAACAAGGCTATGCTTACTCAAATCAATGATTTAATAGCAAAGAAATTCCCTGATATACCAGTTTACCCTTGTGTTGGCAATCATGAACCACATCCCACTAATGTGTAAGTAGAAATGAAAAGTTTTTAAACAACAACAAAAGAAAAATTGAAAGAATATTTTTTTTTTTTAATTTACAGGTTTGGTCACGATGGTCTACCCAATGAATTAAATGTCAATTGGTTGTATGAACATTTGTGGACCAACTGGCAACGTTGGCTACCAGCCGAGGCTAAAGAAACTGTCTTAAAGGGAGGCTACTATACCGTTTCTCCCAAACCAGGTTTCCGTGTTATATCCCTCAACAATAATGACTGTTATATATACAACTGGTGGATTTATTTTGATGGCAACAGCACTAGTCAACCTCAATTGGATTGGTTGCAAAAGACTCTTTTGGCTGCTGAAAAGGCCGGTGAATATGTTCACATTTTAGCTCATATTCCCTCAGGAGATGCTGACTGTTGGTCTGTGTGGGCTAGAGAATATAATCGTATTATTGAGCGATACAGCCATATTATTGGTGGTACATTTGGTGGTCATACCCATAAGGATGAAATGAATTTGTATTATTCACAAAATGGTTATCCCATGGCTATCTACTGGAATGCTGGTAGTTTAACTTCATACTCCAATAAAAATCCCAATTATAGGACTTATGAAATAGAACCAAAAACATATGTAAGTGATAATATAAATTCTTAACACTGAATCATAATTAAGTCGCACATGAAATCTTTAGCAAGTTGTAGATCATCATACTTGGATCTTCAATTTAACTGAAGCCAATGAACATGGTGATCAACGTACACCCGAATGGTTTAAGGAATATCAATTCAGTGACTTTACCGAGGATTTAAGTCCAGCTGGTATTGATGCCTTATTTGAACGCATGGCTGCTGAACCGAAACTTTTGCGTCAGGTTAGTTGGTTAATACAGGTAGAAAAAAGGATGTTTTAATGAAATTGAATTTTATTTAGTATTGGCGTTATAAAATGACTTCAGCTGATCCCAAATTGAATGAGGGTTGCAATGAAAAATGTTTATTGAATACCATTTGCAATTTAGTTAAAACTGTCTACGATGATAAGACACGTTGTAGAGAACTAAAGGCCAAATTGAAGGAATCGGTGAGTAATAGAAACAATCGTACTAAAAGTAATTTGGAAATCAAAATTTCTTTTTAATTTTTAGTTGGCTAATGAACCCACGGAGCCACCAACGACAGAAAAACCCACAGAAAAGCCAGACAATGGGGGAGATGGTGCTGCTTCTTTAACAGCTTCTATAACATCCATTGTAGCTGTATTATATATGATTAGACAATTAGTTTAAGGGATTAGATAGATAGGACAACAATTTTTTTTATAAACTTTTAAAATAAAAATAAAACCAAAGTATAAAATATTTGAACTCTTTGCATTGGAAATTAAAATTAAAATTGGGATCCATAATCACTGTCCGATACTAAATTTAAAATATTTCCAAATTGGCCGCAATGATCGGTATAACTAATATGTAATTCTATATGTAATAAACAATCATAGGGGTTTGGAAAAATGCACACCCTATTGGCAGTCTATGGATTCCACAAACCATCTGCTATCCTTCATGTATTTTTTTTAACGACTTCGTCTTTTTGAGTGAAGAGTATTTCTCTCAATTACTTACTTTTCTACTTGGAAAAAAGTACACCTTCTTCGCAATCTATGGATTCCACAAAACATCTGCTGTCATTTTGTGTCTCTAAATATGACTCGTCTCTGCTTTAATTCTCGAATATAGTGCACCTTTAAGTGTTCTTTGTCTTTTTGAGCCTAGAGAATATCACTCAACAGGCATTCTCATTGTACTATCGAATTATTTCTGATGAAATGGCCTTTCCCGCACCATATTTTATATTTAAGTTGCTTCAGAATTTATATAATGTTGGTTGGTTAGTTAGAGATCCGCACTGATGGTTTTCTTTATTAGCCGTGAAAGATGTGAAATCTGCACATCGTACTTTACTTTACAAATGCGTCGAATGTTATAATTTTCGTTAGTTTTTATTTGTGAGAAGCTATCAATTCTCTACACCGATTTTGGGACGTCCAAATGCCGCTCCGGCTTTCCGGTACTTTTTATCACAGTCATGCGTACTGTACTGCCTTGATAGAAAAAGCTATCTACGCTTTCGACTGTTTAGTCTTGTCGCATTATGTTTTCTGTGTTAATTTACTCACGTGGATTAGGAGCTTTTCGTATATATCCATCCAGCATGAGGCTCTAATCATTTAGTTTTGTTTGCATACTCGAGATGTTGTGCAAGAGGAGACAAGAGTTACATCCACGACTTGGTGTAACATGCTTCAAGAAATTCCTTTTCTCTCTGGACAACAGTCTGTGCTCATGACTATGTCTATAATGATGGTGATTAATTGAAGTAATAGCAAACATCCTAGTTATACTTGAACGTTGGGTATAATGATTGGCTAATGTCCCCGATATGAAGAACTGAGGGTTTTGCATGCTCATCAAATACTTAAATGTTAAAATGATACAAAAGGACATGAGTTTTTCGAATGTTATTGATTTTTGAACGTATAACTGAGATACATAATGTCACCGTAGTCTAGTAGTTAGTCTGTTGGCTTATTAGACATGAGGTCAGGGTTCAAACCCCAGGTCAGGTATCTCCAACAAAATGAAATACGAAAAAATATTTCTTCGACGACTTGCTCTTCACAGATTTCTGGAAAAACTCTGAGAGTTAATAAAATTGCCATGAAAAAGTTTCTCAGAAATCTGTCGTTTGTAATCGACTTTAAACTGCAAGTCCCACCACTCATGTATAAAATTAACACACATAACATAAGTGGTGTGAGAAGTTGGATCGTAATCATGTCTGAAGGGTTGTAATAACCAATAATGCATGTATGTATATAACTGAGCTCATATGGAGGTATTTCAAGTAGTCTTTTCTCCCTTTCCAATGTATATCATTCGGACTGTCTTTTATTTTTAGTTCTATACTGTCTCTTAAAATCATTTAACGACAATATTTATTGTATAACAAACTGAATTCATTCATTTTCAATTATTAATATAATTATTATTACCCTTATCACACACGTTTTTATTGTTTCTAAATTTAACTACAAAACTAACATCAATAATCACTTTAATATGGCGATATTAATTTCCCTGAAGATAAGCTACTTTTTATATGCCGTAGTATTGATTACGGAGTAGTATATGTATACCTTGCTTTAATCTACCTTTTACAGTCTTAATCAAATACCCCGTTAACAACGATATTCAAAACATTTACAAAAACAAAAAAATAATCATTTGGAATTTGAAACAGAATGTTTTCTTTATTATTAAAGCATAATCACAATATAAATTTATTTGTTAACATTTTCAAAGTTTAGTACGTAGTTAGTTAGAGGCATACGCTGTTTAATCGCGAGAATAAAAAATGCTACGGAAATTAGTGATTTTAGCCTTGTTGGCCATTACAGTAACAGCTTTCAACTTACCCGGTGTACCTTTGGATTTTACACAAGACGATGCAGTTATTTCAGCCATATCAGGTATAAAAGTGTGAAATAAATTTGACTATCTGAACGAAACATGGATTACAGAAATTCCATATCAAAAGTAAATATTTTTTAAGAAAAATTCCTAAAACACAGAAACAGAAATTAAACATAACATCGTGGCCTGTTTTGAAAAAACAAATAAGTTTACACTTTAGAAGCTGAAATATATTCCCAACTAACTACAGAATTTCCATCGGGTGAAAGACCAACAGTAGACGCCGTAGTCTAGTTGGTAGTGTGTCGGCTTATTAGACATAACGCCACGGTTGAAACCCCAGGTCAGACATCAAAACGAAATTATGGAAAAAGTATTTCTTCGGCGACTGCCTCTCAGCAGATTTCTGGCAAAAACTCTGAGAGTAAATAAAAAATTGCTATGAAAAGTTTCTCAAAAAAATCTTTCGTTCGCAGTCGACTTTAAACTATACCCGCCACTCGTTATAAAATTAACGCACACAACATAAGTGGTGTGAGAAACTAGGTCGCAATCCTGACTGAAGGGTTGTAAAGACCAATTATGTATGTCTGTATGTATGTAAGACCAATATATGTTAGTAGAATGCTTAGACCCTATGCAAGTTATAAACATTTTTTTTAAAGATAAAGAATTTTTGAAAAACTTTTCATGGCAATGTTTTATTTACGCTCCGAGTTTTTGTCGGAAACCTACTGAGAGGAAGTTGGTGAAAATATAAGTTTTCATATTTCGTTTTGTTCGAGATGTCTGACCTGGGGTTTGAACCGTGGTCTCACCTTTTTACATGACTCAACCAGTGATAGAGCTATGAATTCCTGAAATATATTCTTTTTGAAGGCTTCAAGAGTTTGAATTTTGTTGACATGTTGACCTCGTTTCTTCAGCCAACTCTACAAATAGAAATCTTGAACGTTTAAATCGGTCGATCGTAGAAGCTAATAAGCCGGAAATTTATAGATGGTTGGCATGTTCTTCGGTTTCAATTTATACAGTTCAGCCAGGAAAATGAACCTGAAGCGCCCGATCCCAAAGCCTACATCATACAGTAACATTGAGTGGGTGTATCGTCTCTTTGAGTATTATTTTCAGTTCCTCAGAAACGATAATGCTGATTATTTAAGCATCTACCTACAAAGTAATAGGTCTTGTCACTCATGACGTTTTGCGATGAAAAGATGTCGCCATCGTGATCGAGATTCAAGATGGCTTCGGAAAACTTAAGGGAAATGCGCTTAATATTCAAAGGCTAGCAACTGATGCATTGTCTGCTTTTTGTAAGAGAACATCTTCAAGTCTTTAATCATAATGTTCATGTGATCTGGCTGATACTTCGGCCAACAATGCCTGACATCATATTTGCTTACTTCATACGTTTCTAAGCGAGCGGCTAAAAGGCGTAGTGTTTCCCTAGTTGGTTTAGAACGACCGGTAAAACTCTGTGTGTAAACTCACGCTGTAAAATTATTACGCAAAAGAATCGAAACAGTTATTCTGTTTGTTCAAGCTGTATAGCAATTCACGTCCTATTCCTCTGTTGTCTCAGTTTGCTTCGCGTACGAACTGGCATTCACCGCTAATTGCACAAATTGAAGTATTCTTCGATATGTTGATGTACAGTGAAGGACTAAAGTCTACATGCAGTCCTATGTAATGCTATTCTGAAAAAAACTCTTACTTAACTTAATAAGTAAGGCTGTAATAGACAATGGTGGTGGACCAACTAAATACTAAAACTTTAAAAAAATAGTGTGTTTAGATGGTATAAGTTCCCTTTTTTTGAGACTGAACTGCATGTACACTTTTGTCATACCATATTTTTGTTAGTTTGTGAATTTTTTTGTTAAGGGACAAATGAATTAATTTAATTTTTATTTTTTTACGAATAAAGATGATTTTCAAAAAAAACTACTATCATTATTTTTTCTATAAACTAAGTGTTTTTTGCAGAACAGCACTTCATGTGACTGCATGTAGACTTTAGTCCTTCACTGTATATCAAGCCTCCTTGTAGAATGATTTCTATAGTTTTCGCTGTATGGCAGATGTAGCTGAGCTATCAGTACTCAAATTCTGTTATTTTTGTAGCAGAATTACGTAATGAAAAATAGTCCTTTGCTAAATAAAGTACAAATTCTATGAACAGTTTTTCTGTGACGCATTTATAATACATGTAATGTCGGTAACAAAAGTCAATTTTCCCTAAGCCTGATTAAATTGCTTTTACCTATCACAAGGTAGAGATCGTTAAGATAGTTCAGCTATTAACTACCATTATTTCAAGTACGTGTAAACAGAAAGTACTGTGATTGGCAACATAAATATAAGAAGAATAGAAAAAAATACGGAATAAAATTCCAGCGGTTTCATTTCTTATCATTTCTCTTTCAAGTGGTCAAGTACATCATAAAAGTAAAAAATAAAAATATAAAATTTATTAACATTTTTCTATTTCCGTCAACTACTATTTCAGATGATATTGCTCGTAAATTCTCCGAGGAATATATTAAATTCATGAAAACGGGCAAAGAGTCAGCGACTTTAAAGCATTTGTCCACTCATTTAGCGAAATCGCACAGTAAAAAGGATATTTTCACCACCAGTATAGCGGAATTGGGTACAGTGGATAAGTTTCTCATGTGCACCTCCTGTCGTGCACTTATCAATGTAATTGCAAAAACTTTCCGATCAGAAGATGGCGAATTAAATGGTCCCAATGCAGAGGCCAATAGTAAAATGGTGGTTTTAGAACTCTGCAATCGTTTTAATATACAAACACCTGAAGTGTGCAGTGGTTTGGCGGACTTAAACTGGCCCATTGTACACTACATTATAATGAATTCCGATGCTGATGCTCGTTCACTGTGCAGTACTTTACCTATTAGTTTCTGTAGCGTCGACGAGAATAACTATAACTGGACCATAGCGGTGGATAATAGCAAAGGTCCCATAACTTCACCAAAAGCAGAGAAGCCTCTGAAAACCAATAATGATTTGACAGTAGTTCATCTTACTGATATACATTTTGATCCTGAATATCAGCCTGGTTCATTGGCCGATTGCAAAGAGCCCATGTGTTGTCGTACAACTTCCACTTCAGATGTATCAATGGCAGCTAAGGCTGGCTATTGGAGTGATTATCATGATTGTGATTCTCCTTTACATATGGTGGAAAATGCCTTTGAACACATTAAGGAAACTTATAAGAATATCGATTATATTTATCAAACTGGTGATATAGTGCCACACAATTCTTGGGAAACCACGAAAGAGGGCAACAAAGCCATACTTAGCCAAATCAATGATTTGATAGCAAAGAAGTTCCCTGATATACCAGTATATCCCTGTGTAGGCAATCACGAACCCCATCCTTCTAATGTGTAAGCAGATTTATAAAATATTTAATCACAAAAGACTTTTAGACTAATTTTCATAAACTTCTAGCTTTGGCAATGGACATGTACCAGCTGAATTAAATGTAAATTGGTTGTATGAACATTTGTGGAGTAACTGGCAACGTTGGCTACCAGCCGAAGCTAAGGAAACTGTCTTAAAGGGAGGTTATTATACCGCGTCTCCCAAACCAGGTTTCCGTGTTATATCCCTTAATAATAATGACTGTTATATATACAACTGGTGGATTTATTTTGATGGCAACAGCACTAGTCAACCTCAATTGGATTGGTTACAAAAGACTCTTTTGGCTGCTGAAAACGCCGGTGAATATGTTCACATTTTAGCCCATATTCCCTCAGGAGATGCTGACTGTTGGTCTGTGTGGGCTAGAGAATATAATCGTATTATTGAGCGCTACAGCCACATTATTAGTGGTATATTTGGTGGCCATACCCATAAGGATGAAATGAATTTGTATTATTCACAAAATGGCTACCCTATGGGTATATATTGGAATGGTGGCAGTTTGACTACCTATTCCTTTAAAAATCCCAATTATAGGATGTATGAAATAGAACCAAAAACTTATGTAAGTGGTGGCATAACTTCTTTTTAATTAAATTCAAATATAATGTTTAACCCCTAGCAAGTTGTGGATCATCATACTTGGATCTTCAATTTAACTGAAGCCAATGAACATGGTGATAAACGTACACCCGAATGGTTTAAGGAATATCAATTCAGTGACTTTACCGAGGATTTAAGTCCAGCTGGTATTGATGCCTTATTTGAACGCATGGCTGTTGAACCGAAACTTTTGCGTCAGGTTAGTTGGTTAATACAGGGGGAAAAAAGATGTTTTAATGAACTTAAATGAAATTATTTAGTATTGGCGTTATAAAATGACTTCAGCTGATCCCAAATTGAATGAGGGTTGCAATGAAAAATGTTTATTGAATACCATTTGCAATTTGGTTAAAACTGTACACGATGATAAGACACGTTGTAGAGAATTAAAGGCCAAATTGAAGGAATCGGTGAGTAATGGAAACAATCGTTAGAAAAGTAATTTTGATTACAATTTCTTTTAAATTTTTAGTTGGCTAATGAACCCACAGAGCCACCAACGACAGAAAAACCCACAGAAAAACCAGACAATGGCGGTGATGGTGCTGCTTCCTTAACGGCTTCTATAACATCCATTGTAGCTGTATTATATATGATTAAACAATTAGTTTAGAGCTTCAAATAAAGGAAGATTAAAATATATAAATAAATAAATTTTCAACTTAAATGTGCATTGCTTTAGAAAAGGTATTTCCGGTACATGGATCTATGAATTCGACTTTAGGAATGACTGAATAAATCAGGGCATTGAGTACAAAAAATATGACCCTAGATGAGCTTAAATGGCTATGCAATATCTTCTTATAGAAACTTTGAATTGAAAAATTGAATGGGAACCCCCTCCCCCCAATATTAGTCTGAATCATTTGCTCTGGGCGTTTTTCTTCAAACTTCACGTTTAAAGTTATCTTTTAAACCTGCTACTGTACATGGCTATAGCCTAATAGAAAGTACTCCCCAGACGTGACGTGACCTTGCCTAAACCCAATGCTCGAATACGCGAATTATTGCCGAAATTTATTTATTGTTTACCCACACATAAAACGGAAGCAGTCCTCATCTGCGAAAATGTGTACTTGACTACAATTCCTTGCCCTTGTAAATCTCAAGGGACATGTCGTTCCAAAAAATTATCCAAATTATATTCCAAAAAAATCCAATTCTTGGGTTATAAATTTCTATATCAGAATCGCACGAATTTTAGTATGGCAACATTTTACCCGCTAGATTGTTTTCTGCCTTAAGGTATGCTCCTACGTTTTGTTATTTTAGCGTAAATGAGTACTGGAAAATTAATATGAACAGTTAAGTACAGTTCACAATCAATATTACGATCTTTTAACCCTTATTTGGCCACTGTATTCATTTGGGAACTAAAACGAATCATAATTTTTCTATCAATTGTAAGATAATTTTAAACATTTTACAATGAGAATAATATATTCAACATATAGTCAAAAACGTTTTTAATTACATTTAATGAATAATATGTGTACCTCTCTCTGAGCATAACATAACATAAGTTTTATTTCTCCTACAGCCAACCAAAAACCCTTGACAGTTGTTCTCATACATTGTAGTTGTGACCAACGCTGGCAAACTAAATTTAAAAATTTTGAGATGACAGCATTTACAGTGCTGCTAGTAAATACTAGATAGAGCTGATCAGTACTTAAAATATTTATTTATTCTTCAGAAGCTATCTTCTCCACTATCTATGCCTTTTCGATAGCAATAAGACGATACTTCTTGGAATTTATAGCCTTGATAATTATTTAAACGTCTGGAATACTTGAGTGGACTTTTGGACGAACATATGTTTTGAAATTCTATTACGATAACATTCTTATAAATTCAAAAAAAAAAAATAACTCTAAGTGGAGTCATATATTATAATAAATTGGAAAACATAACACAGGTTTTTAAGAACACCAAAACGAATATATTTTACACTTCAATTTCAATTGTAATGATCTGGGAAACGTATGTTGACTCAAAATAATAAATGAAGACAAATTTGAATTTGAATGTCAAAGTTTTTATGTTCAGTTTTGAAGATAACAAAGCGATGTTAGTATACGCAGAAATTAGTTAGGGACTGATTATAGGATATATAATGGGCGATATTCTCTTGGTTTTTCAGTGGAAATATTATTCAAAAGAAACTTTCGTGGCATGTACATACATACATAATTGGGCATTACAACCCTTCAGTCAGGATTACTACTTAGCTTCTCACACCACCCATGTTGTATATGTTAATTTTATACATGAGTGGCGGGACCTACAGTTTAAAGTCGACCCCGAACTTTTCATAGCAATCTTATTTACACTCAGAGGTTTTGCCAGAAATCTACTGAGATGAAGTAGCCGAAAAAATATTTTTTTATATTTCGTTCCGTTCGGGATGTCTGACCTGGGGTTTGAACCGCGGCCTTAGGCTCTAATAAGCCAACACACTACCTACTAGATTACGGCGGCACTACTTACTAGACTACGGCATCTTCGTGGCATGTGGCAATGGCAAAAACGCTTAATAAGGTTTGCAAATTCATCGTGAATTGACTAACAAACGAATAACGCCTGCATACAATTGAACTTTATTATCAAAATTTATCCGGCGTAAGAAATGTGTTTCAAAAATCGAAAAATTATCTTCAGCTGCTGTGCTCATTTTTGGCACAATGGTTACGTAATGGTTACAAAGTAAATAATTGGACTTGGTTAATACGTGTTTCAACGAGACATGTGGCACCCACGGCAGATAACGCCATGAACCTATATCTCACAATTTGGGACCAGATCATTGTCCGTCAAGCTAATGGGATTTGACGACACATATGTATGTAGAAATACGTGGAATCTCTCTGATACAGGGAGAAGCAAGCCACAATTTCAGGTCTAGAGAACAGTCGAAATGCTGTATTAAAAACGACAAAATTGAAGGTAACTAAAGGATCATGTATGGCTTAGCCGTACGCATGCATTAAATAACCTTTGAAACCAATTTAGAAATCATTCCGAGCTTTTCTTTCAAATATTTAAACCGCAAATGGTAAAAAAAATCCTTCAATAGGATCATAGTATACCCAAGTGGGGAGATGGTTGACTACAAACCTGACCAATCTAGTTTAAGATTCGAAGTAAGACGAAAACATTTTTATAATGGCTTTCGATTTATAAAAATTATTTAGAATTCCATTCCCCTTCAAGTATTTCATCCGAGAAGTACCCTGATGGTGCTGAGAAAATGCTTCCGACAATAAAAATTATGGGAAAATCAACTAGTGTCACGTCTGGGAAAAGACCACACACCACACAGTTCATCACCACTACACATAATAAAACAAACCTACACTTCAAATTTCTACATGGGATTTTTTCTAGAACCCGCTACCGTAAATATATCAACGCTTACTTAGCTAAAGAAACAATAAGAAGATGACGTAGATGCTTCGAAATGGACCTATGTTACTCGATGGAATGAAAACAAATCGATTTGTAAGAACTTCTCGGTATTATTCACCATATCCGCAATAAATTTAGCTCAATAGCATTATCAGTTAGACAATGGCTGCGCCTGCAACGAGTGGTCTGTTTAGTAAAATACGAAGCGTTTGCCAATGAAATAGCAAAACGTTTTCAATTCTTGCCATTCAAAGGTGGGTGGGTATCGAAAAAAGAAACAAAAAATTAAAACAAATATTGACCATTCATTTTATAAAAATAAAGCGTAGATAAGCGTAGAGGTTATAAATTATCCTGATAGTAATCATACACGTTTCAAACGTTTCAATTGTTTTTCTTATTTTCGTATAAAAATTATTATTTTGTTAGCAACTATAATAGAAAATCGAAATGATTTCACGTGTAAATGAATTGATATTTCGAAACCAGTCACGTGAATAATAAACTGTACCGGGTTTTTGGAGTTACATTGTTTGTATTGCTCTTGAAAACTAATCTGAAGTGCTTTAATTAACGACTTAATTGTGTTGTTATTTTTAAATACGTAACAGTAGTTTATTTTAAATTTTATATTTTTAATACAGATATAATCAAACGTATGTACTCGTAGCCGTAGTCGCCGTAGTCTAGTAGGTAGTGTGTTGGCTTATTAGACGTAAAGCCCGGGTTCGTATCCCAGGTCAGGCATCAAAACGAAATATGAAAAAAAAATATTTCTTCGGCGATTTCCTCTCAGCAGATTGCTGGCAAAAACTCTGAGAGTAAATAAACCTGTCATGAAAAAGTTTCTCAAAAAATCTGTCGTTCGGGGTCGACGTTAAACTGTAGGTCCCGCCACTCACGTATAAAAATTAACGCACACAACATGAGTGGTGTGAGAAGCTAGGCCGTAATCCTGACTGAAGGGTTGCAATGGCCAATTATGCAATTATTATGCATTATGTACTCGTATACACAATCAGCGATTACTTTGATCATTTTATTGCTCACATGTATAATAATTTTATTTTAGCTTTAATTAAGGGTATGCTGCTCACCCTTTATCGAAAATCAAAATTTTTAAAAGTATTTTTATAGAAATGATTTCATCTAAAATGCCCTAAAATGTTAGAAATACAATAAGTACGGTTAATATATGATTGAGAGAAGTTTACAGAAACCAAATCTATGCGCTTGTATTTATGCACGGAACTGACGAGTGACGTGCATAATGAAAATGCTGATCAGCAATGCGGACCTCTTGAAATATAGTTGTATCAGTTTTATGACATGTATTTTCCTCTTCTTATCTGGCATGAGATCTCATTCGTACACACAATTAATCTCAATATTAAACGAGAGTAATGGGACACTAATAATGAGATAGAAATCCGTAACAATTAATCTGGACCCTGACCTTCTCCTTTATTCATTCAAAGAATACAATAGAATATCTCGCTATATTATTTATCGATTTCTTAGACCGCCTAGATATTGTGTAGACTCTATTCAAGTCCTTAAAACATCCCAGATTTTCAGTAAGGATCCGAATTTCCGGATCTACCTAATACCATATTCCGGTAAATCTTTAGACAGTGTAAAGCAAATATTTCGACTTAAAGTTCGCTGCAATTATCTTTCAGTCTGAAAATATTCTTCTTTTTATTACAAGAGTAAAAGCCATCCTTCATCTACAGTCTTCGGTCTAGATTCATCTGTACAGATCTCTACTTGGTCTCTCTCTTTTTAGGGCAAACATGTTGGATAAGCAATTTTGCAATTTTGGACGAAAAATATAACACGAAACATCGAATTGACTTATCCAGGATTACAGGAATTTCTCCATCTCATCTTCACTTTCTCAGTTCCTTACTAATGCGAGAATATTTCAACTACAGTTTCGGTACCAGAGGTGCCAACTGGTTGTGTGAACACTTGTGGGAAAACTGGCAACGTCGTTTACCTGAGGAGGCCGTGGCAATGTGCAAAAAGAGAAGACAATTGATAACTTTTCAATCCTTAAAAACCAACGTTATATACGCCGCGTATAGGAAATATCATATAGGGGACGCCTTTTTTCAATTAAATTTACCTAGAATCCATCGAAGAATAGTTATAAGAGAATATTTAAAGGCAGTCAATACTACATGATAACTTTTGCAGACGCTGTAATGACAAGAGAGAAGAAGATTCCATATCTTCTCTGTCATGCTCTGACACTTGGGCACCTAAAACGATTTTGGGTATCCAGAATTTCTCGGCAGAACTAGCCAGAGTCGTTTACACAAAATCCATAGTTTTATGAAATTGTTAGGATGACTGTGAAATGCCAGCCGGGAATTATGATGAGGTATGATGAGTCGTAGGCCTCCCAAGTAAAAGTAAACTCTAGAGGTTCTTCTTAGTCCCAGTAAAGACCTAAAATAGTTCTATTTGTCTAAATGACTAAAATAATTGTGGTGTGATATTATATTTTGAAACGAAAATAGAAAATAAAATCGATTTCCGTAATAAATCGTTTAAGTGGACTAACAAGTATTGTAATAAATCAAAACGCACGATTGTTATTATGATTTATTAAGAGACTATTTTTTCGAGATTAACGTCAGATCGGCTAAATTTAAAGATAACCAAACGGCCGTTTAAATGGAACATATGGAATTACTGGACAAAATTAAAAAAAAAATAGAAATTTAATCAGTTACACTATAAATAATGGAAATAAAAAACAAATTCTTTTAAAGAAATTCTTGTTGAGCCTTTCACTATAAAACCAAAGAAATTTAATGAAAGAAATTAGTCCATCATAAGGCTCGAACGCGCAGAGAATACTTTTAAAAATTCTTTAAATTTTTCTTTTTTATTTGAAAATGTTGAAAATTTTCATATTTTTGGCCTTATTGGCGGTCAGTGTACGAAGCATTAATTTGCCCGGCGTACCAGTGAATTTTGATCAAGATGATGAAACCTTATCGGCGATATCACGTGAGTTTTTTTATTTCCTTTCATCTGGTAATTCCTACAATGATTTCTACTTACGTTACAGAGGAAATTGCTGACAAGTTTGCCGAGGAATACATACATTTTATAAAGACTGGTGTAGAATCAACGGTGTTGAAGCAATTGTCCACACAATTGGCAAAGACGCATAGCAAAAAGGATATGTTCCTGAAGAGTATTTCCGATTTCAGTGGTGCTGATAAGTTTGTAATGTGCACCACATGCCGTGCTGTGGCGAATGTTGTGGCCGAAACTTTCCGTGCCGAAGATGGTGAATTGCATGGCCCAGAGGCCGAAGAACGGGCGAAGAGGACAGTTTTGGAGTTGTGCGACCGTTTCCAAATACAAACCCGCGAAGTTTGCAATGGTTTAGTGGAATTGAATTGGCCAATACTAAGCTACATTATTATGAATTCCTTGGCCGATGCTCGTGCATTCTGTGGTACTTTACCCATACCTTATTGCAAAGCAAATGAAGGTCTATTCAACTGGAGCATTAATGTAGACAAGGGTAAGGGTCTAATGAAGGCACCCAAATCCGCAGTACCCAAGAAAACCGCCAATGATTTCAATATCGTGCAAATAACTGATATTCATTACGATCCAGATTATCAACCAGGCAGTTTGGCTGAATGCGACGAACCTTTATGTTGTCGTTCGAGTGCTAAAAAGGCTACATCGAGAGAAGCCCAGGCTGGTTACTGGAGTGATTATCGTAGTTGCGATTCTCCCTTGCATATGGTGGAACAAGCTTTCGATCATATTAGAGAAACCCACAGTAAAATCGATTACATCTACCAAACTGGTGATATTGTGCCACACAACGTATGGACCACTACCAAGGACAGCAACAGAGAAATGTTGACCGAAATTAATGATTTATTAGAAGAAAAATTCCCTGGCGTACAAATTTTCCCTTCGGTTGGCAATCATGAACCTCATCCCACCAACGTGTAAGTACTATAAGCTTTTTTGTGTAAAAAGAACCACCCTTTTGACTTAAAAATTTCAATTACAGTTTCGGTAATGAAGATGTACCTGAAGAATTGGGTGTCAATTGGTTGTACGAGCACTTGTGGGAAAACTGGCAACGTTGGCTGCCTGAAGAGGCTAGAGCAACTGTTTTGAAGGGTGGCTATTATACCGTATCACCTAAAAAAGGTTTCAGAATTATTTCTCTCAACAACAACGACTGTTATATATACAACTGGTGGATCTATTTGGATGGTGAAGCCACCAGCAAACCTCAATTAGATTGGTTACAGAAAACTTTGCTGGCTGCCGAAAAAGCCAAAGAACATGTTCACATTTTGGCTCATATACCCTCTGGAGAATCCGATTGCTGGTCTGTATGGGCACGTGAATATAACCGCATTATTGAGCGTTATAGCCACATCATTGGTGGTATCTTTGGTGGCCATACCCACAAGGATGAAATGAATTTGCATTACTCACAAAATGGCTATCCCATGGCTATCTACTGGAATGGTGGCAGTTTGACTCCTTACTCTTTCAAGAATCCCAACTACAGAGTCTATGAAGTAGAGCCTATCACTTATGTAAGTTTTAATCAATTAAAAAAAATTTCTTAATTTCATAACAATTCGTAACACAAATCTTTAGCAAGTAGTTGATCATCATACTTGGATCTTTGATGTCACAGAAGCCAATGAGCTTGGCTCCGAAGTAGCACCCAGATGGTTTAAGGAATATCAATTTACCGAATTCACTAACGATTTAAGTCCAGCCGGTATTGATGCCTTATTTGAACGTATGGCTGAAGATCCTGAATTATTGTATCAGGTATGGTTTTGTTTTTAGAATTAAAAACTTGAAAATTTATTGAAATTTCTTTTCCTCATTACAGTTCTGGACTTATAAAGTAACTTCATCTGATCCTCAATTGGAAACCGGTTGTGATGACCGTTGTTTATTGAGCACCATTTGCCGTTTGGTTAAATACGTTTATGATGACTCAAGACGTTGCAGAGAATTGCAAGACATATTAAGGCAATCGTTATATTAATTGTATGTTGCTTATGAAAACGTTCCATTGGTCTTAAATAATTAATTTTCATTTCCAAGTTGGACAGAGAATAAGGTCAAATATGTGATTTAATATTAGCTTTACTAAATACAAAGGAAATTTTCTTTTTTTTATGAAATAAAACTAATTTCAAAAATAAAAAAATAAAAATGAAAATGAAAATAAATACGAATTTAAAAACCAAAGAAGCAAACCCACAATTTTAGCTGAGCCACATTTGGCTTTAACAGGGCAAAATTTGATATTAACAGAGCACTGTTAGCGGCTTAACAGAACCATAGATTTACGTGCTAATTATAGAATATCTACAAGGTGCAGGAATATCGTTCCACATTAAAATGAAGGCACCAAGGTCTATTAACATAACGATAATAAAATAGTTTCATGAAAATTAATTTTTTTCTACTGTAATAAAAATTTCTCGAGAGGGTTGGGGTTCAGTTCTCAAAAATATGGAAGTGCATGCATATCCCACTATATGCAAATGGTAGTCCAAGTAGTCTACTTTAAAAACCTTTAAGTGGTGTACCTCAAATAATCGTGGAATTCGAGGAATCTGACTTTGAAAAACAACATTTTTAGAATGCAATTTCCGGAGGCGATCAGGGGTCACAAATGCCACTTTATAACGTTTTGACAGATAATGTTTTGACATACAACTATTTATTCTTTTTTCTTTAAATAATTTATTAAAATATTTTCTCTTTTATTTCTATTAGAGTAAATAATGAAAAAATAAATAAAAATAAGAGAATTCATAGTTTAACTTACCTTTTAACGGATAATAACAAAACCATTGTGGCCGTTAATTCTGTAAGTATTCATGAACATTTTGTCGGCAGTCGATTTTTTTACTGAAAAAGAACACGAATATGGCAATAACTTTTGTATTCTCTTAAAAACCATAATCGCCATTGATTTTCACAATTCAAACTATTCATGAATCATTATTTTGAAATTAGCCGATATTTATACCCGATTTTTTACTGTAAAGACCACTAACATGGCAGTACCTTTGGTTTTCTCTTAAAATCATTATGACCGTTAATCTTAGCAATTCAACGTATACGCGAACCTTTTTTTTGCAAATTAATCGATATTTACATCCGATATTTTTACTCTAAACGGACACGAATATGACAATACCTTTCATTTTCTCTTAAAACCATTATGGCCGTTAAATTTGAAAATTTAAACTATTCACCATGGTATAAGAAATATACCATGCTATTCACGAAACTTTTTTCATGTCAAATTAGTCGATATTTACATCCGAATTTTTCTTGCAAAAGAAAACGGATATGGCAATACTTTTTGTTGTATTCTGTTAAGACCACCATTTTTTATTTCACCACTTATTTAACATGGCCGACGAAAATTTACCATTACACGAAACTCAAAATTAAAAACGATTTTTCTACAACTATAACACAATATGACACACATTTTTCAAACTTATTTTATTTAATTTTCTTTACTGAACACTTTTAAATACTTTTCATTTATTCTACAACATTTTTTCTTATTAATTTTCACAAATTTTCAAACGAAACGCCACACACACGAAACGCACTTTAAAAGAAAATTTTGCAACTAATTTTACAGCATTGCCATTGCGATCGTTGTGTGTTTATAGCGCTTTAAACAGCTGACATTTTGTTTATTTTTGTTTTTACACACAGGGTTGTATGGCTACGCACATTCAAAACGTCATGTGCAAAAGAAACAACAACACACAACACGGTTGAGAAGCCGCAGCAGCAGCACTGTCAGTCGTTGTTGTTGGTTGTCGTAGTATTGGCTGTTGTTGCTTTATGAGGAAGAGCAAGAAAACACACAAAAAAAAGACAGAAAAAAAACATAATTTCCTACAAATAATTACACAGCAATCACAAGTGACGCCATTTTTTTACATAAATCACTAAAATTAAGTCAGTTTTTGAAAAGAACAATAGAAAACGGAGAAAAATCCATATTCAATTGAGCCGAGAGCTAGAGTGTGCAAAAAAAGAAAGTGTTTCTGTTTTTAGATTGTCGACGAATTTACGAAGAAATTTTAATAATCATTCGTTTTTTTTAATGAGTCTCATCAATTTCCTCAATCCCAAGTTAAAGCCCACAGTTGAGTGTGATGCCGTCTGTGAAGATGGCTATGGGGTCTCTAATCTAATAGCCGATGATGCCGAACAGATACAGCGTGGCTTTATGGCATTCTCGGTGACAAAGCCACCCGTTGAGATTGTCTTTGAATTTCCCAAGGCCATAGAATTGAAGGTGATTAAACTGTGGAACAGTCATGGTGCTTTGAGGTCAACAGCCTTTGAGGTGCACGGCAAGTACGAGGGCATCTGGGAACGAGTTGCCTTTGTGCGTGATTTGGCCAAAGATGTCGATTCGTTGACATTTTGCTATCAAAGTGATTACAGTTCGAAAAGTTCCGAACAGCAACCGGGCGAAAAAGCGTTTTTCTTCAAGACAGCCCACAAGTTGCTGTCGAATACCAACAGTATTAAATTGATTATACGTGCCACACACAAGTGTCCCCCTGTGTTACGTAAAGTACAAGTATGGGGTCTGCCAGCACGCTCCCTGGACAAAGCCGACAGGGAGTTGGTGAAGAGTATATGGAATGATATTGTCAATCCATACGACTATGGTGGTGCAAGACAGCGTGACGATGATGCCGGTCAACGTTCGCCCTCAAGATCTATACCGGAATTAAATAAACATTCTTCTCTTAAAATACCAGAAGACTTTCTAGATGCCATTACATGGGAACTGATGGTGAGTTGTATGTCGAAAAAAATTTGAATTTATTTTTAAATTTTTATATTCTTCATTCGTTTATGATTTTGTTTGTTTCATACTCCAAAAGAGAATTTGTAGAAATATGTGTGTGTTTGTGTATGGCAAACAAAGCATTTTTGTTTAAAGCATATTCCAATTGGAAATTTATGATGAATTGTAATCGTACGCCAGTTGCGTTGCTGTGTCTGGTAAACAAATATTTTACGTTGCCAGAAAGTAAAGACAGCTGGCAACTTTATTAAATTACGGTTGCTAGTTATAATATGTAGGATTAATATTAGGTGATCATTGCAAAAAAATTTTAAAATTTTGAATGCGTTGCAATATCTGAAACGTTCGCTTTATTGCTGCTTCTCAAATGTTATCTTACGATCAATTTAAGGTTAAAATTATAGTCAGCGATGTTACAAATGGTAATGAATGAGGCAATGTTAAGTTCTACTTTGTTATGGAAATTATGCAGCCAAAGGAAAATTATTAATTTAGGTTAATGGTATCAGCTAATTGCGCCTTATCAGCACAAAAGGTCGGGTTAACCGAGTAGAACAAATCACATTATCTAAGGCTCCATTAAGCAGAAGCCGTATTTAATTGAAGGCGAAAAATTCAGTATCTGTTTGCAAACGCGTCAGAAAAAATGGCAAAATAAACTGATCCAATTGCATATTGTAGGGTCTCATGGAATTTAAATTACATTTAAATAACATTAAGACAGTTCTGCAGGGATCGAAAGAAACGATAATTGGAAAGAGCAATGATGTATCAAAAGTTCAATCAGTTTCTGTCGCTTTATAAAGGAGCGTGTGCTCTGGCATTGTCGTTGTGGTAGAAATCATCCGTTCTGGATCACATGGAAAGCTATAGGAAAATTTTTCAAAAAAAACACACAAAAATTCAGAAAAATGCATGAAATCTTTATTTGAATCGATAGTACGGTCCATATAATTTAATATTTGAAGATTATTTCATGCAAATGTTGACCGCGACTGCGCCTCAAATGGTCCATCCGCTTAGTCCAATTTTGGCATACTTTTTCCAACATTTCGGCCGGTATCTCACGAATAAATGCTTCAATGTTGACTTCCAATGCGTCAATTGAAGCGGGCTTGTCTGTATAGACATGAGCTTTAACATAGCCCCACAAAAAATAGTCTAAAGGCGTTAAATCGCACGATCTAAGCGTCCAATTGACCGGTCCCGAACGTGAAATAAAATGTTCACCGAACTCGACTCTCAATAAGTCCATTGTTACGCGTGCTATGTGGCAGGTGGCACCGTCTTGTTGAAACCACATGTCATGCAAGTCAAGCTCTTGCATTTTGGGCAAAACAACATTGAAGCATTTATTCGTGAGATACCGGCCGAAATGTTGGAAAGAGTATGCCAAAATTGGACTAAGCGGATGGACCATTTGAGGCGCAGTCGCGGTCAACATTTGCATGAAATAATCTTCAAATATTAAATTATATGGACCGTACTATCGATTCAAATAAAGATTTCATGCATTTTTCTGAATTTTATGTGTTTTTTTTTTTGAAAAATTTTCCTATAGCTCTTAAAAAATCACCCTATATATTTTTTTTGTGATTTTTCAACCAGAGAAGGATGAATATTGGATATTAAAATCTTTAGATCCGAAACTATCATAGCACCTCGCTGCTATTTTTTTAGTCACAGCATCGTCTTTGTAAACTTCACATACTTTCGCAGCAGTATGCAACGCATTTTTACCTTTTTGATAATTGAATAGCAAAACATTAAGGTAATGTTCCAAGAGTTTTACGTATTTTTAAAAGCCGATAACTTTTCGCGGAATGGTGAGATTTTTATAATGTCTTCCAACAAAGTGAAGCTTAAACTGCCTCTTTTCAAACAAGCTATAGTGACGACTTATGTAAATAAACATATGGTAGGAAGGATTAAAAGTAAGCATACAATGAAAACTTCAAATCCCATTTCGAAATTCTTTTCGTGGGTGTAGTAAAATGTGTTAAAATTTGTCACATGTTATCAGAACAATATGGCGACATTATTGACATCTATAGCTTTGCCTAATGCTCTTAGAGGTTTTGGGTTTCCAACCATAACAGCTATGTTGGCATATATCCTTTGCTCATCATAGGCTGTGCCAAGCAAAGCTAACCATACTTTATTCTGGAATTCAGTACCATTGAAAGCAACATAAACTTCCTGCTTTTTCATTTTGTTTTGTCAAATAATTTACTTTTGTTTAACGTACTGTCTCGTAGATCCATTGTGATTGCGGCCAGTATTTTTGCAAACTCATTTGTAAACTTTTTTCATTGTCTGGCCAAGAAAACAAATGCGATGAAGATCATTTTCTAGATAAGTTTACCATACTCTTTTTGTCTCCATCAAACCGTAAACATATTTTCGATCGCATTTATGCCTTTAATTATAATATTTTTAAACATTTCGTAGTAATTGTTCTTTTATTCTGCAGTTGCGTTCAGTTTAGTTTTATTGTGCTGTTTATTATTGAAATTTTTAATTTTTTTGTAAGAATAAGAGGGCTGTTACTGTTCGATTACACACTGTCTGAAGAGAAGTTTAAAATAAAGATTTCTGGCAATATTCATTTCAACAGCCAATACTCCATCGTAGCTTGTTCGAAATGTGACATACATACTTTGCCTTCGTACTATAGAGAAGTTAAGAAAGCATTGCAGTAACTAGAAATACAGGGAAATTGCTTTTTCCATTGCGATAATGCGGGTCGTTTCGAGGATAAAGACAAAATTATAAATATCTGTACATAAGGAAACATTTTTTAGCGTTAATTATAGAAACCTGGATAAACAAAAAAAGCGATGAAAAGTAAACCTCTTACGTAGTATGGTGAAGCTTCTGGCAAAGCCAGGCTTTGTTCATTGTGCCCAACTACAATCTGGTCAAATGTTTGTTTTTCTGGTCTCTACTGCTAAGAATTAAAGAAATTGAAGCAAACAATTCAAGTAAAACGGCCACAATTGATCAATAGAAAAGGTTTTCTCTGCCATTATGACAATGCCAAACCTAATATATTTTTAATCACCACACAGGAACTAAAAGAGCTTGATTAGATAGTTTAACATATTCACAGTATAATCCATACCTTGCACCTTTAGATTACCATTTGTTTCGGTCCCTGCAGAACTCTATTAAAGTTGTATGTAGATTTATATTTCGTAGAGACGTGGCCACAAATGACCACGTTTGTCGAAAATTTGGCATCAATTCAGTTTAAACAATTTAAAGAAAAAGCCTTTAGAAATTCAAAAATATTTCAATCCAAAAAAGTCATCATGCCGTACTCCCCAAAGCACAATTGTATTTAAATTCCGTATTAGACGAATTTTATTTACGAACATGGTTTAGTTGTGTAAAGAGACAAGCCCTTTTGTGTCAAATAACACAATGGCTAGAAAATAAATCATTTGTTTTTTTTTTTAATTCAAATTATTATTTCTAAAATTGTGAGCAGCAAATGAAATTAAATGTTTTTTTAATTCTCCTCCTAATTTCAGATCTTTCCAACTGTCTTACCATCTGGCAAAATTGTTGATCAATCGACAATCGATAAACACTCCGAAGAGGAAGCAAAATGGGGTCGTTTACCATCGGATCCATTTACTGGCCTTGAGTTTACACCGCAACGTAGGGCTATATTGAATTTAGCCTTGAAAGCACGTATTGAAAAGTTCCTAATGGAAAATTCTGAGCAATTTAAGAGTGTACCCCGCTCATTGGGCAGCTCTCGTGTACGACGTAGTAAAAATCGACATGCCTCGCAATTTGCTAGTCTCTGCCACCAACATACACAGGGTGGTTATTCATCACTTTTAAAGTCATATAAAACTACAGCAACTGCAACACTATCATCCACTGATAGTCTTTCCGATACAATCACAAACGATGATGATCTTATAGGCACATATGTTATACCAACTAAACGTGCCAGACTTATGGAAACAATAGCAATTGCACCATACACTACTACAACATTAACAAGCAATAAACAAACAAACAGTAACAGATTAAATAAGAAATACACTACCTCGGTAACTTCCTCTACAACCCTAACCTCCAGCACTACACCACTTGTATTGGCATCGACAGCCACACAGACATCAGCCACAGCTACGGCTTCATTTGTTAAATGTTCCACGGTAACAACGGATAACAATGCTCCTGCTGACAGCAATGCGACAGCAACAGCAACTTCCAGCATTGATCACGTCATACAGCAAGCTTTACAGAAAATCACACGTTTCTCCCAACTACCCTTGCAGCAGGAGCCAACAGAACAGCCAGTGTGTTGCATTAAATGCCAAACAACCGAGTTTGCGTATGAAATACAAACGTGCCGCCATTTGGTATGCCGTGAATGTTTAGTCATTCTTACACGTGATGAAAAATGCATTTGTAGTATAACATTTCGTTCATCAGACGTTGAACGTTATCATAAATTGTGAATGAACGCAATTGAAGAGTGTTAGAGAAGTATTAAGTTTTTTCAAAATTGTTTTTTTCTTTAATGAGTTTAAAAAAAAAAGAAGAAAAAGTTAACAGCCCATCAAATTGCTCAGATGGAATTAGCCATCTGAGTAACAGTTTGTTTTGTTTTTTATTTTACTGAGTTAAAGAGAAACATTTTATTAAAACTGATTTGCTTTTATTAGTCGACAATTCATTAAATCTAGTTTATTTTCAAAAGCAGGTTATATTTCTTTCAAATACAAATACAAATGAAAAAAATACATAATTTTGTTGTAAGATTTAGTATTTAGTTTTTATTAAAAAAAAATTTAAGGTTGAGTACGTTTCATAAACCATTTTGCAGTTGAATTTCCAGGGAAATTGTAATTTGTTTTTTTAAGTTCAACTGTTTTTAAATATTTATTTATACTGTAACTCATCCTTATAAAATATTATTAGAGTTCCCTTAATTCTTTCTTTATTTTTTTTTTAATATGCTATTAATGATTTAGTGCAGCTGCTATCTGTGTTCATTTGTTGAAATTATTTTAAAAAAATAAATTAAAAACAACGTGTTTAAATGATTAAAAATTTAATTAATTCGTAGTAATTGTTTTTGGTTTCTTTTTTAGTAAATTAATTGGATATTCTCATTTTAGTTTAGTAAAGCTTTAGCGGCATATTTATCCTTTTTTTTTTAACAATGTAATCTTATAATTATTTTTTAAAAATGTTTTATCTCATATTCAACCACCGTGCTTTAAAGCATAAATATTATAAATATTTTTAAATTTAATTCTTTTGTTTATAGCTTTATTAAATTATTTTTTAATAATTAATTTAATTTTTTTTTTGTTTAATGATTTCAAATAACCGTAAAAGCAAGAGTGCAAATTATCAATAAACCATGCAATTAACAATAGTACATACATACCATACATACATACATTTACAGTCACCGAAATAATTATAGATTCATATATACAATTAGGAAGAGAAATAAGAAAACGAAATAAAGCAACTTATTTTGATAAGAAAATAAAAAAGAAACAATAAAAACTACAGTCAGACTATGGTAATATTTTTCGTAATAAACTTAACCAATACGGATATTACATATTACTAATTATGACAGCTCGAACATAAAACAATTAAAAAGAAAAAGAAAAGACACTTACAGATATTGCCTTTATACGAATATAAAATATACAGTATTGGCCAAAACTAAAGCACCTCCTCAGTACATTTAGGATTGAACCGTTGTCCGTTTGGCCTGCCTCTGGATGCCTTATGCCATCTGAATCCTTTAATTTAAACTTAGATTCGTCAGAAAACAGCACATTCATCCATTTTTGGACACTCCAGTTGATGATGGGTCTTGGCGATATCAAAGGTTCTTTGCTGGTCGTCGACTGAATAATCCGGCCTCTACCGCCCTTCTGTGAGTCGTTCTTTCGGTTATTTTTAAATCTAAGCGGTTTCGTACGTGACTAGAAGATGCTGTAGGATCATTTTGGATTGTCCTTTTAATTAAGGAGTCTTCATGTCGCAAGGTTTCACGTGACCTTCCTCCAGAATGAGTAGGAGATGTGCGACCAGTCTGTAAAAACTTTTAAATTAGCCTAGAAATAATTGATCTGTTGATTGAATATTTTGCACTCAATTGATGCCTTGATAAGCCAGCTCTCCAATCCAATCATTAACTTAAAAATCAACCCACAAAATTGCAAAACCAAAGAAGATTTATTTGAAACCGCAAAAATAGCCTGGGAAGCAATATCTCCTATGTGCGTGTGTCATTCAGAATAAAGGACTCGCAACGAAATATTGATTTCAAAAGTTTTTTGTGCACCTTAATTGGGGGGTGCTTTAGTTTTGTCCGCTTATATTTGCGACTTAAAATGTTTTTTGAATTCTAACTTTTTTTTTTTTTAAATTCTGAATTCCTTAAGTTTGAGTTTTTTAATAATAAGGATATAAATAAATAAAAATAAAATTTTAATAGCTTTGTTTTCTTAAAAAAATTATCATTTAAAAAAAATGTACTGAGGGGATGCATATAAAATATAAAAAATTACACTTTGCTTACACATTATTTAAATCATCCAAAAAAAGGCAAAGTGAAATAATTTTAACAATTCAACAGAAGCTGCAACAAGAAAACGAACAGAAGGTAAAGAGAAATTGGTTTCAAAATATATTTAGTTTTTTCAACAAATATTTGCCTAGTCTGACCGTATTTTTACAACTAATTTTGTTTAAATATTAACAGAAAATTATTAAAAAAAAAAAACTTAGTTTTCAAATATTTGTACCAAGTTAATCTACATTTTATAGATTTTTGTTAAAAGTATTTATTTATTAATAATAGTATTTAAGAAATTTTTATGTATTAATTTTAAATAATTTTTAACGTAATTGCAAAGTGAATTTATGTCAGCGCACATAAATTGGATCGTTTTCTAATACAAAAACATTCTGATAGACTATTCAACAAGTAAAAAATTTCAAGCAGAAATTTATGCACGAAAAGAGGGATTTATTTAAGCCTTTATCGTCCTTTTTTTATTTCATAAAAAAGACAGTGAATATAGGCGAACCAAAAGTAGATTTACCACCATTTTTAGTCTAATGGACATGGAAATCTCTTGCCATTTATTCTTTAAAATTTTCCTAGGGTGCGTGGTAGATAATGGGTTGGTTAGTTTTCTAAATAGAAGCCAACAGTGTATTTTTAACGTTAAGAGGATTTATTATGTGTATTTCGATTGAACAAAAATTGTTACGTTGCTGCCGTGAGCATTGAGTTTCATATACATTTCCGCTCGAAATATACAGTCGGCTTACGAATTCTGGAGTTAAGATAGAGAATACAACTTCTAGTATAGAGCAGTTATCGTTTACCAATAGTGAATAATATTTTAGGACATTATCATAAGTAAAAGTACAGCCATTACACTCATGTAGTTTTTCAAAATTTATCAAAAAAAAAATTTTTCCTTAAATTGTAAAGCTAACCAACCTTAAACTTATCATTTGACATTTTTGTTAAACATCTTCAATCATGTCCTTGGGAGTAGCTTTTAGATTTTTTAAAATTTAAACAGAAAGATTAATTTTCCATTCATTTGCTAAATTTGAGACGTTGTGATGTGAAATCTAAAACATTAAAGTTATCTGCTAAAATATCTAGCAACTACAATAAAGTTCCTGTATCCATCTATAATTGAAATATAAATTTGTCTTTGAACTTGACTACATAATTCAGTCTTTTCTTCACAACCAACGAATGGTTTTTTTTTTACTGACAATCTGTGAACGGAAATATTTTTCTGTTCTCAAACGTCTGGCTATACATTACAGTATAGCGTAGCTAATCTCTGGAATATGTTAGCTTCAGTTTCTGTAACTTTTCTGTCGTATCATCGATTCATTGGCTTTTCGATTTTTAGAACGATCACATTTGAGCTTACCAGCTTATGAAAGTTGAGATTGCAATTTCTGATTGTAGATCACTTTAATGTATCAATAGATTTGGAAATCCGAATCTCAGTAAAAAGTAGCTACGATTTTTATATTAATTTTTTTTTAATTTTTGTACCAGTTCATGTCCAGTCCATGAAAAACTTTCTATTTTCCTATATGAACTTAAAAATGAAAGTTATGCTCTATAGATATGCTCTCTGTCCCACTTATATGTAAATACATATCTCTTTTTTGCTATTTAATAGTGTGCTGGATGTGCCATAATTTTATTGTCAAATAAACATGTTTTGGGTCATGAAACAAGGCTTTTATTTATTGTATTAAAAACATTTTCCTTTACGTTTGAGGTTTATATTTATAAGTTATAAGGGTTTTTTTTTTGGCTTTGGTAGACCTTTAGATATGGAAAAAGGCGCTTTTTTAGTACCCAATCATTTTTAACAATTCGAAAGCAGCTGGGTTTAGTTAAATTTTGTTTCAGAATTAGACAAAAATAAAGGATATCATCCAAGTAGTTCTTGAAAAACTTATGTTCGTTCCGTCTATCATTATTTCGGTGACTGTAATTATCAAAACTTTTGTAACCATTTTCTTAATTTTAAAATCTTCCTTTAAGAATTATAAGTTTTATTTGTTTTAAATAATAATAAGCAAAGTCAAGCAAAACAAAAAATAAAAAAAAAAAATAGAAATCAACAATAAAACCCTCAAATATATGAAACGTATGTTTCCTTTGAAAAAAATCACAATTTAATCAATAAGATAAGATACAAATTGAAATCAGAATTATTATTAATTATTGCAAATATAAATAAAATGCAATCAAAATAAAAATAAAAACTAAAGAAAAATAAGTTATAAAATATATCATATATATTTTTTCATATACATAAATAATATTTTGCATACAACAATTACAATATACATACATACATATGTATAGACATACATATATACAATATAAACAAATGAAAGAACAAAAAATAATCATTAGATGTTTAGAAAGTTAGCGTAACGTTTCAACTTTAATAAAAGAAAATAAAATAAAAAAACCCATACATAGTATATGCATATAAACACTTTATATGAATTTAATTTAATAAATATTTATACAGTGAAATTAAATTTATCATAATCATAATAATATTATAATAGTTATTATATAAATAAAAATAATTAAAATAAATACATCGTATATGGAAATATTTATTACATCCGTATTATTATAATACCACAATATAAAATCTTCAATATAGACATACATAATATACAAACATTACATATTGATAAATTAATTTTATGTTTTATAAATTAACATTAAAAAGAAAAGAAAAGGAAATAAAAGTTATAAACACCAGATAATTTAATAAAATGAAATTCAAAGAAATTCTTCATTTAAATTTTGTAAAAGTAGCTTTAAACCATGAAATATATACAAAATAACATATAGAAATACAAAATATAATATGCATATGGACAATTAAAAAGAAAAGAAAACTTATTTTGAAGTTATTTTAGAAATTTTTTTTAATGCCCCGGATGGTTTCTATTTTTGAATTGTTCCAATTTTGATTTCAAAATATTTAATCGGGTAATTTTTTTTTTGTATTATGTTTTTAATACAAAAAATATTCGCGACATGTTGCAATAACAATAATAATATTCAGTGAATTATGGCATGACTAATAAACGAACAATGTTTTTCAATTAATGTTCATCCGGTGGAGACTGTAGATAAGGTAACATTAGGGAATTCTAAAACGAGAGTTGTGAGAAGGCTAAATTCAGTGGTGACACCCACTTATATTAATTCTCTCCTGGACAGAAGAACCATAGAACATAAAACACAACAACAATTTAGCTACGATAAGCAAAAATTTAAAGTCAGAATTTTGAAGAAGCACAAATTGCCTCAAAAACGAAATATAAAAATATAGTCGTGGTGGTAATCAAATGAAGTACAAACACTACATTTATATATACATAATGAATGAATGGGTCCATTACAACCTTTCAGTCAGGATTTTGACCTAGCTTTCTCACATCACTTATGTTGTGTGTGTTAAATTTTATACTTGAGTAGCTGGACCTACAGTTTTAAAGTCGACTCTGAACAGCAGATTTATGAAAAACTTTACATAGCAATAAAATTGATTTAATTTCAGAGTTTTTGCCTGAAATCTGGTGAGCGGAAGTCGTTGAAGAAATATTTTTTTCATATTCCGGTTTGTTAGAGATGTTTGACCTGGGGTTTGAATCGTGGCTTCACGTCTAATAAGCCAACACACTACTACCTACTAGACTACGGCGACTTCATAGGTCGCCTAGTAAGGGTGTTTTGGTTTCAGTCCGAAATTTTTCGAATCTATGGTGGTATCTTGCCAGCGGGATGTCTGTGTATGCCATCGAAAGAGGTGCTCAATTTAACATGGACAGAGAGTACAAAGGACTGGGGAACATAGCAATACTATCTGACCATAAAATCCAGTATATTGGAGGTGGAGAAAGGCGAAGACACTTCTCACACCAAAAGGGGCAGGCAATCTTAGTTGCTCGTTGATTACATTAGGAAATGATTTTTGACTCATGCATCAGATACTGCAAACGTAAGGGATTCATGAGAATGAATCATCAGAACACATAGTTAGTTGGTGCTTGTGAGACATTAATGCTGGACAGGAAATTGTCCTTGTTGAGAAAGAGCATCATCCTGAAATTGGTCAGGGAAATGGCATGATGGCAGTGCAACAGATCGTAAGGACGCAGTACTCTGATTGATAAACTCTCTGAATTATTACGTGTATGTGTGTGTTTATAAAACTAAATGCTTGAGCAAAATTTAATACGCCGCAGGTGGGTAAGGCATTAAAAAAATAAAATTAAGAATGTAATTAATTACTATGTTTTATGTACGTCATCAGTCAGTGTTGAAAAATTCAGTACTTTTCTACTTTTTTCATTCAAAAATACCGCAGCACCCCCGCTACGCTTTCAGGTAATTTTTTATTATTACATATTTTATGTCTTGCGATTTTCAACTACTTATTATTAACATTATTATTAAGCAACAAACACGTTCAACGCAATGCTAAAGTTTCTGCCTGGCAACCAACACTGGTAAAAAATTCGTTTTTGTTCGTTCAAAAAAATAAACGTTCTTTAACTTAATAATTCGCATATTCTTTTTCCGTTTCCGGTTTATATAAGTAAAAATTAAGCTCCGTTTGTTTTATTGGCGTGTTGGGTTGGTGTGTGTGTTTGTTTGTTCTCTTGGTGTGTTGTTGTGTTGCTGTTTGTTGTTGTTGTGGGTTGTTTCTCTCTCTGCTGCTGGCTGGTTTGTGTGAGAGGGGGAAGAAGCAAAAGGGAAGTAAGGTTAAGAAGGTAAGGTTAGAGGGTAGGGTATGTTGTAGATTGTTGTAATTGTGGTTGTTGTGTTGCCGCTTGCACCCGCTTCTTCGGTGTTGTTGGAGTTTGGGACCATATACGACGAAGGGAGAGGGAGAGAGAGGTAAGGCAAAAATTAATTTTTTTGTTTTTTTTTTTGGAAGTGTGGTGAGTTTCCAGTGTGGTGAGTTTTTACAAAATGTGGTGAATTTACCCGGTGTGGTGAATAAAATCGAAACTCACCAAAGTGCCGTTATTCGAAATGGTACTGTATTACCATAGATTCATGTACTGTATATCGTGATTTGGACGGTGCGTGTCTAGAATAAGCAATTTTTACCTCTATCAGCGGAGGCATTCACCGACATGACTGGCTACCATATGCACTGCATTACTAACGGTGTGGTTTGTGTTTGGATTAAGTATAATTAATCTCGATTAGTGAAACAAACACTGAATAAAAGGAAGTACACTCAACGAACAAGTATGGTAGTGTTGTCATTGTCTCATTCTATTTAAAATTCTAAAAAATTAAAATTAGAAAACTGCATACAAATAAACTAAATTTAAATTATTTTGTAAATGAATTTTTGAATAATTTCTTTCTTTTATATTTTACATAAAATGCTTGCAAAAAAGCTACAAATTGAAAATTCTTTGATGCAAAAAGATACTTTTTCAGTTATTCAGTACTATTTCAAAATTTCAATTTATCAACACGTCAGTTGACTAACCAATTATTTATTTTAGTGTCTCAGTGAAAATTGAAAATTCCGATGGCGCCACCTATTTTTCTTTTTATTGCTGTTCTATGACCGAAAAAACAATTCCGAACATGAATGGCCCAAAATTATCTCACAGATACAGTGAGTTTCATTGAACGTAAAAACAGTTGCATTTTTGTTTTATTTTAATTTAAAACACATCTAATTTAAAAAACAAATTTTATAATAATATTTTTATTTCACTTATTATTTATGTTTTTTCAGTATAATGATTTTAATATTTTAAATTCTGTGGATTACTTAACGTTTATATGGCTTCTGCGAAATTATCATAAGAAATATAAGTCGATACAACAGTTAAAAAGCTTTTATTTCAAATTATAAACTTTATTTAGTGCTATAAACTGTTATTTGATTTACAATATTTTTAGCATAAAATTAGAACTTTCGTATAAAATTAGAACAAACTTAACAGTTTCAATTTAACCTTTAAAAGTGCTCAATAAAAAATAAATTTTTTGTGCTAAGCGATAATTAGCGTTGCTTTATAAACTCTCGATGAAGCTTATCGATACGTTGAATAATTCGATGTTTTTTTTTTGTTCAAACATCGTAAAACCAGTTTTCTGACAATCTTCTGACAGTTTTTCTGACAGGTTTTCTGACAGTTTTTGTTCTGACAATTTTTAATACAATTTTTCTGACAATTTATCTGCCAATTTTTCTGACAGTTTGTCTGTCAATTTTTCTGAAATTTTTCTTACAAATTTTTGACAATTTTCCTGGCAATTTTCTGACATATTTTTCCGAAATATTTTCTGGCTATATTTTTTTCTGAAATTTTTTTTGACTAATTTTCCTGACAATTTTTCTGAACATTTTTTCTGACAATTTTTTTCTGACAAGTTTTTCTGTCAATTTTTTGACAATTTTGCTCACAATTTTTCCGTCATTTTATTTTGATTTCATTTTTAATTGACGATTTTTTTTTGACAAACTTTTTCTGACAATATTTCTGGCAATTTTTTCTGGAATATGTATTTTTTTTGATAATTTTTTCCTGACAATAATTCTGACAAACTTTTGTCACAGTATTTCTGATTTTGGTAAGTTTACAGACAATGTTTCTGATAATTTTACTTACTTTATTTTGACAATTTTTCTGACAATATTACTGACATTGTTACTGACAATGTTTCTGACAATTTTTTTACAATTTTTTCTCACAATTTTTCTCACAATTTTTCTGTCAATTACTTTGACAATTTTTCTGCTAATTTTGCTTAAAATTTTTCTAACTAAAATTATCTAACAACTTTCTAAAAGTTTTCCTATCAATTTATATGACAATATTTCTGGTAATTTTTCTGACAACTTTTATTGACAATTTTTTTTTTTAAATTTTCCGAAATTTTTGTTAATCATTTTTCTAATAGGTTTAATGGCAACTTTTGACAAATTTAAATGTCAGACGATGAGAGCCAAGTGCCTGACACTTTTAAAAGATAAACAGAATAGCGAAGTTATTGAATACACAGCCCTGCATGGGTTTTGCAACCAAGATGGTTCCAGGTGTTCCCGAAGGCATTTTGCCTGCTGAACACGAATCTGTATTCAAAAACTTTCCAAAAATAGATTTACTAAAAATAGATTTACTTGAATCTTAATCTAATTAATTTTTGTAAACCTCGACCGCCATATTGGATCCGCCATTTTGAATTTTTTAAATGTGAATGAAGATCTGTAATCAGCGATCCCAAAAACCCCTGAGTAACAATTTTCAAGTAAATCTAATTAGTTTTTAAGGACCTCCGTAATGTGTTTCTTTTTCTATTGCATCCCTTGACATAAACCCACCCCCTACTTTAAGGGTACATGCTAACAATTTGGCTTAGGGCTCATTTTAAAGAGCAAAGATCAATTGTCAATTTCTGATAATAGCGAAGGTTCTAGCACGTCAGTGTTCAGCTCTATAATTCTTCAAAAATTGCCAAAAACGCTTTTTTAGGGGTTTCAGCCCCCTTTTTCTCGAAAACCTGAAGTGATGGAAAGTTTTTGAATACAGATTCGTTCAGCGCGCAAAATGCCTTCGGGAACACCTGGAACCATCTTGGTTGCACAAAAAAAATTCCCATTTGCAGGGCTGTGATATCAGAGTAAAATACCGAATGTAAGAAAGTTTGTTTCCTTTTTAATTCGGTTAATTCTGGAACTTGTCAGCAAATGTTCTACTGTGGAATGTCAAAGAATCCTCTCGGATATATTGTTACCGAAACAAATAACGAATGTATAACCTTTAGTTGGTAGTACAACATATTTAATTGAAGCCATTAGATGGCAATCTTTAACTAATCAAGGAAATAACTGACAGAATCAATTTAAATGTTCAACGTGTTGATTAAACATCTCCCACATGTAATGGCAGCAGCATAAAACATAATCGTTACAAATATGGAGTATAAGATATTTAACAAGAGTTTAGAGTTGCTACAATAGTTCAATTTCTTCCTTTCTTAAAAATGATCTCTGGAGCAACATTTTTTTAAAGCAATAAAAAACGAAACAAATTCAATCGAATAACATTCACAAAAAAGCGAAGAAAAGTAATCAAATGGGGCAATAAAAAATTAGAAACAATTGAAGTTTAAACGCATAAAAAAAATCCTGCATGCATTTCCATTAAACTCAATACTGAATGTCTGTCTGACTGTCTGTTTGCCTGACTGCTTTCCTGCCAGTCTGTATGTGGCTTCTACTATTTGTTTAAATATTATTCTCTCTGGTGCAACATTATCATACTCTTGCTAACAATTGTTGGATGTTGACAACGATGAGCCATTTTCTTTTTGTGGCATTTACTTGTTCATTTTTGGTTTGATTGTTATCATCATTGTCATCAAGCCATCATGACAATTGGAGAAACTATTAAAAGTAATCGCTTGTGGCATTAAAATAACGTTTAAAGTATTCAAAAAAACAAAAAAAGTAACAACAACAGCATTAGAATCAGCCACAGTTTTATTTTCTTAACGAAAACTACAACAATAATTTTATTTGGGCAATTTTCGAGGAATACTACTAAAAAAATATTTATTTTCTTATAATAATGGCATGCAGTTGTTGTAATTGTGGAATCCAAAATAATTTTTTTTATCTTTATACAATCGCATATGAATACATATGTATGGTATACGTATGTTTTCAACATTTAAAGGATACTGATGGAATTTTGTAAATTGAACAGGATTTCGTCCTGGATGAGGCTGTATCCTGACCAGGTTTTTTCCTTCCGAAAAGTATTAAAGCCTCACAGATTCCAAATGAATCGTTTTCCTCATCACATTCTCGATGTATTAGATTTGGCTTACTTCTGGATAGTCTGATGCGTGGCTCCAATCTCATTCCAATTTTAATTACCCAGAAAAAGTTCACATTATTTTAAGATATGTTTGACTGGAGGAGAGTCTCTGCATATGCATCATCTTCGTTTGAGTATGTACTCCAAACCTCCTTTTTCTACAACGCGGTAAGGCTTAGGCTCTTCAAAAGCTTCTGTTCCTGTGTAATTGCCGTAAATTTCACCATGACCTAAATTTCATCAGAGTATGATCCTATTATCCCTGCCGAGCTGATTCAGCTTTTCTGATTTTAATCTAGAATCAACCTCATGGAAACTAAGCGCTCAAATGGTGGCCTCACTGTGTGATAGTACTACTGTGTTCTCTTTTTCAAATTGAATTGAGCACATCTTTCTCGTGGAAGATACTTTAGAGTTTCAGCATGGATGCCGAGTAATCTACTCTGGGACCGAACACCTCTGTCACCGTCTCACTACCTGTCTCCACCCCTTCCGTTTCACTACCATATGCAACGGGCTTATATCCAGCTTATGACGAAGATGTAGGAGAGATTTTCATTGTTCCAATGATACAAACGCAGGCCTGACTTCCTTATTATTTAACTAGATCTGGGCTGTCTTAAACCCAGTGTATCATTATTTTGATTTACTAATCCCTCAGTACCTTTTTGGAAGATAGGAAAACAGGTTGAGCAATAATGAATTGAGACTTGATTTGATTTCCATTATGCTACATTTCCAACAATTCTTTTACAATTTGAGGAAAAAATTTAAATCGGCTAGAAACTGTTATATTGGTATACTTCTTATCCTGAAAGGATTGCGTAAATGAGAAGAGAATATATAAAAGAATTCTTTAACCGTTTCGCCACCACTTCTAAGGTTTATTGTCATTTTTTCTGAAAATGTTATACTTTAGTGTCTTGGCTAAAATTTGTCCAACAATAGTGAGAGTGCATATTTTAAACGCTAGAGGTCAGCATCAGGGAAGAAACTTATTGTAACTGTTATACTCACTCAATAATATCACAATTCGTATTCTCTGAATCTGATTTAAGCAAATAAAAGAGTTCAAACGTTTTAATTCTTCTAAGTTAGATTAATTGGCTGGCGCTTCAGAAACCATAACATACTTGACACGGACGAGCAAAATTCGATCAAGAATCCCAAAACTGTTTTCGTTATATATATAGTGCTCTATATAAATAGGGCAAAATCGGATAAAAATATACCTGATGGGTTCATAGCCACAACGATTCCAAAAAAGGTTTCCTTACGATCAGGCGTTACTTTGGACCGGAAATATAGGCGTCAAAGGTCATTGCTTTCTTCAAATAATCAAACAAAAGTTCCTTATACAATTTGGGCAAAAATGCCGGTGTTTTGCGTTTTTTGTAGAGATTTCCATTTTTTGGTCAATGACTTGCATTTTTTTGGTCGATGACTTGCATTTTTTTGGTCGATAACTTGCATTTTTTGGTCGATGATTTGCACATTTTTGGTCGACGACTTGCATTTTTTTGTCGATGACTTGCAATTTTTTGGTCGAAGACTTGCATTTTTTTTGTTGTTCTACCGGAAAATAATATCTCTTAAGAATTCCATTAGTCGTTCAGATTCTAACGTACCTAATACCCATTAGGTGCCTAAGGTTTTTAATTCTTCCTATAAAAAAACAGACCTAATTTGTAACCTAAAATCCATTAATTTAACATTGCTCTCCCATGTAAGCTTAGAGCCACCATTGAAAGCTTCAGGGTGATGTCATGTCAGACATATGTCGGCAATTTCATATCAATCTTGGTCGATATCATACTATTAAGCATCAGACGTTTGCCCTTTTCGACTTTAATTCAATCTGATTAAAATTCAGATGATAACGACGAATAGGATCCTCATATTTAACATACAGACCCTTTTTAAGAACACTAAGTATTTGATAGGATTCCATTTACAATAGAATTCCACTACATAAATCCTTTAATGTTTTGGTTTTTCCTTTAATTTTGTATTTAAAAAAATTTTAAATAATTATTTCAAGACTTTCTCATGTGCTTGCCACAAAAAGAAAGAAGAAAAAACGAGCAACACAAGAGAGGAGAGAAACAAAATGAACATCAGGGGAATTATTAATTTGCTTAATGCAGCCCTAAGGGAACTGGCAGCTCATTTTTTTGGGTAGTTGTTGTTTGGGTTCCCCATTTCATATCGTATATTATCTAGACTTCATGTGGCGTTTAATTTTAATTTTTTTTGTTTTTCTTTTTTTTGAATTTTTGTTTTTTTCTTGTTGTTTTAATCTAATCTAAATTTGCCTTTTATTTGTGTTTAACAAAATACACTATTTGTTATGACTGACTATTTACAAGATTATTTTAATTTCATTGTTAACCCTTTAAAGAGCTAGAGGGGTTTTAAGTGTTTTTTTTTTGAGAAAATATTGTTTCTTTGTGTGGTTGACAATTGTTTGCTGACGAATGCCCAGTATCCTAACAGTAACCATGCTTTCAAAATTTTGTCCATGATTTCATCGAATTTTTTTTTGCTGATTCTGCAACCAGGGCTAGCTAGATGTATCTCACTAATTACAGCATCGTCTTCTTGAACTTTATAAATTTTTTCAGAGGCCTGGGTCAAATTCCCACTCTTCTACGGAATAGAAGATGTTCCCTGATGGAAATGTTCCCAATTGTCACACATTTTTAAGCGCAGATAACTTTCCACAGCTACGGTGTATATAGTGACTACAGTGTTGCCTGATGCAGTACGTATTACCAGAGATATTAAATTTAAGATCGCCGTAGTCTAGTAGGTAGTGTGTTGGCTTATTAGACGTAAAGCCCGGGTTTGTATCCCAGGTCAGGCATCAAAACGAAATATGTAAAAAATATTTCTTCGGCGACTGCCTCTCAGCAGATTTCTGGCAAAAACTCTGAGAGTAAATAAAATTGCCATGAAGAGCTTCTCAAAAAATCCCGCCACTCATGTATAAAATTAACGCACACAACATAAGTGGTGTGAGAAGCTAGGTCGAAATCCTGGCTAAAGGGTTGTAATGACCAATTATGTATGTATTAAATTTAAGAGTGATCTACCGACAATTTGTTGACAAACTTTTTCCAATACCCAGTACTTATTTAAAATTCTTTTTAAATTTCTTTTAATTTTAACACCATTTTTTTATTTTTCATTCTTGAATTACATGATGTAGGAACATTCATTACCTACCTTAATGGGTTAATTATTAGAATTTATAATAAATTTCAGTTGTTTGAACATTTAGAAAAAAAAAAAATACATTTTGAAACACAAATTTGCGTGTTTTTCATTAATAATATGAATTGTTAATTAAGATAAGTGTAGAGGATTTACATTTTAATAAGCCACACATTCGTAAACTCTCGCATTTTAATAGGGTTTTCAATTCTAAATTTAAAGCGAATTTAAATCGAATATTTTTTTTTTGATTATCAGAATTGAATTCTCGGTGTTCCCAAAAACATTGGAAAAACTGATATGATACCATTCACGGAGAAGAAAGTCGGCTGAGACGACTGTACAGGATGTTGTTAAAGCTTATTAAGAACTTTCTGTGGATCTAGTTGAAGTCCTCAAACAACATGGCTTACTTAGGTGGCATAAAGTCTAGAGGCCAGACACATGCTGTATGATAGGACTGTACGGGAAACCTTGTCCGAGATGACATGATTGCTACCTATCCCATCAGATATAATACCGTTGCAGATTTTACTGTGGCCAGAGGGATTAGTATGGGTACGGATGTTCAAAGTTTTTATTTGAAGAATTAATGGAATGCAATCAGTTGTATCAGTTGTTTCCATGAGAAAAAATATGCTATAAAAATGATACAAGATCGGTGTTTGCTCTCGTCGGTCCTTGAAATCTTTCACACTGAGGACCAAGCCCATATACTATTGGATTTGTTCCCTAGACCTAGGAAATTTACACTTTTATAGTTGACAAAGAAATTTGCAAGAAGTAAACTTGAACTAAATGAAGTCGCCTGCGTTTACTATGTAGTGTGTTGGCTTATTTGACATGAGACCTAGGTTCAAACCCCAGGTCAGACATCTCGAGCAAAATGAAATGTAAAAATATATTTTTGGTTTTGCTTAGAGAGTCCAGAGATTCTAAACTGCATCCTAAACTAATAAAGATTTTAGTGCCCTACTATTAATGGCTCAGATGTTCTATGTCAGGAAATAATCAAGTTCTCAAACAGGATTCCATTGAAACTAGTCAGTCTACGATTGGCTTCGAAATAATTCTAGGGTACTACGGTTTTAATTCCAGGTCAGACATCTCCACCAAAATCTCAGCAGATTTCTTGCAAAAACTCTGAGAGTAAACAAAAAATTGCCATGAAAAGTTTCTCAAACGATCTGTAGTTCGGAATCGACTTCAAGCTGTGGGTCCCGCCACACACAGCATAAGTGGTGTGAGAAGCTAGGTCATAATCCTAGGGGTATGGGCCTACAGTTCTAACGACGACTCAGAACGACAGATTTGAGAAGCTTTCTATGGCTATTTTATTTACTCTCAGAGTTTTTGTCAGAAGAGTGCTGAGAGTAAGTCCTCGAAAGTTAAATTTTTTATAGTACCTACTGGATTTTGGCGAGTTTAGTTCATCATTATATTTAGACAATTTTTTTCTAGACATCAAAAGGATTTCCTTAACAGAGATTGCGTTTGTGCTCTTTCGATGGTGATCTTTGATAAAAACCTACGTAGAAAATATTTTGAAACTTAATTGACCACATGTGTGTAAACGACCTGATCATTTCCGCAGGACATTTTGAGTGGAACTGTAGGAATTATACAAAGTACTTAATTTCAATAATGGACTGAAATGTACGCTTACAGTACTTTTCTGTATGAACTGTCCTATTTCCTTCAGGTACTTGAAGTTGCTTTCAAAATGTTTTGCTTTACGAATCAAAAATTTGTGATTCTTGCTCGATTAATCGCATTTTTCTTATTCAACATAAGAACCCTAATAAGCTTACACACTATTTTTTTTAATAAAAAATTAAAACTACTTTTAAATATACGAACATGCAGGCATAGGCGAATATTTTTGTCACCTTAAAATATTTTGAAAATGTTTTTGAAACTCTTCAAAATCAATTCTTCGTTTTGCAACAGCTTTCAGATTTATCTTCTGCTAGTAGAATTTCGAATTTTGCTTTATTTTTTCGAAATAAATATTATTCTATATCCTACAAGCCTTTGGAGAAACCTCAACACTTTCATTCCAATTATGTAGCCTGCATTATCACACAAATTATTTCCAAGTCAAAACTCTTCTTTTTTTTTTTCTATGAACATTTATGTCAAAAAATTAGAGGAGAAAGAAAAATAAAGAAAAACTAGTGAAAACATAAGTCAACTTCCAACCACAACTACAACTGTTTATGGCAATACAGAGGATTAAAGAAAAAGAGAAAATTACTCATACCACCTGTATGGCATGCATGTATGTACATATGTACATATGTATGGCTCAAAGGATACAATGCGTGTTTTTAAAGGAATTTTCTTTAAGAACTGAAGGCAATTAATGTGTGTAATAAGAATGTGTTTAAATATGTTAAAATAAAGGCAGTAACTAATCAACTAAAACAGAAACTTAAATAGTTTTAAAGAGAAATTTTAAAAACGCAATTGTTGCTGAAATGCAAATTCAGTTAAAACTTTTCTGTTTTTAAACAGGTAAATACGCCGGTATAGCAAAATTTTCCCAATTGTGTGTAAAAGCAATACTTTTCTGCTGAAAGAATGTATTTAAACCTGATAATGTGGTCTTATTATTTAAGCCGATGTCACAGATCTACACATTATCTACCCAAAGTTACATACATACATACATACATACATAATTGGTCATTACAACCCTTCAGTCAGGATTACGACCTAGCTTTTTACACCACTTATGTTGTGTGCGTTAATTTTATACATGAGTGGCGGGACCTACAGTTTAAAGTCGATTCCGAACGACAGTTTTTTGAGAAGGTTTTCATGGCAATTTTATTAACGCTCAGAGTTTTTGCCAGAAATCTCCTGAGAGGAAATCGCCGAAGAAATATTTTCATATTTTCGTTTTTATGTCTGACCTGGGATTCGAACTCGGGCCTTCAGTCTAATAAGCCAACACACTACCTACTAGACTACGGCGACTTCCCAAAGATACATAAATCAGAATAAAATCGCAGAAGTCGCCGTAGTAGGTAGTGTGTTGGCTTATTTGACGTGAGGCCACAGTTCAAACTCCAGATTAGACATCTTTCTGGATGTCTGGCAAACAATCTGAGAGTAAAAAAAATTGCCATTAAAAGTTTCTCAAAAATCTGTCGTTCGGAATCGACTTTAAATTATAGGTTCCGCTAGTTTTGCATAAAATTAACACACACAGCATAATGTGGTATGAGAAACTAGGTCGTAATCCTGACGAAAGGGTTGTACTGACCAATTGTATTATGTATGTAATCAATGGCTTTTGATGACAGAAGTTTGAAATTTTATGTTCAACGCCATGTACCTTCCATAGCCCAAAAAATGTTACTTTCTTACTTACTTTCAAATAAGTTATCTGGATGTTCTATGAGCCGAATAATTCGAGTCATACGTATTACCATTATGGTTTTACAAACACTTATATTGTAGGCCACAGCTAGGAGTACAGGCGTGGAGTTATCTTTACTGATACTGGATATTGCACTAAGTTTTATGGGCGAAGCCATTATAGGAACATTTTTAAATTGGTTTCGGACTTTTACACGACTATAACAATGAATGCCTCAGCTTTGGATGCCCGGGTTCTCTTACTTCTCCGCCTGTGACGATAATTCTTCCTACAAAACAAGGTGCTTTCGAAGATACGGTGTTATATTTACTAAGAAGCCCTGGAAAAGATGGATTTTTCGGGCACTCTCCTTAAGTGGAAAACTTGAGTTAAGATTGTTAGAATTTTATCCCTAGTGTACACTTTCTTTTGACGTTCACTGTATATACATATATCCTTCAGTCAGGATTACGATCTAGCTTCTCAGCTAGAGTGGCGGTAATTACTGTTTAAAGTGGATTCCCAACAACAGATTTTAAGAAACCTCTCATGGCAACTTTATTTACGCTTCAGAGTTTTTGCTGGAAGTCTGCTGAGAGGAAGTTGCCGAATAAATATTAAAATTTCGTATTGTTGGAGACTTTTGACCTAGAGTTTGAATCGTGGCCTCAAGTCTAATAAGACTACGACCACTTCTTTAGATATATACCCTGGGTATATACTACCACTGAAGGCCTCCTAAAAATACACTGAGCGCCATAAGTTTGTCAACACTCAATATAATTTTAAATTTTCTATTATAAAAATATACTTGTAGCACAACAATAATTGAATTGTTGTTTTTGTTTTAACATTTTATAAGTAATAAATAAACGTTTTTATTTTTGGAAATTTATTCGACTATTCTCATTTACTTTTCTAGCTATCCTAAGAAAATGAATTATTTCAGTGGTGTTTACTCACTTTTGGCGCTCTGTGTATATCGGAATGTGCTGCATGCAGTACTAAAAGTAAAATAAAACGTATATTTTTCTATTCACAGCAGTTTATGGTAGAGTACAGGATAGACTCCTGGTCTAAAAAACGTAATCAACCTCGAATGCATGTTGATTGAAGAAACAGAAACGATCTATTGGATAAGGGTATGTTATTACTGCTCTAAGGCATAAATTCATTCGATTATTTAATGTCAGATTTGAGAAGCTTTTACCAGAAGACAGCTGATAGAAGGTTGTAGAAATAATTCTTCAATGGAAGATACTTAATCAAATTGCCATATGTTTACCTTGTCTGAGAGTCATTTAGATCCACTTGTACTAGTACTTCAAATTGATTTTGTTCCTTTTAATCGGACACTATTTATTAATGCGACAAGCGTAAGCCTCACGGTTTTTCGCCATTATCTGCGCCCCTTAGCAATTTTGAATAATATGGCCATTCTTTTCTAGTATTCCGAATCGTTTTACGTTTTCTTTCTCATATTTATTTCCTTCTTTTTTAGTTGCCGCAGTGGAATCCTTTGGGTACTTCAACTCAAGTGGTTTGAATACCTCTTTTGCCATCATCATCTTATCTTAAAGCATAGCAGCATTTAATTGTTAATAAAAACGTGTATTTTTGTAATCTTATCTTAAAAAATGTATGGTTGTTGTTGTAATACATATTTCTTTCTTTCTTCGCTTTATCCAATTCCCATTTCTCTTGCCACATTTTAATTGGCCATAAAATCTAATCGAGTTTTTTGTTAAACACTCGTAATTATAACAGCAACAAAAAATTTTTTATTCTTAATTGTAATCGTAGTGGAGAGTGTGGTAATAAAATATAATAAAATATGTGTGTATATGTGTGTTACAGTGGGCCTACCACACATACATATATGTATACATAAGTGGGTGGGTATTTCTTACATTCATGTGCTGAAAGTGTAAAAGATGGTGTGTGTAAGTGGGTGTGTGTGTGTGTGGAAAACTGGGTGTTTTACTTGTTAACCACCAACACAAGTGTTGTTTCATTTACCAGCCCGGAGTGTATAATTGAAATACTTGTCGGTCTGTATGTTCTAAAGTGTGTAAAACATTTTATTTTTAACATTTTTTGTTCTGTTGTTGTTGGTGTTGTTTTTTTTGTTTTCTTTCATTGACTTAAACTTTCTTTAGTTGCGTCCTGTTACACATGTGTACAATACGTACAAAATCGACTTCCTTTTCATGTTGGCAGCTCAGGTAGTTGCCTCTTTTTTCCCCCTTTTTAAATTTTTTTTCGTATTTTTTTTTGTTTGTTGCTGTTCATGTTCACTTGTTAACGTTTCTTCCTATTTTTTAGGCTGTTGGTGTTTTTTTTTGTTTAGGTTAGGTTTGCCTAATTAAATATGCGTGTTTAGCCCACCACTTATGTGTGGGAGTTGGTGGAAATAAAGTGCGAATAGTTCAACTAAAAATGGAAGGCAGGAAAGTGAAAAACAAAAAAAAAAATTCAGTGGTTTAGTCACTGACCATTTGAAATGAAAGTGAAGCCTAAACGCATTAAGTGGAAACATTCATAATGTTGATTTGCGAGTTTCCTGTCTCTTTGAATCGTATATTGTACGCCATAGTGTTAACTGACATGAAACAATTGCCCGAAAGATAAGAAATTTGTTCAGTTTTATTGTGTTGTATTTTATGATTAAAGCAGAAATTAATGCGAAAGTTAATCAATGTTTACAGTGCAGGGAAAAAGTTTAAATATTTGCAAAAAAATTTACAAAAAAATTTTAAATTTTTTATTAGGAGCCCAAGAAAGGCTTAAGCGAATAAGACTTAGTTAGGATTAGAGTTTGTTCTTCTAAATAATAAAAGAACTAAGGAAACTTTATATACTTCTGACACAAAACTTGGGTTAGGTTAGGTTAGCGGGTAGCTTGTCGTTCACAGGATAGGCAAGTTGACTCAGTGGAACCAGTCGTTGACTAGGAAACTAACCGATGTAGATTAGATGATTTTGGAATTTTGCAACCTCTTCGGAGAGTCCTTTCATGGAAGATAAATACATACATATATACATATATCCTTCATCACCCAGTGTATGGTAAGCCCCCTAATGATGATCCACCGTTAGCAGTGGGTTTGAACCACCTCAAAACCGATGACGTCCGCTCTCAATTGCATGGCACTCGCATAAAAGGTGTTGTACCGTTTCCTCCACATCATGGCAGCTTCTGCGGTAATCCTGGTGAGGCATATCGAGGCTGGTTTGCGAAACTGCAATAGCTCAGTATTCGATTAGAATTCCTGTTAGAATGCGAATCTTTTTCTTGTCGAACTCAAGTTCGAACACTGTTTCTCCCATTGTCTACTGCTGGATACATCAGTTTTGAAATTCGGCATTTAGGTATGTTGGATCACTTATGGTTTACAGAATTGCATGCTGCTTTTTCCAATTTGGAACTTGAGTTACTTACTTTCGAATTTTTTGTGGAGGAGTACAGTTGTTGAGTTCGAGATTGCGATGTCCCTTCGAATTCTTGATTAAAGAATAAAAACTTGTCTTCAAATTGATTTCTAATCAAATACACGAATTAAAGTCACGTGGTTAGAATAGAGAGTTCAAAGCTTGCCTTTATGGCAGCAAAAACTCAAAAATTACAAATGAATTGTAAATCGCGGCTCGCATAATAAATTTAGTATCCGGTGGCTAATAGTCAGATCCAATGAAAGCTTATGATAAATATTTAAGCGTGAAAATAATTTAAATTGAAATACAAAGCAGAAAATATAGATTGCTGACCATATTCCATAAAGAAAGCTTCGAAATCACTAAGAACTGAGAACTATAGCCAGTGGAAGAAATAGATCAGAACTCTTTGTAAATTAGAAGGAAATGAATGTACTTTTAGAACGACACCATAAGAGAATAGAGCAATGATTATGTTAATAGAGGAGGTAGAAAAACCGCTTCCATTGTTATTCCAGTGTTATTGTCCTGTTCGAAATGGTTAGCTGTCTGGTCCCTTTTTCTTGATTCAGCGTTTTACTCTTATTTTTATCCTTTTTCGGCTGTTACTACCAATAAATCTCTCTCTTGACTACGTTTTTGTTATTCTCAGATATTCTTATAAGCTCTCATCTGGTGAAGATAATGTGAACTGTATTGACTTTAAATCCCTAACACGAATCCTCTGCCTAATGAGAATAGTTTTTGTCTTTTGTTCGGCCATATTTAGGCGTGGTCTTGTGCGTAGTGAGTTGGATTACAAGAAGGAGAATATATACATATGTATATAAAGTAGTCGCCGTAATCTAGTAGGTAGTATGTTGGCTTATTAGACGTGAGGCCACGGTCAGATATCTCGAACGAAATGAAATTTGAAAAAATAATTTGGCACCTTCTTCTCAAAAATCTTTCGGTTGGAGTCCACTTTAAACTAAAGGGTCCGCCAAATAACTTTTTTTTTTGAAAATGCTTTAAAAAAAACTACTGAATATTTTCTCAATTTTTTTTTTTATTTGAAAGTACAATCCTTCCGGTTAATAATGGAAAATAATTACATTCAAATGGCTGCCTCAGCTGGCCATGCAGTAGCCTACAGGATCGGTCCAACTTTTAAGCACATTATCGATTGTGTGCAGCTGTATTTCACCAATGGCTTCACGAATATTGTCCTTTAAAGCGTCAATTGTCTCTGGCTTGTCGGCGTAACACTTATCTTTGACGACACCGTATAAATAATAGTCCAATGGTGTCAAATCGCAGCTCCGAGGTGGCCAAACGATATCAGCTCTGCGGCTGATAATGCGATCTTCAAAAACAGGGCGCAAAACATCGAGTGTAGCTTCGGCTGTGTGGCACGTAGCGCCGTCCTGTTGAAACCAAATGTTGCCAATATCCTCCTCTTCAATTTTTGTGGACAAAAATTCGTTCAACATGGCCCAATAACGATCGCCATTGACTGTAACGGCCATTCCTTGATCTTTTTCGAAGAAAAATGGCCCAATTATGCCTCTGGACCAAAATCCATACCAAACAGTGACTCGTTTTGGGTGCGTCGATGTTTCAATGTATGCGTGCGGGTTTTCTGTGCCCCAAATGCGACAATTTTGCTTGTTTACATACCCGCCAATATCAAAACGAGCTTCTTCTGAAGATATGATTTTTTTTTGCCAAAATCGGCATCTTCTGTACATCGATCGCAGGCCCACTTAGCGAAGCGAAAACGCGAATACACAACCATATTCCTTCAGCGGAAGGGTAAAACTAATTATCTGTCAAATCAGACATGAGCTAAGTGTTACCATTCACGAAGTAAGCACTAGTTGAAAAAAAAAAACCTTAGATGGCAGACCCGATATAAGTAATGCCACTCACGGATTAAACTAACACACACAACATGAGTGTGGTGAGAAATTAGGTCGTAATCCTGAGTGAAAGGTTGTAATGACCAATTATGTATGTAACACATGCATACAACATGTGTTTGCTGAGGAGCTAGACTGTAAGCTTTACTAAAGTGTTGTAATGGAAAATGTTATGTATCAAGTTCGAGTTGAAGCACTTCAATGGTCGGCTTTGTAAGTAGCTGCACATTTTTCAAGTACCATGCTTCTCACACCACTTATGTTGTGTGTGTTAATTTTATACATGAGTGGTGGGACCTACAGTTCCTGGCAATTTTAAATACACCCATAGTTTTTGCCAGAAATCTGCTGAGAGAAAGTGGCCGAAGAGAATTTTTGTTTCATATTTCGTTCTGTTCGAGATGTCTGACGTGTGGTTAGTACCGAGACCTCACGTCTAATAAGCCAACACACAAACCTATAGAAGTATAGTGGCCCTAAAACAAAATCTTGAAGAACATATGGCTTAATGACATACGTCTTGTTACCATTGTTCGAATCGTAATACAGTTTCCTGCATTTGAAACATTGGCGGAAGAGTAGAGCAGGATAGAATAGACAGCAGAGGAGATGAGTTTAATTTATAGCTGCTGTTCAAGATTTAGTTGCTTAACTGTTAAGAGGCCTATACTTCAGCAATATCATGCTGTTAAAATCGGAGACTCATCATAAGGACAATATATAGCATTTAATCATAACGGACTTGAGTACTCTGAAACTGAAAGAATTTTGTAAAAAAAAAATTAACAGGTCAGACCTTACGTCTAGTATAGTCAACCTACTAACCATCTTGAATAGCAGAAACTTTTCATTTAGAATTGTGCTGTAGTTACACAATCTATCACGACTATTATTACAATTACAACTACATACTTTATTTGCACGTGTAGTGATACACAAAAAACTACTAAATTTACAATCATGTTTAACATGCAATCATTCTGTGTGGTTTCTCTTTTTTTCTCATTCTATTTGAAACGTATATAACATGACTAAAAAAAGAGAAAAATAACTACGTAAACAGCTTATCCATACTTTTTCCTTTCTAAAGAAATGTTTTTTTCTTCTTTATTTTCCAAATAATGTGTTCAGTAGTGTATGTCTGTGTTGTTGTAGTTGTTTTTTTTTCATTTTTTTTGGTCGTAGTTTTTTAATCATTTGACAACATGTAAAATGTCATGTTTTCGTTAATTTCTTTAACCTTTGACGATATTAAAATCATGCCAGACCCAAAAGTAATACATACACATATACAGATGTATATATGTACATACCATATATACTTACATGTACATACAAGTATACTTGCGATAAAAAATTAACTTTTTGCCTGACTCCAGGAGATTGATTCCGTATGGGTGTACGTTTTAGTCAAAGTAGTTTGTTCAAGCAGCTTCAAGTGTTTGTTACTATTGTTTGGTGAATTTTCATATCGAGTCCTGCACTATTTTCCGGTGTAAATGTATTCTTATGAGATATCTTCAAGGCAAAGTGATTGCCGTCTTAACTCATCTACAGAATACATTTCCCATGTTATTCCGTATGTCCCTGAAAGATGGTTAAGTGCTACTCAATTTTCTTAGTTTCCAACAAACAGACCTTCGTTCATTTTGCCCCCGTTAGTATTATGTTATCAAGGCGTTGAGTTCGTTTAAGTCTCTAACCTCCAAAGGACTGTAAAATTTATTTTCAGACATTCCGTGAAGGCATAAAAAAAGTTGTGCAGATTTTAACTTTTACGAGTGCGAAGTTGAACAGATTATGTTAGCTTAGCGGATAACTTTCCGTTTAAAAGCAAGTTCACTCGGTGGCCATATGGTCCATTGTGTTACACAGTGTGAGGTAAGCCCCTTTGTCATGATCCGTTATAACATAACACCGAGCTTATTGGTACGTTCACCACCATGGCCAGATCTTCAAGCGTTCTGTCACCCAAAAATCGATGACGTCTGTCCTAAAGTGCAGGGCACTCGCCTAAAAAGTATTGCATCGATTCCATTTCCTCCATATTATGGCGGCTTCTGCAGTAATCCTTGTGGGACAGACCGAGCTTGTCAGCGAAACTGCTAATAAAACGGTGTTCCGTTAGGGTTCCTCTTAGAATGTGACCCGTTTTCTTGTAGAACTAAAACAGTTCCCTTGTTCTACCGCTGTCCACTGCTGGACATTGCAGTTTTGAAATTCGATAACCAGATATGTCGAACCACCCACAGTTTGATGAATTCAATGCTGCTTTTTTCAATTTGGAAAAGTATTCCTGTAGGGGATCATGTATCTCTTCTATTGTCGCCTCCTCAGATATCACCGATCTTTACCGTGCCAGTTCATCCGCCTTTTCGTTTTCCAGGTGAATGGATTAAATTCTAGAAAAAATGTATCCTGAAGAGACTTTCGTGCCTCTGGGTAATTTTTTGGATTTCATTTTCTTCGGCTACTTCCCATACATCAATCTTCTGGCAAAAGCTGTGAGAGTAAATAAAATTGTCTTGAAAAATTTCTTAATAAAATCTGTCGTTCAGAATTGATTTAAACTGTAGGTAACAGTCACTAATGGATAAAATTGACACACACAACATAAGTGGTGATGTAAGAAGCTAGGTCGTAAACTTGACTGAAGGGTAGTAATGACCAATTTAGTAAGTAAGAAGAGAAAAAAGTTCTACATAAGTATTCGGAACGTACTTTCCGATCAGAATTCTTACTTACTTAACTGGCCATTAACAACCTGATTAACGGAGATCGGTCTGCCTTAACACATCCCTCCGGGTTGCTGCTGCTTCTTGTGAGCCTATGCCAGTTGGTCACACCAATTGATGACAGGGTTTCCTCAATCTGGTTTTTCCGTCACAAACAAGGTCGTCCTCTTCGCAAATTTGCACATCAAATATCCGTCCCGCCGGAGCATCATCCTCCATTCGAACGACATGGCCAAGTCAGCGCAGCCACTGGATGTTAATACGCTGCACAACGTCCATGTCGTTGAGGAGCTTATAGAGTTCACTGTTGGATCGGATGCGGAAATCATTGCCAACTCGCACTGGACCGAAGATCTTAAATAGGTCTTTTCTCTCGAATACCTTTAAGGCTGCTGCATCAGTCAAGTCATTAAGCACGGGGAGAATGAGCGTCTTGTGGGGAATTAGGTTTTTCGTACGAGAGAGGTCCCTCCTGCTCAATTGCCTATTGAGACCATAGTAGCACCTGTTGGCAAGAGTTATCCTGCGCCTGGTTTCTAGACTGACATCATTTCTTTTATTCCGATCAGAATAAAATTTTAGTCTCTCGGTATAGAATTTAAAGATCTTAAAGCAAGTAAGCAAGAATTTCAACCATCATTAGACCATGTAATGGATGCTGAACACTTTAGAATGGTCGCCGTGGCTTACTAAGGGAAGGAGAGTTAAAAATTCCACTATAAAGAAGTAAGAATTGACTCTTATAAGACACCTGGGAGTTAGTTCAGTAACTACAATAATGTGACTCAGCGTTAGTAGAAAGGCTTGTAAATTTAATAAAGAGGGAAACTCTTTTTTTTCCGTAGCTAACTGTTAAATTCATACACAAATATGGAGGTATATATGTAGGTAAGTATGTGTGCACGTAGTATATCCTTAAATATTATTTTTGTTGCCATGTATTCCAATGGCTTGATTTTTGTTACTGTTTTTCGTCATTAAATAGATGGGTGTGGCGTCTCTCCTGGCGTTTTTTTTTCTGTGTTTTTGTTTTATTTTTTTCTTATTTAATAATTTTTATTTTTTTTAATTGTTTAATGTTTATTGTTATTGTATTTTTGTTTTATTATTTTATGATTTGTTTGTGGTTTTCTTTAATATCCTTTATTTTTCTTCTCATTTTTTATTTATTTGTTCGCATTCCTGGTGTTGTTTTTATGGTTTTATTTTCGTATACGAAGTTTTTATGGCTGATAGTGTTTCTTTTCATGTTTCTTTGGCAGGTTTATTCTATTGGGCCGTCAAACATTTTGTTTCAATTATTTTTTTTCCTTTACTTGTAAAGAACAGACGTCAACCTGGCTGGTGGTAATATGCCTCACGTTCATGCAATTAAATGTTTTGCCAAATAAATATTAAAAAAATTGGGGGGAGACCGTAAAACGTTACAAAATAATTTTTTTTTTAGTTTATGTCTTCATTAATGCTGCATAAAAACAGTGTTTTTGTCATAATTTTTGACTCATTATCCTGATTAAGTCATTTGTGCCAGTGAACTTTTTCCATTCATCTTGGCATGTTATTAAAGATTTATTTTTTGTATTTGTTTTGTATTTACAAAAATGTAGTAAAAAAATTTTAGTTTTGTGAAAAATATTGTGACTTAAGCATTGGTTACATGGTAAGCATGAAAATCATTAAAATGTATTGCCAAACGAATATGTAGGTTTTCAGGGTGGTATTTTTCACCCTTAATTAGAGTGTTTTTTTATGTACGACTAAAACTCAGGGAAATAGGCATAAGCATAGGGCATAAGCAAATATGTAATCTGCTTGTACTGTAAGATAATGGACAGACCTCTGAGGAAAGAGTATTCTGCAAACAAATAGTTCTATGCGCTGTTGCAACATACGATGTTTTAATCGTTTACTTACTTACTTAATTACAACTCTTTAGTCAGGATTACAACCCAGTTTCTCACACCACTTACGTGGTGTGTTAATTTCATACATGATACAGCTTAAAGACGATTTCGAACTACAGATTTCTAAGAAACTTTTCACGGCAATTTTATTTACTCTCAGAGAGATTTTGCCAGAAATATGCTGAGAAGAAATCGTAGAAGAAATATTTTTTTTTTGAGTTCGTTTTTTGTTCGAGATGTCTGACCTGATGTTTGAACTGTGGCCTCACGGCTAATAGGCCAACACACTACCTACTAGACTACGGCGATTAATCATCGTTCGGGTGTCGAAAATTGGAAAACAAAAATCAGCTTAAAGAGCTCCCTGAGGTCCATTTTTAGCATACCTTTTCAAGTATTCTGGACTTTGTCGTAACGATAGCAGTTGTAACGTTGTTTTTCTGGGCTAGAAATGTGTCTGTAGAAATGTGTTGCTTCTGTAGACCCGTATATACAATAAAAAAAGAAATAGCTTATTGCGGTCAAATCGCATGATCTTGCTGGTCAATGAACTGTTCCCAAACGTTGGATTATTTGCTCTTTAAACTCGCCTCTTATAACTTCTAGTATTACTTAAGATTGTCCATCATTAGCGGGGTGTACTGTTTAATGTCAACTTCAATTAAAAGAGTCTAGAAGGTTCTTCACTTTAATTAGTAATTCTCTGAGATTTGGGCAGAAGACTGTTGAGAGGTGGTACGTGCTAGTTCTAATATTTCATTGCATGTGGCACCGTCTTGTTAAAGCCACATGTTGATCTTGTCCAATTTTTTAATTTTGAGCAAAAAATGTCAGTAAACAACACTCGATGTTCCGCTTCACTTACTGCAACGCTGTAATTTTCATTCATTTCGAAGAAGTATGGCCCGATGGTAATGTCAACGAACCACGAACCTCACTAAACAAAGTGCATTGCCAGCTCTGGAAATGCTTTTGCTCTACACATTGATAAACACAATTGGACTCTCTTATACATGATCATACAAACATACATAATTGGTCATTACAACCCTTCAGTCAGGATTACGACCTAGCTTTTCACACCACTTATATTGTGTGTGTTAATTTTATACATGAGTGGTGGGACCTACAGTTTAAAGTCGACTCCGAACGACAGATTTTTTGAAAAACTTTACATGGCAATTTTATTTGCTCTCAGAGTTTTTGCCAGAAATCTGCTGAGAGGAAGATGCCGAAGAAATATTTTCTCATATTTTCGTTTTGATGTCTGACATGGGGTTTGGACCGTTGCCTCACGTCTAATCAGCCAACACACTACCTACTAGACTACGGCGACTTCAAGAAGCCTAAAAAAACTTTGTAACACTGTGCTATGCTTGAGAGTATAAATTCGATTGTGGAACACAGCAAGGGCAAGGTAAACGACCCCGTTGTACTAGAAGTCTATGTAGTCTAGTAGTTAGTGTGGTTTAAACTCTAACGTAGACGTTTCAAGCAAAACGAAATGTGAAAAAAATATTTTTTTGGTGACTTTCTTTCACCAGTCTTCTGGCAAAAACTCTTGAGAGCAAGTTTCCCAAAAATCTGTCATTCGGAGTCGACGTTAAACTCTAGCTGCTGCTACATATGGATAAAATTAACACACACAACATATGTAGGTGGTGTAAGAAGTTGTAATCCTGACTAAAGGGTTTTAATGACCAATTAAATAAGTAATCGAACCCGTTGGTATTTACTGTGAAGCAAAATAGTTGAACGGGGATAATATAGTGCACTGTGTGTACTTTAAATGTGAACTTAAAAGAAAAAAACCGGGATGCTAAAATATAAAACCGGACATAAGAAGGCAAGAAGATGCTATGAAGATGCCTTCATTTTGAAATTGGGGAATCAGGAGGTGTGTGTGTATTCGTCGTACTCTAGTAGGTAGTGTGCTGACTTATTAGACTTGAGGGGAACCAGGAGGTGTGTGTGTAGTCGTCGTACTCTAGTAGGTACTTGTTGGCTTATTAGACGTGAGGCTACGGTTCAAACACGAGGTCAGACATCTCGAACACAGCGAAAAATGACTAAATAAATATTTCTTCGTCGGCTTCTTCTCATTAGATTTATGACAAAAACCCTGAGCATAAATAAAATTGCCATGAAAAGTTTCCCAAAAATCTGTTGTTCGGATTCCACCTTAAACTGTAGGTCCCGCTACTTATGGATAAAATTAAAACACACTACATGGTTGGTGTGAGAAGCTAGATCGTAGACTTAACTGAAGTTTGTAATGACAAATTATGCATGTATGAATGAATGCTACACCATAAAACGAAACATAGGGAGACGGGCCAATGCTTTGAAGCTGCCTTCAATTTCAAATTGGCGAGCCAGGAGTATGTGTGAGTAGAGAATTGTTATTTTCAGGATTACGATGGCAATTAGAATGTTACAACACACTTCAGAAAAAGAAAAAACTCCTTCTCTCTGAGAATAATATATCCCAAGAGATTCTAATATTCTAGAGCTTCATACACAACTGATGAATTTGATGGAGGAATGCATAATAAACGTTATGCTGCTATCGGGCCATAAGTAAGGCTATGGGTATTAAATTATTAACGCTTCTCAAGAGTGTTTTTTATAATTTGAAAACCTTCCTTGGTACGCCTAAAAGAAGGCCTTTTATGTAGCGTTTGTTACATAATAATCTCGAGGTACTAACCTGATTAAAAGTTTAGTTTGGAATCACTGACTTTAGGAGTTTATCTATCATGTAAATAGGCCCTCATTTAAAAAACAGTTGCATTGCAAACACCTTCTTTTAAATATTTTACGTATATTTTATTAGTAAATGAAATCGAATATAAAAGTAAACAAAAATTAAAAAAAAATGCAACAAAACTTAAAACTAAAACTTTAAATATTTTTAAATAATTATTACAAATACAACAAATAAATTGAGACAAGTATGGTAAATATAAGTAACAATAACAACAATAACAAAAAAAGGAATGTATTTCCATTAAATACTATAAAATACTGCATATTGTGTGTGTTTGTGTGTGTCATTAATTGTAAGCTACCATGGCAGTATTACCACCAGCCCTTGACTTTGTGCAAGACAGTCTTGAAAACTGGTACTTTAACGGGGAAGGGACGTGGTATTTTAATGGGTACATATTTAACAACCGGATATGGCACTCTCTTCTCAACCGGTACGGGTACATGTTTCTCCACTGGATAGGGCACAACACGTTCCACCGGTATTTTCAATTCTTTCTCAATGGGCACCTGAACATTTTGTGTAACGGGTATATGAATGGGTACCGGTTTGCTTACCGGTATAATGACAGCATGTGAAATGGGTATTTGTACGGGTTCACGTACTGGCACATGTTGCTTCTTTACAACCGGATAGGGTACATAGTTAATGACATCGGGTTGTTTTTCTTGTTGCTCTTGATGTTCGTATTCATGCTGTAGAGCTGCTGCCGCAGCCGATGCCGATGACGAAGAATGTCCTCCTGAGTGTAAATAATTGCTGTTATCATGTTCATCATTGTATGCGCTGGACGAGGAGGTGTCTGCTTCCGTATGTTCTACACTATTATAGAAGTTTTCATGTTGAAATTGTTGCTGTTGTTGTTGTTGGTATTGGTGTTCTTGTTGGGACACTTGATAGGGTAGTTGATGTGATGCCTGATACTCTGGCTGATGGGGTGAATTGTATTCATTAAAGGCGGAAGCTGAATCGTAATGATGCAGAAAATTGCCTTCAGAGATTTTATCGTTAGTATTACTGCTACTACTGCCACCACCACTACCCGTAGCAATAGCATAAGGTGTTGAGCCAGCTTTCGAAGCAATAAATGATGTTGAAAGTTTACCAAAGTTCCATGATGGCAGGAAACCATCACTTCCGCCATTACTGTTACTGCGGCCACCATGACCACCACCACCACCACTGCCGCCGCTTGGTCCTGAAGCTGCATTATGCGTACCAGCAGTTTGCAAATTATAGATGGCCGAGTGTAAAGCGGCTGCATTAGCAACACCCGCATTGGCATAGTGTTGTGTGTACGATGATGCACTACCACCTCCACCTTCACCTTCACCTGCATAATTGTTTTCTTCTTGCTCTTCATAAATGGGTTTTGCTTCGGTGTATTGTTGTTGATGTATCCGTTGCTGTTGTTGTTGCAGTTGTTGTTGTTGCTGGTGTGCATCATAACTATTGCCAGTGCCTCTAATGGTGTGCTGTGATAGTCCTGCAAGTCCATTAAATCCTGTTGATGCCCAGGCACTACCGGTAGAAAAACTTCTTTTAATTTTTGAATTTACCACAGATGATGGATCTTCAATTTGTTGCTGCTGCTGTTGCTGTAGACCTTGAACCGTATGACGTGGCTTTCGATTAACCAATCCACCACCACCAGCACCACCCTTTACCACCCGATTATTTATGTGGGCAAAACTGTTCACATCCATTTCCGTGCCTTTCAATGATAGCGATAAAGACGATGATGATGATGTTGCATCAACAACAGTTGCCATGGCTAAGTATGAAGACGTAGTTGTTGTTGTTAATGATAATTCGTGTACAATTAATAAAGCTGCCACCACGTACAACAGTTGCTATTGTATGTTGCAACATGATGAGTTTTTAAAGTTAGAAAAAATATGAAAAAAAAATAAAAAAAAAACATTTTTTAAAGAGAAAGAAAATTATGTTACAATGCAACAACAATGTTGCAACTATTGCAGTTTTGTTGTTGCTTTTTCTATTTTCTATTGCTAAAACGTTAATTTATGCTTTTGTTATCACGTTGCAAAATTTTTGTTTATTTCAAGCGACCAGAAAGAAAGGAATTGGGCAAGTAAGTGATACTGAAAGTATTACGAAATTTTTAAAGACATCTGCATGAGTTGTTTTTGTTGTTGTCTTTTATGAAATATGGGTTATTGTTAAGGTTAGTATTGGGGAATATGTAGGAAACTTGTAAAACATTTTATAAAATTTATTTGTAATACAGCGATTTAAAGACGTAAGAAAACAAAAAAATTTTAATTTATGAAAGAAAGTACCCCAAAACTGTTTAATCAGCGAAAGGAAAAATGAAAGCTGCTTCCACAAAAGTTTGTGATTTGAGATCTGCATTGTAAAGTCGACCGCAGATAATCCCTTTTTCTCAGATACTTTTTTACATCGGGTATATATGTACATACATACATCATTGGTCATTACAACCCTTCGTTCAGGGTTACAACCCTGCTTTTCACACCACTTATGTTGTGTGTGTTAAATTTTATACATGAGTGTCGGGGACCTACAGTTTAAAGTCGACTCTGAACGACAGAGTTTTTGCTAGAAATCTGGTGAGAGAAAGTCATCGAAGATACATATATTTTTTCATATTTCGTTTCAGATCGAGATGTTTGACTTGGCTTAACGTGACTTGACGTGGCTCGACGTGGCTTAACGTGGCTTGACTTGGCTTGACGAGGCTTAACGTGACTTGACGTGGCTCGACGTAGCTTGACGTGGCTTGACGAGGCTTGACGTGGCTTGATGTGGCTTGACGTGGCCCGACGTGGCTTGACGTGGCTCGATGTGGCTTGACGTCTAATAAGTCAATGTGCTACCAGTTAGATTACATCCTAGTATTCACTTAGGCCTAGTATTCATTTAGCATTCACTAAATGCTTAAAAGTTATAATGGTAGTTTTTTGTTATTTATTTTGTTTGCAGCATAAAACAAATTTCGTGACATGATACAATGCCAAATTTGCTCAATAATGTACGTTATTTTACCAGTAAAACTTTTCATGGCAATTTTATTTACTCTCAGAGTTTTTGTCAGAAATCTGCTGAGTGGAATTCGCCAAAGAAATATTTGTTCTTATTTCGTTTTGCTGGGGAAGTCTGACCTGGTGTTTGAACCGTGGCCTCACGTCTAATTAACTAACACACTATCTACTAGACCACTGCCACTTCTTTTTATATTTATACCACGTGTGTATAGCACCATTTAATTCCTCGTAACAAAAATATGTATCAGAAGGTGCTGTACACAATACTAAAAGTAAAATAAAACCTGTGTATTCCTAAAAAGACGCAGTTCATGGTAGAGTACGTAATGGACTTCTGGTCTAAATGACGAGTTTCATCCGTACCTTGTGTAATCAACTTTGAACGCGATCGCTGAAAAAGAAACGAAATATTGGGTAGGGATATGCGATTACTGTTCCAATGAATAAATTAATTCGATTATTTAATGTCCACTTCAAATGACATATTTGAGAAATCATTACCAGAAAACTACTCAGAGGAGGTCGTAGAAAGAAATATTTTTTTATTTTGGTTTCAATATATCAGAGCTGAGATCTGAATGGAAACAACACCTCTTTAACATTTTATCTACTAGATTACGACGATCAGCTTGAAATGTCTGTCTTATACAAATCCAAGATGTAGGCCATGGTTGATCATAAGAAATCTAAGCGAAAAACTCATAAGCTTAGCGAGAGGAGCTTCACAAAAGAGCACAAGTGGCTCAAATTTTTCTCAGTACTTTTCGGAATTTGAGGAGGTTAATGTATTAGAACATCTTGATTAGAATTCAAGTCAATTATTATTCACAATGCCTATTGTCTGAGCATTAAGGCTTTTTATCGAAACTCAATAAGCCAAGTACCATACGAACTATTGCTGAGCGACCCAACTAAGTTAAACGTTGGTGTGTTTAATGGCATTAGGCGTGTTTTTTAACATCACTATTTAACTGGGTGCTATCATTACATGAAGTATGAATAGTCGACAAGAAGATCTGTAGGATAGCGCATAATTTTTGAGACATGTCTGTTCAATTATATCAAATTCTTCAGATAGCAGCCGATTTTGAACTGCATGAACAGAAAAGAAAGCTTCTATATAGTAACAGCTACAATCCTTCTAAATTCAGAGTCCATAACGTGAAACTCAAGGACATCTAATCGTTTTACTGGAAAGCAACATGTCATATATAATGTTTTGCTCGTCGTCATTTGATTACGAGGAGCCTCTATACTGAGCGTAGGCTGTCTATAAGTTGTCTTCATATTTGTTGACGGCCTGTTATATCCAGTTCTCCAGTGTTGTTAAAGCTGCTACCAAAACTCTGCGATATGGAGTTTATTTCCTGAATCGTCGTCATATGAGTTTTGGCCTTCTTCTTTTTATGCTTCCTTGAAAGTTGTAAATTACGGTATGATAATAAAGTTTCCGAAATTGTTTATGAAGCATTATGTTCATTGGAATACTCAAATTTCTACGCTCGTCCCATATATATTTCTATATATCTATCCGGATTAGGTATACGTGTAAGGCAGATAATCTTACCAGGATGATCATGTGTACATGCATGTCGGAGAGTCTCGCAAGGATGCTAATCAGTATACCAATTCTTCCTACTGAGTGTCATCTGGCTTTGATGGCAAGTAGTATTTTCACGCTAGGTTTCACAGAAAGAGGGAATTAATCTTTCTAAGAGAATTCAAAGAAATAAATTCTCTTTGATGGAATTTTCTTCGAAAATTAAATAAAATTTTAAGAGTAACTAGAGAAGAAACAAAAAATGGCACTAAAAATTATTTTTCTTCAAATCTCCACCAAATTTTTTTTTAAGAAGAAAGCACTACAAAGGTTGAAATAAAGCCTCGGTTAGCTAAACGTTCACGGAACTTACGTTTGTTTTTACTATATCAAGAGCAATGTAAAAGCATAGTGAAATTACATTACAGTTCGATAATCGCTCTCATTGCTTTTTGTATTCTAAAAACGAATGTACGTTTCGTGAACGTTTGGCTAACCGGGTCTTAATATTCAATAAATAATTTAAAAAATAAGAAAACTACGGTCTCTTTTATATTTTACTACTGGAGGCTATTTAACGCTTCCTTCAATGTATCCATATTTTCCAATGTTTTTCCGCTTTCCATTTTATGCTTAGACTCGTTTCGGCCACGGAAAGTCCTTTCTTTTGGATGACCAAATGAGATAAATGTTTATCCTTTATTTGCATTGACCATTTTTTTTTTTTTTTTTTAAATAAACCAGCACTCAGGGGATGGCCCCTACTCATGCAGTGCATTGTGCAGGTTTTTTAGGAAAGGTGGAAAGGGGGAAGATGCGAACGGCAAGGAAACGAGTTGCTGCTAGGTGACTATAAAATGGCCAGTGCTATACCTTCACCATTAGACAGTCTACAGGCAATCGTCCCCAAGAAGCCCGCAGTTTCTGACACCACTTATGTTGTGTGTGTTAATTTTATACATAAGTGGCGGGACCTACAGTTTAAAGTCGACTCCGAACGATAGATTTTTTGAGAAACTGAGAAGAAATCGCCGAAAAAATACTTTTTGTATTTTTTTATTTTTTTTTATTTTTTGTTGTCTGGCCTGGGACTCAAACCCTGGCTTTTACGTCTAATAAGCCAGCACACCACCTACTAGACCACGGCGACCCTCAAATAACCATAAACACTTTTTTCTTTGACACACTGTAGAAAATCATAATATTTAACATCTTGTGTTATTTCTCAAAAATATTTTTCCACTTGAATTTCATAAACTGCCATAAACACTTATTTTTTTTTATTGCCTTTTCCTCTCTGCATTATTACTTGTTTTCGTTAGTGTTTCTCCACACTAAGTTTTAAGCAGGCAGTTTGGATTAAATCCCCAATAATACTCTGAGACTGATTTAAGAACATTAGTGGGTTGTATGCCACACAGACACTCACATAGCAAAAGTAAAGCTATCCATCTCATCTGTTTGGTTTGTAGCACTGTTACCCCCCCTTAAGTTATTGTCTATTATCGACTGTCTATGAGTTTATCATCGTCATCTGTTTTCTGTATTCAGTTGAGGCTAAAACTTTATGTGCCGGCTTATGTTTGTGCCGTTGAGTTGAGTTCAGTAGAGTTGAGTAGAGTTTAGTTCCTTAGTACGGTTGATTGATTTAAGTTTTGCAGCTTATGTGGTTTGTGTGATTTGTGCCATACACGAATGAGTTGTATGGCATTGGTCTAACTCACTGGCAGGCATGCTGGTAGGAAAGCATACAGTCAGACTAAATGAGACGACGTTCAGGCTGCATTAATTTAACTCCAACAGTGGCAATAGCCATGAAGATGATGTTGATAATTTTGAGGGCACCATGTCATGTGTGCATTCAATAGTTTCATCTGCAGCACGTTTTTTATTTATGATTTACGTTTAAGCCACGTTCAATGTTTAGAAATCTTATGGTTAAATGAATCAATATTTTCTTTTTGATTTAAACTTTTAAATTTTTAATTGTTTTTCGGTTTTTTTTATAAAATTTTTTAATCCTTTCACTTAATATTTTTTCTTTCAACACTTTTCTTACCCAATTTCCTTGTACCATTTTGTTTAGATTTGCTGGAACACTTTGTTTTACGTTAACTTCTCCAACCAAATCCTTTGTTTTTCAATAAATTTTCAATGAATTTAAACTTGTGTTGTGAGTTTGTTTATCCCTTTTTGGTGGTTATCAAGTAAATGCTGCTTAAATTATATTTTGCATTTGAATTTATATGATTTGAAAAAATCGTATATTTTTGCAGAAGGAAAAACATTTCATTTAGTTTCTAACTTTACTTTTCCTTCTCTTTTCTTTTTTCCTTATTTTATTTTTTGCTCAAAACTATGAATTCAAAGCCAAATTGTGGTGTTTGGCAAATCAAATGAAGCACAACAAAATATCTTGTATTTGTCTTAGTGTCTCTAAGACAACTTAACTCTCATCTCTCATGTTGTATATGTATATGTTTGTAACACAAAAATGAAGAGAGTAACTGTAAATGTCTTATTATTTCTCCTTTTTCCATGGAAATATCTATTCCGCCATACTTTTGTTAAGTTGGTAGCTAATGTTGTTGTTGCTGCTAATATTTAGACACTATTCCATAGCCAACATTGTGAATTTGGCGCCATAGAATTGAACGGATGCAAGTGTAACAGAAATTATTGCATTCAATGCAATGCAATTCATTCAATTCAATTCGAGTCAATTCATTTAGTCATTTTACTCAATGAGAGCCAAGTTTTATAGACAAAAAGCGAACAAATGAAATAAAATCACAATAACAACATCAACAAAAACATTAAAATTTCAACATTCAATAGAAAGGAAATTAGGCAGACGTCAGTCTTAGACATTAAGTCGCATTTAGTTAAAGTTTTAAACTCATAACGATCTTCTTGGCTAACTATTCGAAAGGCATTAACGCTAAAATATGTACCACATTTGCATAGCTCTACCAAAAGTGCTTAAACAATATTGATAAGGTCCTTAAAGGTACATTAAAACCCAGTTTTATTTGAAGCTCAAAATGAATTTTAAAGAATTTTTAAGGTTAAGTTAGCTCTGGAAAGGATACTCGAATTCAAAAAATCGACTTTAAGCATTAGTTCCCACCACTCGTGCATAAAATTAACACACACACACTTAAGTGGTGGGAAAAGCTAGGTTGTAATCCTAACTAATGGGTTGTAATGACCAATTATGTGTGTATGTGGATGGGGAAGGAAGAAACTCCAGCCAAGAAACCTAAGTCTATGCTTCAGCACACAGACTTTGGCTCCCATACGTTAGGTTAGGTCGGAGTGGTAGCTCTGATATCACAAAGCGCACTTGAGCACGTATAGCGGCCCGTTGTGATGCCACGAATGAACGCAGTCCCTGTACTAACCAAGTGCCACCAAAATCAGGGAAAAGGAAGAAGTTGGTCAGCACAAGGGCTGCACAACAAAAGCACGACTACCCCGAACTGGAAAACCAGCCAGAAAGTTTGATGAACGAAGCTATATCCTTGATGTCAATAGATGATAGCTCCGTTAAGCTTACAAGGAATGGGGAGCCAAATAACCTATATCTACACCTAGCAAGAGACAGGCACTGACAAAGAAAGTGAACAACAGTCTCCTCTTCCTCAGCGGACCTGCATCCACGGCAGAAGTCGTTGAAAGGAGCCTCATTCTTTCCGCGTGTCTACCCATGACGCAATGACCTGTAAGCACGGCCACTGTAGTCGAGATGACATCACGACCAAGACCAAGTAATCGGTTGGTACGCATTCTATCCATCTTGGGCCAGGTGAGTCTAGCGGTGGAGCAGGACTCCTCATTGACCCAGGATATGTTGGCGTCCCGAAAGAACTTCCGCGCAATAGTCAGCTTGACCGAGGCAAGTGGCATACCCAATTCAACAGAAGAGGATTCCGGAAGGAGCTCACCAGCTCTGGCGAGCTCGTCGGTCCTACAGTTTCCCGGAATTTCACTGTGCCCAGGGACCCACACCAGAGAGACACTGGTGAAGCGCCCCGAGAGAAGGTCGATACAGCCGCGACATTCCCTAACGATCCTAGATCCCATACGTTACTACAAATCCTACAGAAAGAAGAAGTTCTCATGTTCCACATACTGGCTTTTACCTCACGGCGCCGTGTCCCGTGAAAAAACCTATTAAAAAATTAGTGGACTATCTCTCTCAAGTTTCAGAACCCAGATAATTCTAAAATGGTCTAGCCTGGGCAGCAAAAACATAGAGATTCTGAAATCTCCACCGTTTCCTTTAAGAAAAATGAACTCCCCATCTTAAAACTTGTCTATCTATTTAAAGAAGTCTCTCAAGGGAGATCTAATCGATCTCATACACTCGGTTCGTGCCCTACGCCGCTCCTTCTCTTGCCATTTCATTTGCAGCCTCATTACAATTTACATTACAATTCTCTGAAACCTAACACAGTACCACCATGTTTCTGTTCAGAATCATAGTGGAGGGCTATTTTGCAGATTGTAACAACCATTCTAGAGTTAGCATAGTGAAAAGTTAAAACAGTTTGACTATCCATATAGATAATAACCGTATCCCTCGGTATCAGACTGCGTTACCTTAGTCATCGTAAACAACATGGTATACACTCCTCAGGCAACCTATAGGACAGGTTAATGTCATCCACAAAATAGCCCCCATCCCAGTCTGTAAAGCTTCCAGGGTTCGTACAGCCAAGTCGATAACCCTATAAATCCTAGCATGTCTAGACTTACTCAGATAATCTCCACCTCCACTCGAAATAGTCATAGAATCATTGCCGACGATGCGTATGGAGACACATCTGATCACCTTGTTCAGCAACATCCTCCGACTCGGTGACTTCAAAGTTTCCCACCGTATACGATGCCGTATATAAGACCGGGATTATTGGAAACTGGCTAGCGTTTACCAAACTTGTTATAATTTAGGGGATTAAAGGCGTGAAGTAACTTTTAATGAAAACAATAAACAGATCAATGACTGAAATAGATGTGTTAACTTGTAATTCTGTTCTTGGATTACCTATCGTATGCCGAGACGACAATTTCGTACAGGGAGTACCTTCTCGCTAAAACTGTTTTTCCTCTAGCGGAGGTTAGAAGAAATTAATAAGAAACAGTTCTAGTTCGATTCCTAGCTTTTTCTTATTCCATTTCTGTTATTTGTTATGCTTTGCTTCAGTTTCTTTAAACAAATATTTCCAGCTAAGCAGATGATTACTTCACTGTAGCAGTTTCTAGAATTATAGGGTTGCCTAGGTGCAGTGCTTTCTATAAAAACGTATTTGGTTGTTGTATTCGTTATAGCAGATAGGAACCTTGCTTATTGCGTTACAGTGAGGGCACTGCCTGACATTCTTATAATAATCGTAGTTGATGTAAGTTTTTCTGGGAAGTCTTTTTCTGATCGTTTGGATCAGTTATTTGGGGAGAGAATGAAGCCTCTCAGTTTTTTTTTTTTTCAATTTCGAAATAAAAGTGATGAAAAATTATTTGTCTTCCACTCTTTTCAACTTGGAATGCTTGTGTTTAAGAGTCGCCGTAGTCTAGTGTGTAGTGCGTAGGCTTATTAGATGTGAGGCTACGGTTCAAACCCGAGATCGGACATATCCAACAAAACGAAATATAAAAATATTTCTCCGGCATCTTCCTTTCAGCAGCATTCTGCCAAAATCTCTGAGAGTAAATAAAATTGCCATGAAAATGTTTTTCAAAAAATCTGCCATTCGGAGTCGACTTTAAACTGTATGTCCCGCCACTCATGTATAAAATTAACACGCACAACATAAGTGGTGTGAGGAACTAGATCGTAATCCTGACTGAAGGGTTGTACTGGTTGTAGCTTGTGTTTATAGTCAAGCACTTTAATCATGCTATAGCTAACCCAGTTTAGAAGGCATTGTTCGACACTGGCTGAGTCGTTTGAAAGCTACAACTGTTGAATCAGCGACTATCGTAAGAGTACCAATAACCAGCCAAGTACGTTTTGAAAATTATAAAGGTACGGGCAAGGTACATTAGCGTTCTTTATTTAATTTTCTAAACGAACTTCTTTTCTTCGAAGAGTCAGTAGATCGAACTCTTTGCAGAAACAATGTCAAAATCATAAAATAAAGCGATTAGCGAAGCACAGCGGGTGTTAACATTGTTATTTTGACTTTAATTTCGGTTTTCTTAATCAATCAATTAAATTTCTTTAATGCCACAAACCTACTGTAGGGCATTTAAAAAGTACATTAAAGCAAATCACTCAATGAGTTCTCCAATGATGTTCTAATAAATGTTAATGAAATAAGACGAAATGACAGTTGACTTAAACATTACATTGGTAACACAGCAGTTGTATGTATGTATGTAAGTACATTGTTTGATGGAATTTGGCGTGTGACAAAAATAAAAAAAAAATTTTTTTATTTCGCATCTCAAGTAGTCAATAAAATTTTAATTTAATTTTTATTACACTCACTAAGCTGTTACAGAATTTTAAAATCAAAAAAGTACTTGGAAAGTGCTTAAAACTCAAAAAACCTTTCTTTCTATTGCCAAACACGACGTTGTCTATTCAAAAACAGAAAACAAAAATTCAGTTTTAAAGCAAAGTTCGAAAAGTGTAATAAATGCTTTGGATTGTGGATATGTTTGTGTAATTAAAAATCGCTTAAAGACAAAAGTTTTAGGAAGTGTTTCCAAATTGAGATAATTTTCAATATGAAAAGAAAATTTTTGTTTTTGAATTTTTCACAGGATGTATTTAAAATTTTATTTGCCTCTGCTTTTTTTATGGAGTATTGTGGTCTTAATAGCTTAACGTTTTGGTACACAACACACTATGCAGCCAAGTGATGTAATGTCATGAAATTGAATTTGAAATTTTATGCACATTTGGCCTTCAATAATTTTATGATGATATTTAATAAAAAAAACCAAAACAAAAACAATTTGTCGATCAAATTTATTGCAATTATTAAGATTTGGTTGCAAATTATGTGTAGCAAATGAAAAGTTTCAAGTTTTGATGGAAATTCGTATCAAATGCTTTAAGCCAACTTTTATCTCAAGTGGACCCGCTAGCATATTTAAGATTTCAATAAAAAATTTTATAGTAATTTGGGTCCAGTTTAATCACATTTGGAATGCATTGAATTTCCTATCATACATACATACGAGTATGTACGTACATACATAATTGATCAGTACAACCCTTCAGTTAGGATTACGACCAGGCTTCTTACACCACTTATGTTATGTGTATTAATTTTATACAAGACTGGCGGGACCTATAGTTTAAAGTCGACTCGGAACGACAGATTTGTGAGAAACTTATTCAAGGCAATTTTATTTATGCTCAGAGTTTTTGCCAGAAATCTGCTGAGTGGAAGTCGTTTTGCTGGAGATGTCTGACATGGGGTTTGAACCGTTACCTCACGTCTAATAAGCCAACACACTACCTGCTAGACTACAGCGACTTCTAACGCCGTAATTGATGATGTGCCGTGCTTACGTTGTATTCTTAATCTGCGCTCAGTTCAATTTAGGCACAAAGTACAGAGGAAAAGAAGTAGCTATACTATCTGGTAGCCAGGCAGCAATCCGAACACTTGGCTTCTATCAGATTGACTCCTAGTTATTATGCAACTGTTTGAGTAGAGCATCCTTTATCACCTTTGCATGGATCTCAGATCATGTAGCAGATATGATTCGTAGTATTATGCAACTGTTTGAGTAAGCTGACTCAGCTAGGCAGAGGTTCCTTTGTCACCTTTTGATGGATCTCAGATCTTGTGTTAATTGGGAGCAAAGAGTGATCAGATGTGCCTGTTAAGAAAGCAACATTTACATAAATCCTTGATGTGGGTAGAAACTTTCTGTGGACTGGGAAAGCCAGTTTGTAAGTATATACCTAGCCAAGTAGTTTTTATAGAGAGGCATAGACACTATGTTGAGATAATCTAACACGATTTAAGTTTTGAAGCCGGAAAAGATTTACGTCTCTGGCTTTTGATCGGACATTGTGGACTCAAAGGATATTTGTTCGGAATTCAAGGCCAATAGGTATTCACTGATGATGAGAAGAACCATAATGCTTTAGAATGAATAATCTGGAGTATTTTAAAATATTATTCCTTTTGATATCGGACAGAATCGTTGTGTTTATCAGGGCAACAGGGTAAACATTATAGTGAAACCCTTTACAAGTTCTGGACGGAACTTTTGTACATCTACATGAATATGAACAAATAGAAACGTTGGATTATTACACAGAAAGTAATTTTAATTACTTCAATTAAACAATCAATATGAGCCATAATTTGTGCCTTTCCTTTCTAAGGGTTTCTCCCCTTTTTTGCGTTCAACTCTAATTTCGTTTTTAATATTGCTTTCAACCTTCAACATCCTGTTGGAAGAGTATAACAAAATTACATTCTCATTTGTGTCCCTTTTATGCCTGGTCATGGTGACAATACTCCACCACTACTGTTGTATTGTTGCACTGCCTTATCATTTCCTAACTTTCTAAAACACTAACAGAGAGCAGTACAGCACAGCTCACTTGTGTCTGTTGACACATTTTTTCAAACACTTCAGCTGTTTTGTTCACACTTTTAAAAATGCATAATAACAACAACAGGAATAACAACAACAATAAGAAAAAAAAAACAAAAATATCTGTTGCTGTAGGTTCCTTCCTTCTTTCACCCAAATTACAGAAATGAAAACAAAATCAGTCTGAAGTAGAAGTACAACGAACGAACGTGTATTACAGCATAAATGCTGCTACTCTTTCTTTTCTTTTCATTACTTTTCTTTCATTAACCGTCATAACCGTCTTTATTCATAAACAAAAAAAAAACACATTTAAGATCACTTAAAAGAAGGCAGAAAAAAACTTGTTTGTTAATGTTTTTCTTTTGGTTGTTACCAATAAAAGTGGCCACAACTACAAATTATCATTTAAAGTTGGTTGCGCATGCACTGCTCTACTCTGGTTGCAACAAAAAATACACACACCGCTGCCAATTGTTGTTATGACTTACGACTGGTGGTGTGGTAGTGGCACTTGAATCTTTGGAAGTTCAAAGTCATAAAGGAGCCTAAGCCTTAGTCTCAGTCTCAGTCTGTGCCATAAATAATTGAAGACAATAAAAACAAATACTCATAATCATTGTAATACGGCTGCAGCAAATAGTCATACTAACGATTAATCTAACAGCAATTGTTGTTACTGTAATGTAATGGCCAAAATGGCCAAAAGACCTTCACTTATCACTCCAATCGTATTTGAGAGCAGTCATTGGAGGTTAGACCGAAGGTAACCTTTTATATTAATCGTAGAGGAGAATCATCATAAAAAGAAAAATAATCGGTTTTGTTAAGACAAAAAATTATTGGCAGACCAAATATTACGTACGAATTTATTATGGCTAAAAAACAATGGGTTTTAATATAAAAAAAAATTTTGAGGCATAATTTTATTTAAAAGCTTTAAATACTACAATATAAGGAAAGTAAATTTTTTTTGTGGGTTATTAAGAAATAAACAATAATACACGGAAGAAATTTAAAAAGAATTTAAAAAATATTTGAAAATTTAATCGAACTTATGTGAGGTATATAGTATATGCTAAATATATACACAGTAATAATTTGCATATATGTATATATACATAAATAATTTTCATTACAATCTTTCAGTGAGGAGTACTACCTAGCTTCTCACACCATTTTCGTTTTTTGTCACTTTATTCGTACATATTTCGTACACTTTTGTAGCGAGAGTCTTCCCTGTCGCTTATATGGCAAATAAAGGGTGATTTTTTAGTTATTATTTTTTTGGCAACACTGGTTTAAACAACTCACGCACGTTTCGTGTTTTGTTTCACTGTCAAACATCTTCAGTTTGCTCTATAATTTAACCATGAATCGTCTTACAAACGATCAATGCTTGCAAATCATTGAATTTGGCATCATTGGACCGTACTTCTTCAAAGATGCTGCAAATCGTAACGTAACTGTGAAGGGTGAGCGCTACCGTGAGATGATATCCAACTTTTTTTTGCCTAAAATTCAAGAGCTTGACTTGCATGACATGTGGTTTCAACAAGACGGTGCCACATGCCACACAGCACGCGTAACAATGGACTTATTGAGAGGCGATTTCGTTGAACATTTTATTACACGTTCGGGACCGGTCTATTGGCCGCCTAGATCGTGCGATTTAACGCCTTTAGACTATTTTTTGTGGAGCTATGTTAAAGCTCATGTCTATACAGACAAGCCCGCTTCAATTGACGCATTGGAAGTCAACATTGAAGCATTTATTCGTGAGATACCGGCCAAAATGTTGGAAAGAGTATGCCAAAATTGGACTAAGCGGATGCACCATTTAAGGCGCAGTCGCGGTCAACATTTGCATGAAATAATCTTCAAACATTAAATTATATGGACCGTACTATCGATTCAAATAAAGATTTCATGCATTTTTCTGAATTTTATGTGTTTTTTTTTTGAAAAATTTTCCTATAGCTCTTAAAAAATCACCCCTTAGTTTCCGGCCTATTGTCAATAATCATAGCTCCTTCTTTTTTTTTAAGTTCCGAATAACACATGCCACGAGTAGTTGCCATTTTGTAAAAGTTAGCTTTGTTCAGGAAAGGTGTCGAACCATTTTTGAAGGTCATGGATCTTCTCTTGGGCCAGAAGTTGGTCTCTTTGAAATATCACAAATTAATATCCAATCCGGGTAACAAACAGTACCTAAAGAAAACCAACCCGATTTTAAAAATACATGTCACAAGTGCACTTATTTTTTTTTTATGAAGTTCAGTAAAGATGACAGGAAATAAAAGACCGAGAACATACCTCTTTTCATTGTAAGATCTTGGCCCTGAAAATGATAGGAGGAGAATGATAGACACTACTCATAGGACTAGTAAAATGTACACTAGAAATTTCCAAGTCTATCGGATATTGGTCTGTAAGAACTGTAATCGTACGATAGATGCCATTCAAGGCAAGTAGTCTTCTAACCACTTACGACAGTGTAGTCGATATTAGCAATATCGTTCTAACAAGTTGAACATGAGCATACATTGTCCGGAATATATCTAGTATAGCTGATACGATTAAACACTTAAGCCCAGTATGTACAACGAAAAGGAAAATGACAGCAATTGGGTTTGAGTAATTGAAACCTTTGTTAATCGGGGTTGTCGTAGTTTCGTAGAAAGTGTGTTAGTTTATTAGACGTGAGGCCACGGTTCAAGTATGTAAGTGCCTTCATAAAGAGGAGATTAATATCAATCGCGAAAAAATGTTGGAAGGACACACAATGGACTCAACTATTCCAAAAAAAATTCTCAACTTCGACGTTATTACACCAGTCATGATTATATAGTCATGATTACGATCTCGCTTCTCACACCACTTACATGTTGTGTGTGTTAATTTTGTACATGAGTGGCGTTACCTGCAGTTTAAAACCGACTCCGAACGACAAATTTTTAAGAAACTTTTCGCGACAATTTTATTTACTCTCAGAGTTTTTGCCAGAAATCAGCTGAGAGGCAACCGTCGAAGAAATTTTACTTTTCATATTCAATTTTGTTGGAGAGGCTTGAACCAATGCCAATGACTATGGTGACTACATGAAAGCTCTTGCTAAAGACAAAATATTAAGGTTCTCTCAGACCCAATTTTTGGGTGGATGTCATAGTATAAAGCGAGTTCCAAGTTTACAATTCACTGTCACGGAAATCCTTTTGCCATTTGAATAAGAAATTTGGCTCTACATAGACGAAAGCCTCTTTAGTCACTAATAGTTTTGGTTTCTGTTAAATTTACTTGAATCCTTTTAGCCTTAAACGAAGAAATGTCCCATCACTATTCATACCCAATTTATTTTCTTTAAGTGTGTTTTATATTGAAAGAAATAAAGTTTCCTCGTTACAATTTTCAAAAACAACAACAATTTTTTGCATAATTTTTTTTTTAGATCAACAATTTGGGAACACATTGTTTCAACCATAAATGCAACAACAACAACAACAAACATAACAATTTTAATTTAATTTTGCCTTTTGTGGCAAAATAAAAAGCTTTATTTAGAGCAAAGACGAAAAGATGGACAGACAGACAGGCAGACAATTACTGTTGTGAAGAAGTGAACGCCTTTTTTCTGGCGTTGGGTACACCTGCAGCTAAACTTGAGCTGTTTTTTCTTTCTGGTGGCGAATATTTTTCTGTTTTGCAATGCATTCGCCATGCATGCATGTGAATAAAGAAGTGAGTGCCTGAATTGTATACAGGTACTGCGGGATATGTTAAAAGTAATTGAAATTTTTTTTTGGAACGAATTTTAATGAATTTCAAGCATATTTTGGAAATTTTTACATTTTGTTGGCATTGTTTCGGAATGTCATGATTATTGTTTTCATTTAAAACGACAACAACAATGGTGATGATGATGAGGGTTTTTTGTGTTAAATGTACTTAAAATTCAATTTCATTCCATTTTAGCCATACGTTTAGATCATATGTTTGCGGACTTTTTCTTTTGCTTTGTGACGCTCTATTCAGCTGTTATTGTGTTTTCCTGGACTTCTACTCCACTATTGTTTTAAAGTGTTTTTTATTTTAAATCTCCGCGCTTAATTGTAACAGGAAATAAATCCCATAAGTTTCGATACAATTTGCTTCGTACCTTTTTTTTTGGAAAAAATTTTTATAATTTTAAGTGATTTTTGTTGTTGTTTTTTGCTTTTGTACCAAATAATTGTTTCCTATTGAATGAAATAATTTGTGTTTCATAATAGAAGGGAAAGTAATTGTTATTGGAGGAAATTTCCCCCCCTAAAAAAAAACAAAAAAAAAAGGAGAGCACAGAATGATAATCGAAAAACGTTTAAGCGTTACTCCACCCAAGAGTTCGTTTTTCAGTTTAAAATCCAAAATAGGAAAGTTATTCACTTTAATTCAGTTCAAATAGTTTTCATGGTTGGGAATTTCATAAACAAAAAAAAAAAAAAAACAACTACAAAATTAAATCGATTAGGCACGTTTAGTTAATTATTTATTGCAAACCATAATTGTTTTCAAAAGGCGATTAAATTAATGACAGTTTGGGTTTAAAAACTTGATTAAGTTTTTAGGATGGAATGATGATGCTACATTATAGGGCCATTATGGTGATTGAAAGCAGCTCAGTATTGAGTACAAATATTTAAAAAATGGATCTCAAACTGATTCATACGATATAACAGAGAGTTTCTAATTTTTCTGGGATTACTAGTATAGAATGTCAGGGACGATCGAGTGTTTCATATGAAAATATTGCAACAGGTTTCCATCAGAGATCAGCAATGAATTGTATTTTCGCTACTCATAAGTACTCATGAAATTTTGAGTATGAGTGAGTCAAGAGTATTGAAATTCTACTACTCGCTACAACATTGATTTATAAGTATAGGTTGCAATGAGTATGAGTACAACGTTGACATCAAACTCACAACATTCGATTTATTGTTTGATTCATACGCCTACTCATTTAGATTCATAAATTTAGAAAAATACTTATAATACTTACGAGTCACTCGAATTATTCATCAAAATTTACAGTAGTAGTTATTGTTGCATTTACAAAAGAAGAAAAAAGAAAAGACAAAGACAGCAAGCAAAGCACACACACAACCTTCTAGCGAGTATTGTGGTATTCGTACTCGAATCATACTAATTTTATGCTTCGTGTATATGCTGAATCATGGAGAGTCGAAATCAACAACATCATGCGTATTGTTAAGTATGAGTACGATGAGTATTTCTAACTTTGAATATGAAATATGAAATTATGGTTTCCATCACATTATTTAAAAGAAGTGTCTTTTTAAACAATTTATACCATAAGTGCTATTAAACTCTAGATCGATCTGGCTGAAGAAAAAGCCGAAGCTGTCATAATAAGTCAAGAAAATGATTAGGGGTACTTACCCCTTAGTCGGGGTTACAACCTAGCTTCTAACGCCACTCATGTTGTATGTGTTACTTTTATATATAAGTAGAGGGACCAACAGTTTATTGCAACTGCGAACAACAGATTTTTGAGAAACATTTCATGGCAATTTCATTCAGAGTTTTTATTTTTCCGTTTTCAGTTTGTTCGAGATGTCTTAGCTAGGACAGGAACCATGTACTCTCGTCTAATAAGCCAACATACCACCTACTAGACAATGGTTACTTCAAGAAGACATCGAAAGAATGCTGCCACATTTAGGAGGGCCTAGGCAAAGTCATAGAATAATATTATCCGTCATAACGAAATTTGCTTGCCATAGTGTAGTCGCCGTAGACGTAAGGACACGGTTCAAACCCCAAGTCAAAAATATAATAAAATATTATTTCGACTGTCTTTCATCAGATATCTGCAAAAAAATCTGAGAGCAAATACAACTGGCAAGAAATAGTTTCTCAAGAATCTGTCGTTCGGAATCGACTTTAATCTACAGGTCCTGCCATTCATGTTTATAACTAACACACACAACCTAAGTAGCGTGAGAAGCTAGTTCGTAATCATGACAGAAGGGTTGTAATGACCAATTATGTATGTGTACTTGTCATAGTCTCGTGAGTAGTGTGTTTCGGCAATTTTATCTCAGCAATCTTCAGGCGAAAGCTATGAGAATAAACTGATTGCTTGAAAAAACTTGTCAAATCTGCCGTTTGGATACATAAAATGACTCACGTGAGAACTCAGGCCTTAATCCTGCCTAATACAGTCACTGTTATACAATATTTAGGCACCATAACTTATAAATAAGCTTTTTAAGAGCGTAATAGTTCAGATAAATCCTACTGCGGTGTGCATATAAAAGTAAGCATCTTGTCTATCTCGATGACTTCTTTAAATATTTTTCAGTGAACAAATCTTTTCCAATTGTAAAGTCGTGGAATACAGCATCAATCGTACATAATTGGTCATTTCAACCCTTTAGTAAGGATTGGGACCTAATTTCTCACAACACTTATACTGTGTCTGTTAATATCATACATGAGTGGCGGGAGAAACTTTTCTCAGAGTTTTTTTCCAGAAATCTGTAGAGAGGAAGTCGCCTCAGAAATATTTTTTCATATTTTAGTTTTATTAGAGATATCTGACCTGAGGTTTGAACCGTGGTCTCACGTCTAATAAGCCGACACACTACCTACTAGACTACGACGATTTCGACAGCATCAGTCGGTCTCTGTTTTTTATAATTTCCCTAGTTTATGTAGGTGATTAATTAAATATGGAGGCACTAGGATGGATAGGATACCAATTGCCATTGCCTGTAAGCATTGCCATCTGAAAAAACACACATGGGTTGTTATATTGGCTGCATTGGAGAGGAACCTTGGTCATTGAATACCAGTCCTTCCCAAGAGGAATTGGTGATGTTGTTGTTCTTCTCTAAGAGTTAGAGGACTTCCTTCAAAATTCGAAACAGTCATTAAGAAAAAATTGTTGTCTTCTCCTGTATTCGATACACACAATCCAAGTCCCCTCTTCAGCAAATAAAACAGGAATTATGTTTTCGGAAATATGCAGTCTGTTGCCTGCCTTTGCTAGCATTCTCGCTAATGTTAGAAATTTTTGTTTTAAAACATTCTACACTCCTTGAAATGGAAGGATGTCGCATAGGCTACCGTGTGGAAACAACAACAAGATCAACAATTATTAATGCCTGTGGAGAGTGCCTTGAGTTATGCTACTTACTTTTCCCTCTATGTATGTACATATTTCCAATTCTCATGTATTTAATGTCATTACACATAGGCCTGTTAATTGTTTTAAATAACATCGACTACAAAAAAAAAAAAAAAAATAATCAGACAATATTACAGAGCACATACCGAGCAATTTATTCGAAATCCTATAGAATACGTCCAACAATTATTAATTCATTGAGGCAACAAGGGAATGAAATCTTTTCCATGATACGTACATATTTTTTTGTACGCGAATGAAATCAAGAATTTATTTATTTTTCTACCCGCAGATTAAATACGCAAATAAATAAATGAATGAGCCGCGGTGGCAATGAACAATCGACGACAGAACGAATGAATGAATAAAAATTGAATGTGCGATGACTGACTGTAATTCCTCTGTCTGTGTATTGTCAATGGTTGAGTATATCCGTCTCCGGTTTCTTTACAAATATGTATTTGTACGTGTGTATATATATGTGTGTATATGTATATATATATGTGTGTGTGTATGGGCTTATATGTATGTATTGGTTTATGACTTGTTGAAAATAATTTTTATTAAATGCTGTTATCAACCATCATATAAAACGTTGTAGATTTTTCATTATTTCTTTCTCTTTAACGCTCTCTCTCCCGCCCTCTCTCTTCTTCTCTCGCTCTCTCAACTGCTTCGAAGTGTGCGTATGTGTGTGTGTTTAATTCATCTTCTCAATAATAAAATTTTATTCCATTAATTTGATTTGACTTAATTGGGGTTGTTACTCTTTTAAAATCGAATAAATTTTCTTCTTCATTGTAAGTGTATATGCGAGTGTATGTAAGTGTATATGTATTGTCAGTGTATATGAGAATATATGAAACTGTGGTATCCATGCATGAGTGTGTGTGAATAATTTTTATTTAACACGATTCGCGAATATTAAATTCTTTTTTATGCAGTCCGTTGTTGATGCCTTTTTTATTGCAAGAAATTACGTGAATTATTTTCATTATTAACGAATCAATTGATGGCTGTAATATTTGTTATTTTTTTTTATTGTTGTTGTTTTCGCAGAAGTATTAAAAGACATACTAAAAATTTACTTGTAATGGAAACATTATTTTATTACAAGAAATTACATGAAATTAAAGAGGTTGTAAAAATACAAATTATTTGCCAGAGAGTTCGGTTTGGAGAGATGAAAAATTATCTTCAGAGGTTCATATGAAGATGTCATGTTTGTTAGCGAAATATACTCGTATGTTGGGTTTTAGGAGATACATATTGGCAACAAAGATGTCAAACTAAATGTTCTTTGCATCGTTTTTAGTAATTTTCTACTGTTTCACATGCTCTCAAACCGCTCGTGCAGAATATCCAATGTGCTATGAGATGTGTGGCACGTGTAACACGCCTTCCTGTTGAAACTAAGTTGGCATTCAGATCCTTTAAATCAGGCCAATATAAGTTGATAACCGACGACCTATAGTACTTGTCGTTGACAGTAAAGGCCTGGCTAACATTACTCCCAAAAAAATGAACTGATGACGCCACCAGTCTAAAATTCTTAATACATGGGCGGGTTTAGAATCTCATGTGAACTTGTATCGTTCCAAATTCCACAATTTTGTTTGTTTACATATTCATTTATCCAGAAATAGGCCTCATCATACATAACATAACACACATAATTGGTCATTACAACCGTTTAGCTAGGATTATTACATAGTTTCTCACATCACTTATGTTGTGTGTATTAATTTTATAATTTTTATAGACGTGAGGCCTTAGGTTCAAATCCTAAGTCAGCCAAATCCAACAAAACGAATTATGAAACGAAATACTTCTTCGGCGACTGCGTCTCAGCAGAATTCTGGCAAAAACTCTGAGGACAAAAATAAAATTTCCATGAAAAGTTTCACAAAACCAATAGGTCCCGCCACTTTTGTATAAAATGAACACACACAACATACGTGGTGTGAGAAGCTAGGTTGTAATCCTGACTGGAGGATTGTCATGACCAATTATGTATGTATCTGATCGGTATATGGTTTCAACAAAACTGTGCCACTAGGCTCACAACAGAAATTTGGGGTCAATTCCACGAGAAGGTTCTAGAAAGAGTAGTTTTAATGTTTTGCCGACCTCCCAAAATATACCATTTGACGCCAAAAGATATTTTTTGTGGGGCTATGGCAAAGACCGTATATATGCGGCTAATCACATAACGTTCGAGCATTAGAGAACTAGCGGTCGTAAAATTATAGCGGAAATACCGTCCAGAATGAGCAGTACAGCCCAATTGTTATACTCAGAAGCTTAGATTTTAAAGAGCATCAGACACTCTGTTGGGGCAATGTTAATAAATTGTAAATTCTAAATGTGATGCTCATGGAAAAAGTGAATAAAATTAAAACCAACTTTAATAAGAATTATTATTCTGGTATGCATTTAAGTTGTCTGGCAATATTTTAATAATCTTCTCTGCAAGAGTGTGAATTTCAGTTTTAAATTTAAACTGTTCCGTATATTCCCATACGCAAATACATACATATGTATTATTCGTTTATTTTAAACTTCTACTCACTCACTTACTCATTCAGAATATCGTTTTTTGTATTTTTCTTTTGCAGGAAATTGCAAATAAAAATACAAAAAAAAAAGAAAAATGAAAATAAAATCTGCAACACTTTCATGTTGCATTTTCAAAATATTTGTTTTATTGCTAATGTAGTTCTAGTTGTTGTTATTGTTATTCGTTATTTCAAACTTTAATAATAATAAAACCATTGAAAACTAATTTTAATTTTAACTAAACACTGCCTGAGATACGTACATACAGTATATGTGGTAATTGCTTATGCTCAGCATAAGCATTTCCGTTTCCATCCATAATTTGCGTGTGAAAGAGAGATTTTGAAGAAGAAAAAAATTGTGAAAAACTGAAAAGTTTTTTAATAAAATGTAAACACACATACATATATAAGCAGTTTAAAATTTTAAGAAAATCCATATGAGTGTTATAAAATCCTAAGGACTTTTATAGACTTCTCTGAGGGGTTTATGGCAGAGGATTTTTCAAAAAAATTTAAATAATTTTGGGTACTTAGGTTAGGCTAGTTCGAAGTTATAGCTTTGATTAGCAAAGCACACTTAAGCACTACTGGCGGCCCATTGTGGCGCCACAGGCAAGCGCAGTCCCTGTAATGATCGAATTCCACCTTACTCACTGAGGAAGTTGGTTAGCACAAGGGTTGCACATAAAAAGCACGACTGCCCTATGCTGGAAACCAGCTTGAAAGTTCAATAAACGAAGCTATATCCCTGATATCAATGAATGATAACTCAGTTAAGCTAACAAGGAATGGAAAGCTAAATAACCTAAATCTGCCACTCGCAAGAGATGGGTATTTACAAAGAAAGTGGATAACAGTTTCCTTCTCTTCAACAGATCCACAAGCACAGCAAAAGTCGTTCGATGGGAGCTAAAGTCTTTCCACATGTAAAGGGCATTGACAAAGAAAGTGGATAACAGTTTCCTCCTCTTCAACAGATCCACAATCATGGCAAAAGTTGTTCGGTGGGAGTTTAAGTCTTTCCACATGTAATGCGTAACGGCCACTGTGATCGAGCTGACAATGCGATGAAGTTTGAGTTTGGGTACTTGTGTGGGTATAATTTCCTTAAGGGTCTTTAGTTGTTGACAACATTTTGTGGGGGTATGTTTGTGCAAAATATTTAAATTACTACCTCAGAATGGAAGTGATTAGGACCAAGTGTTCTTTGCCCTAAGTTGATCCATAAATTGCATGGCATCCACTTTTTGTGTCGTGATTTATTCAGTTTGTTATCCAGATAAAGATAAATGCCAGTGGTAGATGTGTGAGCCTAGTTTTGGTTGGAGTGGACATCAATATTTTTACTGGGATTTAAAGCAGTAAAGTCCAGAGACAAAACAATAGAACACGTTAATTTAAGAAGATTTCGATTGGATTGGAGCACAAGGATCGTTGAAAGTCTGTAATTTTATTTCTAAGTGTGTTTGGTCTCCTGTTTAATATGATCCTAACTAGTCTGAATCCACTAGAAATAATCACCGAGTTAACAGGTTAATAGCGCACGGTTCAAACCCCAGGTCAAGACAAATCCAATGAAACGAAATAAAAAAAATTTTTCTGCGGCGGCTTCCTCTCAGCAGATTTCTGGCAAAAACTCTGAGCGTAAAATAAAAAGTGCCATGAAAAAAGTTTCTCAAAAATCTGTCGTTTGGAATTGACTTTAAACTGTAGGTCACGCCACTCAAGCATAAAATTAATACACACAGCGTAAGTGGTGTTAGAAGCTAAGTCGTTATTCTGACGGAAGAGTTATACTGACCAATTATGTATGTACATATGTGTATGACGTAAGAGAACTTGTTCTCTAGAATCATGTAACATTCATTTGTCTTGCACAGAACAGTCGTTTGTGATTGATTGGGCAACGGATCGCATTACAAACGGAATTTGTTCTTTAGCTGGACTAGCCGTATGTAGAACTCCCTTCCTGCAGAGGTCTTTCCTGTTACTTATGATTTAAAGCGATTCAAATCTAACGTCCACAAACACTACTCCCTCTTTTCTTCTTCTCATATCCAATTTTCCCGGTTCCAACAAAATGCGCTGTATAAATAGGGGCCATTGTCTGAATGTTGGTCGTATATAAAAGGTTACTGCTTCATTTCCTCTAAGCTCTTCCAGAAGTTGCCTAGTTTGTCCTAATTTTTGTTGCCTCCATGTAAAATATGAATGCCTTTTTTCCGGGCCTAGTTAATGGCTTGAAGAAGAAATTGTCGCAATATTATCAAATGACATTCAAATATTTATCGCTTGAAAAACCGTTTAATTCCAAATCATTTTCAATTTGAATAACAACTCAGTCAGTTTACTGTGACGCAACATTTTTCTTTCAATGATTTTCCTTTATGAACAACACACTCAAATAGAAAAAAAGCAAAAATGTTGGAAAGAGAGGCAAAAGCAAAATTAAATAAAAAAATATACAAAAAATATTCAACACAACAAACGAAATCACTGTGTGATATTTGTAACGAAAGCACACAGAAAGAGAAACAAAATTAAGTAAAACATTTTAAATGCAAGAATCTTCATCTCATGATGTTTTTTGTTGCAAATAATGCTGTTGTTATTGCTGTTAGTGCAGCAAATGTGATTCAACGAGAAAAAAATCTCAAAAAAAAGGAAATTCACTCACATATCCTTGCCTTGGTGGTAGACATTCTTTATGCTGATGCATCTTCATACAAAACAAACACCAACGCATACATCATGTTGTAGAATGATGATGCTGATGATGATGTCTAGTTTGGTATTCATATGACGACAATCATCATGCAAAGTATGAGTAAAATTCCATGTACATGTATATGACTGTGTTAAAAGCACACAAGAGAGAGATATGAAACGCCTAAAAGTTATCATTGTTTTAAAGTGTTTACGAAAGGACGACAGCAGAGCGGGCGAAAGAAAAGGAGAGACAGAGACAGAGAGAGTGAGAGAATGAGAGAATGTGCAGAGTGCATGTTATTCATGCATTGCTATTAGGAAACGCTAGGGTTGGGTGCATTTGATTCTATTCAAGACTTTTCCGTCATTTGTAGTCTTTAATAGTGTCTCTTATTTAAGGACGTTGTTGTTGTATTTCTCTCCTTTTTTTTGCATTCTCTTCGCTTGACACATGAATGTCGTGGTTAACTTTACGTAATTTATCATCAACATATTTTGCTTTTATGCATCAGTCACAGCCACTAGCAATTGTAACAAAAATATTAGAAGCACCACAATGAATGCATAGGGTGTACCATAGAAGGTTATATTTTTATTTTTAATGTACATGAATTAAAATTAAATGCGAAATTATCCAACAAAATTCCTAATAGCGCAATAGCGTTATGGCATAAAAACTCAAGGACTATTCTGGAATGTTAGAAAGCGTTTAAGTATTATTCTAGCCACGGCTTGATTAGCATTTCATGGGTACCTAGTCATTTAAAATTATCTTAGTGTCTGTAGAGTGTTGGCTTAATAGGCGTGAGGCCTCAGTTCAAACCACAGGTCAAGACATTTCGAACAAAAAGAAATACAAAAAAATATTTCTTCGGCGACTTCCACACAAAGAAAATGACGACAGATAGAAAACAATAACAAATCAACAGTAAGATTCTAGAATTTGCCAAATCAAAATCACTGTAGCCTGATAGGCAGAGTGTTGGCTTATCAGATGTGAGGCCACGATTCAAACACCAGGTCAGACAAAATGTTTCTTCGAAGACTTTCTCTCAGCAGAATTCTGACAGAAACTCTGAGAGGAAATAAAATTGCTTTGAAAAGTTTCTCAAAAACCTGTTGTTCAGGGTCGACTTTAAACTGTAGGTCGCGCCACTCATGTATAAAATTAACACGCACAACATAATTGGTATGAGAAACTAGGTTGTAATCCAGACCGAAGGGTTGTAATGACACTTTTAGAGTATCATTCACTCTCTAATGTTTCCATTCCTTCTATATTATTCCTGTAGTCTTAAATCGAATTTTTGCTTGCTATGAGAAATTTCCCATTGTAGATTTATTCACTAAAAAGCTAGAGGCACACAATTAAGGGTTATGAAGACCAAACTTTTCTTTGATCATAGACGTTTGGACGTTTGGATTGTAATGACCAATTATGTATGTGGAGTAGCGCCAGTACCTATAACAAAAGACATTAAAGATGAATCCTGTGCTAAACCTTCCACAAACATATCAAACCCATGCTCTCCAGATAAATTATGCAACAGATCTGTCGTCATTTATAATGCAAAGTTTTCCGTCTGTAAGACTGGATGAAGTTGCCGTAGTCTAGTAGGTAGTGTGTTGGCTTATTAGACGAAAGGCCCGAGTTCAAATCCCAGGTCAGACATCAAAACGAAAATATGAAAATATTTCTTCGGCGACTTCCTCTCAGCAGATTTCTGGCAAAAACTCTGAGAGTAAAAATTGCCACAACACGAGTGCTGTGAGAAGCTAGGACGTTGTACAATGGGTCAATTCGACCTCCGGGTACTGTACTTGTCACAATTGACAAGTACACGTCCTCTAACCTAATCTAACCTAAGACTGGATAGTATTCAGTAGCAGAACAGCTGTTCGTTACTCTGAGTCAATCACGAAAACAATTTTTTTTTGTAAAATAAACAATTCCACTCTGTGGTTAATCCTTTCACCAAACCATATAAATAACTAAACAGCCATGCAAACGAGCATTTAAAAAGGGCAACAATATTCTACCCCCCCCCCCCCCTCCTGACGTCCACTTTCAGCTGATTTTGGTATGTTTTTCTGGTGCTGTGTGCCACACAAATTGCACATAAATTTTATAAGAATGCCACAGAGTTATTTTACTATTCATAAGCATGTTTTACACTAATACGACGACTAGTATACAACGAATGCAACTCTAACTCCAACTCCAATTTCAACAACAACAACAACGACCATCGTGCCACAATATAAATGATACCAATTTAATTATGCAACAAACCAAAAAAGACGAAGAAGAGATGAAGAAAAAGAAGAGTTCAAGCCCAAACATGGATTTAAATGAACAAAAAAAAAAAAAACTCACCCAACAAAGTAAAAATTATATTTTATTTCGTTATTTCGCACACATGTTTTATTTTCAGTTCTTTTTTCCCATTTTTTCAGTCACATATTAAGGACTCAAATTACATGAAGATTTATTATTTCATTTCATTTCATTTTGTTTCATTTAATTTCAGTCTATTCACGTTGTGTACGACTATACATATGTACATATACAAACCCAGTAATGGGATCAAAACAAATTTAAATATTTTTATATACACGCAAAAGGAGTAGAGAAAGGAGTTAGGCGGAGGCGTAGTTGAATTTTTAAAAGAATTTTAGAAATTTTAAGAAAACATGTTACAAACTTAATGCCATAAACACAATAAACGCAACGCAGCAGGCGCAACAATTTTGCAACTGGTTGCAACCTAAGGTAAGCTGCATGCGTATTAATTATAATAACGACAGCTGCGGCAGCAAAGCATTTTAGACATGATTACGCGGTTTAAGCCCCAGATCAGATATCTGTAAAAAAAAAAAAAATAAAGAAAAGAAAATTGTCATGAAAAGTTTCTCAAAATTCTGGCGTTCGAAGTCAACTTTAAAGTCCCGCCACTCATGTGTAAAACATAAATGGTGTGGGAATTTAGTTCGTTATCCTGACTGTATTTCATGTCTATTATTGTATTGACAGCATTAGTCCTTGTATTGTCAGCACATATCCTCTCACTAATTCTCTCATTGCTGTGTATAAAAATAAAAATTACCGCAAAATCAAAGCAGCTGAATATTTGCTGGATGTTGCACTGCCTTTAAAATAATCACTTCCATTTACACCCATGTATTCTAGTTTTGAGAGATTGTTTATAGCATAACGCTTAATAAGTAAATATAACCGATTTTATTCGATAACTATTTGCCATAATGGTAAGACCGTTTTTTAGACCAAAAAAATGCCATTCCGTAAAATAGAGCCTACACTACCGTTTCAATTTTGGTTAGATGGCGTCATAGATTAGTAGGTAGCTCATCCTACCTCGGTTCAGATATCTCGAACAAAACGAAATATGAAAAAATATTTCTTCGGCGACTATCCTCTCAGCAGATTTCTGGCAAAAACTCTGAGAGTAAATAAAATTACCATGAAGAGTTGCTCAAGAATCTGTTGTTCGGAGTCGACTTTAAACTGTAGGTCCCCTCCACTCATGTATAAAATTAACACACACAACATGGGTATTGTGAGAAACTAGGTTGTATTTCTGACTGAAGGGTTGTAATGAGAATGTAATGTAAGACGAATTCATCTCTCTAATTGCGAAAAAAGTTTTGTCTATCTATCTTACGATAATCCCAATGTTCGCTTGACTCACTCGTTATTCGAGTAGGCCTGGGAAGATAATCTGGGCCTGGCCCTGGAGTGGGCCTGGGAACATAATCTGGGAACATAATCTGGTACAATTAATGTGGACATTTAATCTGTATCGATTAGGAATACATTTTGTATTCGCAATGTATTTACATTCAAAGGAATTTATATTCTAATTTCGGTGATGCTTCGAAATCAAAAGATAATCGTTGGCCCTTAAACCGCATCAAACAGTAAATTTTCCAGAGTTCATTAGCAGCTCTTAAACTGATTCTGGCTACTTAAACTGCGGCATGTTTATTGAACCATCTCTCTTTGCTGTTCTTTATTAGCAGCTCTTAAACTGCTTCTGGCTATTTAAACTGCCTCAGGTTGCTTGATATATCTCTCTTTGCTGTTATTCATTATCAGCTCTTTAACTGTTTCTGGCTACCTGAACTGCTTCAGACTGCTTGAACTATCTCTAACTGTTGTTTTTTTTTTAATCCGAAAATGGTGTTTGCTGTTCTGTTTGTCCACTAAACAAAATAGAGCTTCGTGGCTGTAGATAATTTTTCGATAGAAACATATTTCTTACACCACGAAGCACGAATTGATTTGCAGGCGTTGTTCCTTTGGAAAAATAACGCACATTATTGAGCAAATTTGGCATTGTAACATGTCACGAAATTTGTTCTATGCTGCAAACAAAAGAAATAACAAAAAACTATCATTATAACGTTTAAGCATTTAGATGTAATCTGATAGGTAGAATGTTGGTTTATTAGACGTCAAACCACGTCAGGCCACGTCAAACCACGTTAACGAAATATGAAAACGAAATATGAAACGAAATATGAAAAAATATATCTTAGATGACTTCCTCTCAGTGGATTTCTGGTAAAAACTCCATCGTTAGGAGTCGACTATAAACTGTAGGTCCCCACCACTTACGGATAAAATTAAAACACAACGTAACTGTTTTGAGAAGCAACGCAATTCGGACTAAAGGGTTGTAATGTCAAATTATGTATGGACATATGTATGTATGCATGTGAATATGACGCCTTATATCATCATGATATTTATTTAAGACATCAACTTTTTCCTTCTTTTTTTCAATTAATTTCAATTTTATTTTAACAAAATATTTGTTATTAAAAGATTTTACAAATTCTTTAAAATATTTTTCTGTTTTAATTATTTAAATATTCAATAATTTTAATAAGAAGGTCTGTGTGTGAAATGTTCAAATATTAATTAAATTTTGTGTTTTTCATTTATTTATTGATTTTATGACTTAAACATGCACTCGCAAGTCAAAAACATATTTTCAAAATATGATTTAAAGCAACCAACAACAACTACTTTGAAGGCATTATTCTTTTCCATTTTTAAAGAAGATGAAGAAGAATAAGAAGAAGGAAAAGTCCCAGCGATGGGTATGAATTTTAAATCATGTTTTACTTCATTTATTACAGCTTCAAAATGGATTATTACAGATGAATCATAAGTAATGCATAAGCTTTTAATTAATATAAATATTTTTCATTTATTTAAATACATATACAAACACACGCACACATACATGTACATATGTATATGTATATGTGTGTATGCATGTGCTAGTGTTTGTATTAAAATGCTTGTGTATTTTATATTTTCTATTTGCATGCATTATGGAAAATAAATTGAAGGAAAGAAAGAAACACAAATCGAGCCATCTATCCATCCATGCATCCATTCATTCATTCATCCATCCAAGTGCTTTGGAAACACACTCTTAAATGCATAAAACAAGCAAAACTAACACATACACATATGTATGTATGTATGTATGTACACATATGAAGAGAGAGAGAGAGAGAGAGAAACACACACTTGGGAGAATTGGGAGTTTTTTCATCAAACAAATTCAAATAAATAACACAGACGGCAAAATTATTATCCAAGTTCTACGAGAGTTTAGTGGAATGTAACATTCATAAGGATCTTCTCGCAAAAGAAATAAAAAACAAAACACGAATACGAAGATGTTTGCATAACAATTAGAACTTGTAGCCATTAATGTGTGTCACTCTCAGAAATTTATTAACGCACCTCGTATATGTATACAGTATTTAAATATTTCTGTTATTTGTTAGTTTTTGTGTTGGGGGCTCATGTGCTAAAATGTTACAAGTAAACATTTATGCTTACACATGCATATCTATTTAGCACAAATTATTGAAGTAAATGTCACAGTGGACAACAGCTAAATAGTAATGAAAACACCACAAACATCTCTATAAACAATAATAAAAGATTTTTTTGTTTTAACAACAAAAACTTGTTTCCAAAATTGGCAACAAAAGTTTACCTTTTTATTGTTACGTTTTTACCTTTTAAAAACGTTTAAAATATGAGCTCATAGATTGCAAATAAAATAAAAATAAATTTGTATTTATTTTTAATTAAAATTCTTTATTATTCGCACAATTCTGTGTGCCACTGTTCACAACTTGATGTAACAACAACAGTTGCTTTGTTTGTTATTCCTCTATATACACCCTTTGCATAAACAATAACAATTACTAGATAATTGCTCGACAGATCTTTGTAACGGAGATCTTCAAACCACGACTACTCATTTCAAACGCGCCGCGTCTTCACAGAAGACTTTTACTGACTCAGTTGCCTGCTTTGCCGTGCCTTTTATATGCCAACGTAAGCAGTCTTATGAATGTTCTTGAAAGCGAATGTTTGTAGCTTCGCCTTCTAGTGATCTCTGTAAATGTAAACATCATTGTTTCATTATAGTTGTTTGTGTATTTTGTTTACATGTTTACCATTTTTTATGCTGGTGTTTGTTGATATATTTTTGTTTACTTGCTTATCATTTTTTTATGCTGGTGTTTGTTGTTATATTACGCAGTGCGATAATTTGTAAACAAAATACCAGTATATAGATTTTTCCATTTTTGTAACAATATTAAAGTCTTTCTAATTAATTACCCCAGCTGTACATTTGTGCTAATGACACAAAATATTTATTTTTCTTTTACTCACACACATATATGTATATATGCTTATATCGTTATTACTTATTAGTTAGTGTTTTTGGTTTTTTTTTGTAATTTTTGTTGCACAATTCATAAAATTTATGCAAATGATGTTGCAACAAAAAACCATACTTCTAATGCGCAAATTTGTGCATACATACATAGCTACTGCATCTATACTTTTGGGGTACACTGCTCTAGCCTTTAACTCATACTCTAAAACCCACAGTAAATAATTGTTTTCAGTGAAAACAATAAAAAAAAAACAAAAAAATGTTGTGCTGTTGCAATCACTACAAATAAATAGAAATTAATTTTTAAAAATGTTATGTTGCATGGCAAACAAAAATACATTTTTTTTGGTGTCATAAACATGCAAAACAAAAAGAAATATCATCGTCGACCTCATTAGAGCTATAGGCCTGTCCTTAGTACCATTTAACAATTTAGAAAGATGGTGTGAGTAAACCATGTTAACCTTGTAATGATTTTATACACAACTTGTATAAATGTCCTTTCGAGGCTCTTGGAATAAATGAATCGAATGAATGTTTGAAAAAAATCGGCTCATAACACAGCCCTGCATGGGTTTTGCAAATAAGATGGCTCCAGGTGTTTCCGAAGGCATTTTGCGCACTGAACACGAATCTGGATTCAAAAACTTTCCATCACGTCAGGTTTTAGAGAAAAAGGGGGTTGAAACCCCTAAAAATAGCGTTTTTGGCCATTTTTGAGAAATTGTAGAGCTAAACACTGACGTGCTAGAACCATCGCTATTGTCAGAAATTGACAATTGGCTCTTTAAAATGAGCCAATTTATTTGCATGCACCCTTAAAGTAGGGGTGGGTTTATGTCAAGGGGTGCAAGAGAAAAAGAAACACATTACGGAGGTCCTTAAAAATTAATCAGATTTACTTGAAAATTGTTACTCAGGGGTTTTTGGGGTCGTTGATTACAGATCTTCATTCAGGTTTTAAAAATTCAAAATGGCGGAAAATTGCCAAAAACGCTATTCTTTCCCTTTTTCTCGAAAACCTGACGTGATGGAAAGTTTTTGAACCCAGATTCGTGTTCAGCGCACAAAATGCCTTCGGAAATACCAGGAGCCATCTTATTTTCACAAAAAAAGTCCAAATTTGCAGGGCTGTGTAATTGTTACAAACTGTCTTAAAAAATATTACGAAAAAAAATTAAAGCCTTTTGGTTCTGGAGTTAGAGGTCAATCTCTTTCCGCCGAACCATTTACTCAGGTTTGGAAACAAGTCAGGTCTAGATTCAGTCAATAGGATAGATGAAAAAGCAATACTTAACCAAATCTTAGGATTTGAATGAAGGGTTGAAGTGGCAAATAATGTATGTAATAATAACCATTGATTTCCTAACCCTTTTAAAGGCAGTTAATGAAGATTATAGGGAGTGAATACCAAAAGCGGTAGCAATGGCTTGTTTGTTATCAATTCATTCCAAGTAACCCAATATTTTAACTGCTGTTTTCTTTCTGGTGTGTTGTGGCAAATACACGTTTCTTTCATGGATACGAAGCGGCTTAAAATCTCGTCCATATCACAGTTTATCAATAACAAACAGTTTTGCAAGCCTCTCAAGTCACTGATTGCATTTGTGGTCCCTTCCTTTGAAATTTTTTTTATCCCCAAGTAGTCATTTAAAATTGAAAGTAGTAAACTATGTTAAGTTATGTGGTTCCGATTGGCGAACACCATATTGTGAATTTTTTCAATTGATTTAACTGGGCATACAGAAGGTTCTGTTTCAAAGTGTTTAAAGAAACCAAGGAATTGCTATTCAAAGTGGTGCATTTGCATACCACATCAGTTAGGAGGAAGAAATAATTGGGAACCAGCATAGAAACTGTCCTGTACAAATATTGGCTGTTAAAAAAACTACATAGTTTTGAATTTAATAGTAAACTATTGTCATAGTCACATAGGTATTGTATTGTGTTGGCTTAGACAAGAGGCTAGTTAAGATTTTTCAAACAAAAAATATTTTTTTCGAATACTTCCTACTAGCTGAAAAAATTAATAAAAATTTGCAAAGTTACCCGAAGTTTGTCGTTTATAGTCGATTTTAAACTGTTGGTCCCAATACTCATGGATAAAATTAACACACACATCACGATTCGGTTGAGAAGCTATGTTGTAGTTTTGACTAAAGGTTTGTTATGACCAATTATATATGTATGTATGTATATTAAGTATCGGACAATTAAACTGGGGTCGAATTACCGCATTCGTGATCGAACATACTTTCGTAATAGAATTAACACATATGTTTTATTAAAAACATATGTTAATACATTAAAAAGCAATCATCGAAGAAGAATATGAAGAAAAGTAAACAAAATTTTCGCCGGTGTATTTATGCATATTTGTTAAAAAAAAATGTCATTTTATATTTTATTTTCTTTATTGTCGTCCGAATCAGAAGATGATTCTAATATTATACGTATTAGAAAACAAATCCGAGACAAAAGTGACTCACTATCATTGCCGGCTCCTGCGTGAGTGAATTTTGGATTGCGAATCTTTTTACGGACGAAAGTCCTTCTACATCTGCGTCTATTCCAGTGGCTTGTATAATTTGTTCTTCTGCGGAGGTCAAAATCAATTCTTGATAAGGACCCCCTCCAGTCTTTTGTTTAGACGCTTTATTGAAAGACATTTTTTTCTTTGCGTTGAATTTTTGATCAGCAAAAACATAAGACATTTATACATAAATATGATCATTTAATGCTATTTAATTGTTCCAATTTTTTACTTTTCTCCACGATTTTTCGTCCTTAATTGGTGGTTCATAAGAATTTAGAACCATAAGAATTCATAAGAATTAATTTATGAAGTCGCCGTAGTCTAGTAGGTAGTGTGTTGGCTTATTAGACTGAAGGCCCGAGTTCGAATCCCAGGTCAGACATCAAAACGAAATTATGAAAATATTTCTTCGGCGACTTCCTCTCAGCAGATTTCTGGCAAAAACTCTGAGAGTAAATAAAATTGCCATGTAAAGCTTCTCAAAAAAACTGTCGTTCGGAGTCGACTTTAAACTGTAGGTCCCGCCACTCATGTATAAAATTAACGCACACAACATAAGTGGTGTGAGAAGCTAGGTCGTAATCCTGACTGAAGGGTTGTAATGACCAATTATGTATGTATGTATGTAAGAATTTAGTTTGAGTGTAAGCTGCTCCCACAACCTTTTTGATGTTGCTTTTCCTTGGCTGCAGTTTGGTAGTATGTTTTTGGCCAAATTAGGATGCTCCACCATGAACTGAGTCATTTCATTCTTTTGTTTTCCATTTATTTTGTTTATATTGGTCCTTTAAATATTTTTTTTCTTATTTAACTTAAAAAAAAAAAGAAAGCAAATTATAAAAACTTAAATTTTTTGGTTTTTTATGCACGCTTAAGTAAAAATATTTCTTTTCGATATCTGTAGTGTTAACGAATGATATTTCAAAAATATGCATTCGATTGCACCCTCGTTATCGTAAGCTATCATCTGAAATTTCGATACAACCTATTCGATATCGAATTCGGTAATCTAAAGAAGAAAGATTACGAATAATTCTCCTCGATCACGAATGCGGTAATTCGGCCCCTGGAGTTCATTTCCAAAACCGCCTGTTACCGTGCAACTAAATTTACTGCTAAAAACTGGCTCACCTTATAATTCCAATACTCCAAGGATAGCAACTGTCTGCAATCAGTGAGCAGGATTGGATTGCGATCAATATAAACCAAACTAACTTAACTGATGCTTCCTACATAAGTGTGTAGTTTTAGGTATCACCTGACGTTCCATTTATCTCGTTTAAAGCGGGCAAATCGCACAACTTGTTTCTTATTACGGCGGACACGGTACAAAGTCTGCTGTAATGGTACGTATTTTGAGAGACCATCTGAATATAGTACAGTGATACCCACTGTTTCTTCATGTAATGACTTCTATTGAAGACGGGAATAAAGGAAGATACGTTAAGTTCAGTAAGTTTAATAAGTTCGTTTGGTATGTAAATGATTTGGGAGTGATTCAGCTTTAATATCCGCTTAATTAAAAAATTTCTAGATCAGGGCAATGACATACTACGTACAAAGAGTCATTACAATGCTTCAGTCAGGATTACAACCTAACTTCTTACACCACTTTTGTTGTGTGTGTATTAATTTTAGAGTACATGTGTGGCGGGACCTACAGTTTAAAGCCGACTTCCGATGACAGATTTTTGAGAAACTTTTCATGGCAATTCTTCATTTACTCTCAGAGTTTTTGCAAGAAATCTGCTGAGAGAAAGTCGCCAAAAAAATATTTTTTCATATTTCGTTTTGTTTGAGATGTCTGACTTGGGGTTTGAACTGTGGCCTCTAATAAGTGAACACACTACCTTCTAAGGTAAAAAATATATTCCATCTGTTCTAATAATTTAAATTAAAAAATAACATCACACTTGGTTGACTATATCCAACTGCTTAAAGCGATTTTCTTTTACAAAATAAAGATAACAAATGCCAAATGCAATGGAAATGTCAAATTAATTGTGTTATACGATAGCCATCATCCTTACGCTGGCTAGTAAATGTTTCAGTTCGTAAGTCTCACAGTCTCCTATAACCGCATAGGCAAGTATTGCTTCTTTTGCATTTAAACATGCAGACAGTGTGAGGTCTGTTTTCACTATTTGAAGTCTGTCAAATACATGCATAAATAATTTCTAGAGAAAATCTTTTTCAAATATTATTATCAACGTAGTTTTAAGCCTTATTTTTCCTTCGTCTTTCAACATTTAACCTCAAATTGCCTATAAGAGTATGTATGTACGTTTATTCGTATGTAATTCTATTTGTTCAATTAATATTAATAGAATATTTAATAAGTTTAAATAAAATTTATTAATTCATTCACTGAGTCATTCATTCATTCATTTCTCTTTATTTCTCTTTATTTGTTTGTTTATTTATTTGCTGATTTGTTTGTTTGCAGGTGCATGTGTGTATGCTCCATTGTGATTCTCATCTGTAATAACCAAATAATAATTTATTAACATTCATTTGATTCGTTTATATTATTGACCAAGAAGCCAAAAGTTTAAACAAAACATTGCTTTTAAATTTACTAAAGTCAACCTAAACTATGAGTACCTTTTGGGGAGGAGAAACGAAGGCCGATAAATTGTTTTGCATTTAACTTTCAGATCAATTTCAGTTGAATTTTCTTTGGAAATCATTTAAGCTATTAAAGGTAATTACATTTAAAAATCAATTGTTGTTAAAAATTAATAGAAATTAAATCTCTTGCAATAATTGTTTTAATTGAAAATATGGGAAATCATATTTAAAAGCCTGCTGACTTTGGAAAACATGTATAAACATCACAGTGAAATCCAATTATAACAAACTCTATGGAGACGGGTCACAATAATGTGTCGCGAACACAAAAATATTTCTTCGGCAGCTTCCTCTCAGCAGATTTCTGGCAAAAACTCTGACAGTAAAAATAAAATTTCCATGAAAAGTTTCTCAGAAAAATCTGTTGTTCGGAGTCGATTTCAATCTGTAGATCACTTAACATAAGTGGTGTGAGAAGCTAGGTCGTCATCCTCACTGAAGGGTTGTAATGACCAATTAAGTGATGTAAGTACTATGTAGACATGGAACTTATTAACTTTCACTTCAAACGTAAACATGCTGTAGTACTAGTAACAAGCATAAGGTGGGCTTAAATTTGAACCACCGGTTATTTCGAATCTGGCAATAATTATGTCATTCTATTCTGTCAGAAAATTCAGTATATTATCACCACTGAACGTAATGTATCGATTTACGCTTGAGCAACGTTAGGATTTATTGTTGATTTTGATTGTGTTGTGTTGATTTTGCCAAAAGCTAACATGTTTTCGGATGAATATAATTTTCATCGTAGTGGTGGCTACGTTAATAAGCAAAATTGTCATATTTGGAGTTCAGACGTGGTCTTACGGAATCTAATGTATCCACTGACTGTTTGGTGCGGCATGTAGAGCAGAAGCATCATTGGTCTCTATTTCTTGGAAAATGGAAACGACGCAACCGTCACGATCAATGGATACACCTATCGCACCATGATAACCAATTTTTTTGTACCCCCTCTTCATGGTATTGTTGTGAACGAAGTTTTGTTTTAACAGGATGGTGCAAATTGCCACACATCTCATGCCACAATCGATTTATTGCGTCAAACGTTTGATAGTCGTTTAACACTAGAAAGACGGACAGGGGTCATTTGACCCATTTTCAAATCTAACTGCTAATATTTCTCTTATGAATTATATCACAGATTTCTTACTTCGTGACTTTTAATAATACTCCATAAAATTTAATTTAAAAGTAATTTTTTTTTTATTTAGGTATTCCAAATGTCAGTTATTAAAGCAACTACCTAAAAAGACGGAGAGGGGTCACCTGACCCTTCACATATCTGACTGCCGCTATTTATTTTATCAATTGCTTTTCCCAATTTTTTTTTTCATGAAATAATTGCAACAAAGAAAACATGCATACCAAATTTTTGTTTATCAAAATGCCGTTATTTTTGTTGGTTTTAGTTATTGGTTATTTTGTTGGTTCTAGTAGCCAACGTCATTCAGTTCCAGAACAACACGGCCTATGTCAAATTCCATCAATTGTAGAAAATGAACACGACAGGCGGTCAGCAGGAGGAATACTTTGGAAGACTTGTTCTCAAAACAGTTCCACACCAGGTCGTCTTGCTGCCCATACCATTTTGGTTGAACATCCAGGAGCTACCCATTACGCAAAACAACGAATTGGTGCTGAATTTACAACACCAGTCTGGCGACTGCTGACTGATGACACAATTTTGCGTCACATTCAAAAGTGTACGCAGGCTGAGGCACATAAACAACTTGGCGATACAAACTGGATTATACCTTTACAAGAACTGGACAAATTCATCTCAGTATTGTACGCTAGGAGTACTTGTGGATGAAAAAACATATCTGTAAATGATTTATGGCACAAAAAATGCGGAGTTGCTTTTTTCACAAACTATGTCTAGAGACCGATTCAAAGAAATAATGAAATATATTCGTTTTGACGTGCGAGAAGAAAGATCTACTAGACTAAAAATCCTAATTTCGGATGTTTGGAGCCTTTTTATTGATAATTGCAAATCTTGTTATAGACCAGGTGAAAAAATCGCTGTCGACGAACAACTCTTTCCTACAAAAGCAAGTTGCACAATACTCGTACATGGCGAATAAACCCGACAAATTTGGTATAAAATTTTGGCTTTGCGTAGATGTCAAATCAAAATATCTGCTCAACGGTTTCCCCGGACAGTCAATAAAGCAAGACGGGATGTTCGACTATATGTGAAAAAATCGAAATTATAATTTCATGCCCATGAAGTTCTAAAAACCGAAAATAATAAGTGCCTTCTGACAGTTTACCAAGCAAAGAGACACAACAATGTTTTATTGCTGAATATTTTGCACGATGTGGTTGAAATAGATGAAGGTAATAGCAAACGCAAACCCAATACCGTGACTTTTTGTAATTCAACTAAATTTGGTGTTGATGTTGTTGACCAAATGGCTAGAAAATATAGCACAAAGTCAAGCTCAAGAAGATGACCAGTACAAGTTTTTTTAACATATTGGACTAGGCAGTAATAAATACATGGGTGTTATTCCAAGAAGTAACAGACAAAAAAATTCGGAGAAGGGAATTTATTTTACAAGTAGCATCTGAACTCAGTCACATTGACGAGCAACCGCAAGCAGTGAAAAGAAACCCCTATACGGAACCTGTAATAAATCAAAACATTTAGTATACGCTAGATGCGTTTAAAAGACAGATTTCAAAAAAAAAAAAATCATAACATTATTGACCTGTTTGACGATCTCGATATAAAAACTTAAAGGGAGTCAAATGACCCCTACCCGTCTTTTAAGGTATATTAATTCTCCCGTCTTTCTAGTGTTAATTAGCTGCCAAGAAACTGCAATTTGACATCGTTGGACTATTTTCTGTGGGGCGCCCTTAAATAAAATTGTTATGCCGACAAACCAAAAATTATTACCATTATTGTCGGGAAGAGATACCATAGTAATGCGTTTATATTATCTATTGTAATTATCTCAAACTTTATAGAGCATCTCCTCCAAGCCTATTATCCAATTGCCCGATTTCAGGATGCTGTTCGGTGTCAACAATAGCAATTCCCTGTATAGCATCTAACATGCATTCATGTGGTTCTTCCTAGTATTCATTAATGCCCCAAAGGTTCTAATAATTTATTGCGATGATTCTTCCTTGTTACCGGAGAATTTACATGTCGGGCTCGAGACAACTGCGCTGTCAAAAGACCGTGTTGGCAACCTCATATTATTCTTGGATAGTCTGATACATATAAATTGAAATCTACTAAATGAAGAATGAAGTAGCCGTAGTCTAGTAGGTAGTGTGTTAGCTTATTAGACGTGAGGCCATGGTTCAAACCCCAGGTCAGACATCTCCAACAGAGCGAAACATAAAAAATATTTCTTCGACTACTGCCTCTCAGCAGAATTCTGGTAAAAACTCTAAGAGTAAATAAAAAATTGCAATAAAAAGTTTCTGATAAAGATCTGTAGTTCGGAGTCGACTTTAAAGTGTGGGTCCCGCCGCTCATGTATAAAATTAACACTCATAACATGAGTGGGGAGAGAAGCTGGGTCGTAATCCTGCCTAAAGGTTTGTAATGATCAAATATTGTGTATGTATGTATGAACTAAGAATGATCGCACTCTCTCTCTTTTATTTATTTATTCTCTTCAATATTTATTGCGTTTTATGATTGCGTTTAAAATATTTCCAATTTTTCTTTTTTGTTCTTGCAACAGTTGTGGCTATTGGCCACTGCAACAAAATCTGTTATTGTTGTTACTGTTGTTGTTTTCGAAAACCATAAATAAAAATCATTTCAACATCCTTGAATCTCAGCCATAATTGTATTTATTTGCAAAAGCTTTTGTTGTACTTACAGCAGCAGTAGCTGTAGTTGTTGTTGTTGTTGCTATTGCTGCATGTTGCAGACCATATGACGCTCATGTCAAGTCACTTGCCATTTGAAAAACATTAATATTGTGTCGTCGTCACACTCTGTGGCGTTTTGTGCAACAAAAATATGCCTCACTTCATTTTTTCGTTTATAAGCAAGAGAGTGTGTGGGTGGGTGGGTGCGATGGTATGCTATTACTTGCATTCGAAAATATTTTTACACCAATGCACACATACAATTGCATTTAAATGCTTAGGTTTATAGTGTCATTTTTTTTTGTGTCAACATTTTTTGTTTTGCTTTGCTTTTGTTTTCCTTCCTCCTATGTATTTCTCTTGTTTTAAAGTTGTTCGTGTTTTTAGACATTCTAGGCCTAAAAGTCTACAATATTGTATTGCATGGATGGTGTAGCACCAGATGTTGCAACAAATTGAGAATGACTTGATTGGTCATTGGGTTTAGGTTTTTTTTGTTGTTTTGTTGTTTTCTTTTCTTTTGTAAAAAGTTTATTTCATTGAGGTTTTTCAGTGCTTTTGAAAACAAAAACAAAAGCTTTTCCACACGGCATTCAATGGAGAGGCTTTAAGGATTTAAAATCTATATGTAGAGTTCGATATCGATCGCTGTCGGTTGTATTCGATGCAACCTGAAAGACTTGTCGGATATACTTCCTACTTTGGTAAGTCTTTCGAACCTGATGGATGAATTGAAACAAATGGAACTCAAAAGATCTGATATCACCACTTGCAGACTGTTAGAAATTTTGATGATCTTTTCTGTTAAAGAAAAAGATAGGAACTCTCTTGGCCTTTTGAAAAGAATCGCTTGGGCTTTCAATAGGCATAACTACTAGGCTCTGCATGTTTGGGCGTATATGGCAATGTCTGGTATACCCATACTATGGCTATTGGAAGAAAAAATTAAGGAAATGGGAACAAAATTTTCTTTGAAACTGCCACATTCTAAAGGAACTTAGACTTAGTAAATATCGATTCTGTGATGTATTCAGTCTTGAGGATGGTTAGATTAGGTCGAATTGGTAGCTTTGTTTACCAAAGCTCCCTTGAGCATGCAGAGTGGCCCGTTGTGACGCCAAGCAAGCTAAGTACAGTCCCTATACTGACCGAATTCCTCCAAACTAGGTAAGAAGTTGGTCAGCGCAAGGGCTGTACAAGTCATAAAGATGAGATATTGACAAATTTGTTTCTTGTTAGCTGTTTTGTGATAGGAGACCCAAATATAGAGTCTGGAGTCATCTTTTCCGGTATATTTATGAAGCTCTGGCGGAGTACGGACCCAAGGGTTTTTGTTTTGCGGAAATACTTCAATGAACTTGTTTACGGGTGTAATTAGTGAGTACGGTATGATTGAACGTATGTCTGAGGGTGTCAGCTATCCCAACTATGACTCTAATAGAAGTTGTTTGGATCAGGGCGAAAGAGAATTGGTGCAGAGCTTCACGTAGTAATGTCCTAATGTACGGGAAACTGCTTTAAGGCCCACGGTTCTGGTGGTTTTAAGGAACGATCAGCCTAGAAAATGTGTCACTGTTGAATGTGTTACTGGAAAGACTTGTAAAGAGTAGTGGTTGGTTCTTAAGAGACCCACATGGACTATACGTGAAACTAGACTAGGAACTGGGAATTTTACAAAGTATTCTAATCGGCCAACTGCGAGGTAAACACATGGTAACACGAGCAACATAACCTAAATTATAGGCGTGTAGAGGAATATTAAAAGCATTCTGCAGATATTTCAGTCAATCCTGCATAGCACATATGATATTCAATTCTGATATGCGTTGCTTGTAGCAAAACAATGTCCAGTACGATGTGGAATACCAGTGCTGATCAAATTCAATCCCTCTTCTACTGCAGTATTAAGCCGAAAGTCATTGTTTATTTTCGTAACTAAGTTCAGCTGGAACTATTTTCACTCTTTTCAAGTCTTACTTACTTGATTCGCTATTACATCACTTTATTCAGGATTACAACCCAGTTTCTCACACCACCCACGTTGTGTGTGTTAATATTATGCATGACAAACTGAACCCACAGTTTAACATCGACTCCGGGCATTAGATTGGAGAAGTTTTGCATGGCAATTATTTCCTACCAGAGTTTTCGCCATAAGAGGGATGTGAGAAGCCAAAAATTTTTTTCTCAGGATGTCAAAGCTGAGCTTTCAACCAACAACGTGGTATTACTACACTCAGTCTATGCAGAATAATAAAATCAAAACAAAGTTATAAGAATCCCTCATAATTTAAAATTTAAAAATTTTGCATTTTAATTTTTCCGCTGCCCTTAAAGACCAAAAAATTGTTGCAATTTTGTTAACCGAAAAATTGACATTCGAAAAGACTTATCAGTTGTTAAATAGCAGGCATTTGCATACACACGACACTACATATACAGACACATGCACTCTCTCTCCCTCTCTCCCTCTCTGTATGTGTATATTTTTAACAAAAAGTCTACACATAAACATCCTGGAAAAATGTTGGAAATTTTTTCGTTCTTTTTGTTTTATTTTCATGAAATGAATTCCTTTTTAAAAACAAAACGAAATGAATACACACACCCACACTCAATACCAAAAATTCTTTAAAAGTCAACGTTCGTGTAAAAGAAACAAAAATTACACACAAAAACAACTGAACTTTTGTACGTGCGTATGTGTATGTGTGTGCGTGGTAGACATATACACACATGTATAATTGCAATTGTAAATACAAGTACATAAACATGAATGTAGAAGTTTCCGTTATTAATAAATTAAGTTGCATACGAGAAGGCTATGCAATAAGAAAAACAACAAAAACAAAAATAAAGAACTCTCTTACTTATACACACACACATACACATAAGCACTCACATTTGTTAGCATAAATACACCTGGAGTTAATATAACATAACTACGCTGCATACTTTCAGGCATCAGCAAAAGAAAATAAAACCCAACACAAAATGAATATGAAGAACAAGAAAAAGTTCGATTATTTAATAGTATGTGTGTGTGCGAATGTGTGTTTGTGTAGAAAAATATGCATGTACTTATAATATTTGTGTTACTGTGTGTGTATATGTACATATGCATAACGAGTACATATATTTTGGATATGCTTAAAGTGTCACAGTGGGACAAAAGTGGCAAAGATTGATTTTTTTTTTTTGAAATATTATTTTGGATTCCTTACTTGTGTTATATAGAATCAAAATCGTGATTAAGATTGAAAGATTTAATATCAATGAATGTCGCCGTAGTCTAGTAGGTCGTGTGTCGGCTTTTTAGACGTAAAGCCACGGTTCAAACTCCAGGTCAGACATCAAAACGAAATATGAAAAAATATTTCTTCGGCGACTTCCTCTCAGCAGATTTCTGGCAAAAACTCTGAGAGTAAATGAAGAATTGCCATGAAAAGTTTCTCAAAAATCTGTCGTTCCAAGTCGGCTTTAAACTGTAGGTCCCGCCACTCATGTATAAAATTAAAACAAACAACATGAGTGGTGCGAGAAGCTAGGCCGTAATCCTGACCGAAGGGTTGTAATGGCCAATTATGTATGTTATGTATGATTTAATATCAAACAAAAGAAGAAATATTGAAAAAAGAACAAGAAAAGCACACAATAACAAAACAACAAAAAAACAAAATTACAAGAATAAAGAAAAAATTTCAAATTACAATAACGAAGCCATATAGAAAAACTGCGCAAGGTAGAAAACAATAAAATAACAAAAACAAATCAACAGTAAGGTTCTAGAACTTGCCAAATCGAAGTCACCGTAGTCTAGTAGGTAGTTTGTTGGCTTATTAGACATGAGACCACGGTTCAAACCCCATGTCAGACATCTAAAACAAAAGAAAATATGAAAACAAATATTTCTTCGGCATCTCCATCTCAGCAGATTTTTGGTAAAAATTTCGAGAGTAAAAATAAATTTGCCATGCAAAATTTTCTCAAAAATCTGTTGTTCGGTCGACTTTAAGCTGTTGCTTCTGCCATTCATGTATAAAATTTAAGCACACAACTAAGTGGTGTGAGAAGCTAGATTGTAATCCTGACTGAAGGGTTATAATGACCAAATATATATGGATGTATGTGTATTTCAAAATTGCAAGTCTTGAATCCACTACAACTATTCGTTAAAAAAAGGAAAAAACTTAACTATACTACATTGACAGTTGTCCACAGAATTGCCCACAAAATTATTCCTTCAAATTTATTATTAAGGTTCCACTGTTCATTACCAAACTATTGTTATTTTTAGTACTCATAGTCACCTCCTCTCTTCTTTGGCCTAGTCCACGTTCCTATTCATATTTGAAAACATTTTAAATGCACCGCACTTCCGCTGAAGTGCTACTGTCGTCAGTTGATAGTCAAAAATTTCCGTGTGTCTAACAAGACCACTGTGTATGCATGTATACTACATACATACGTCTGTGTATATGTGTAGATTTGTTACTTAAAGTCAGTGCCCGGGTGGTGGCAGTCAAATATTTGCAAGAGTTTTCCTTTTTTTTTGCTTTCAAAGATAGTGTCGGTGTTTTGTAACTCTTTCTCCGAATCAGTGGCTGAAGAACTGACAGCATGCATGAGTAAATTACTGAATGAATGAATGTATATTTGTTAATACAAAAGCCTGTATTTATTTAAGAGGTGCATGTGCAATTTCTGTTTGTTTTTTGTTTGTGTTTTTTGTTTTTCAATTGCATGCAAGAAAAGTTTGATTGTATGCATGCATGTGTATTATTGTAGATTCAAGTTTTTTTTTTTTGTCAATTCTTCCCAGTTTTAGTTTGATCGTATGTGTTCAACGAACTTTTTACAATTTAAACTTAAATTTACCAAAGTTAAGTGGCTCTATAAATGCACATTATGTGTGTGTCGTACATGAGGCAAAGGGAGACATCTGTATGTCAGTATATGTATGTTGATATTACAGTAGATAGCAATTAAAAGCATAGCGGTTTATATAGAGGGCTAGGTTGATGCCATTCCGACTAGCTTCAAGGAAAAAACCTACTGGAACGCCTGCATTAGGCGGAGTTAAGGGGCAATTAGAGACGTTAGTGCAAAATTCCCAATTCAACGTTGGAACCAATTCCCCGATCTCAAGAACTCATTGAATCCAGATGACTAACTATCAGTACAATTAGCTGCCCTATTCAACCGGAAAAAAATTCAAAGTCAATAAAAAGTCAAGTCCAATAACTTTAAATCCCATCACCTACCACAGGCTTAAAGTGTGCAGAATAGTAGCAGAAAAACTACTTCCTCACATCGTTACATTTCCTATGGAAGTAATTTTGCACAAGACTTGAGTACTTATGGAGAAACGATCGATAACTGCTTGTACAAATTTTTTCCATTGATGGAAGGGCATAATTTATCGTGTAATTGCTCATGCTGGTCCAATAAGCTAAAGTTAGGTGAAGTATGTCAGCTAGAAAAGTTCACTGAATCCGGTAAAGGGGTATTGGGCGAAGTTTTGATTCAATGATGTATACATAAAACCGATTTACTCTATGCATCCTCCCTTAAAGGATTGGTGTGCTAACTTCCCATATAATATTATTGGAAATGAACTGGTTATGCTCCGGATTCATGCTCAAACCAATTGAGAGTAGGAATAAGACTTTTTTTTAGTGTGTCAGTGGGATTAAAATGCCTACGCCCATATAGGGATAGTGGTTTCATTACAGGATACTGCGAGGTTAGATTGCTGACAAGGATCTGGAGCAGTCGGACTCCTGCAGGGTATGTTGCGACGAGGAGGAGTTGGAAACTATCGAACCTCCTATGCAACAGTCCAGTTTTTAGTACGTTAAGGTTGAGGACCTGGACAGGGTATTCTTCAATGGTTTGAACTCTTTGTCGAGAGCTGACATTAAGGCTCTCCATAGATTCATAAATATCGTTGAGCTGGTTGAGAAGTGCTAGGGCTTCAGCGATGTAGTTGCGCTCTCTTGTGTGTTTGTGGTCTGTTTTTTCTTTCGCCTCCTTATCCCCACGTCCCTACCTCTTCTCTTTTTAAAATTTCCCTATCTCTTTTACTGTGCTCTCTCTCTCTCTCTCTCTCTCTCTCTTCTGTATGGTGTATTAAAATGGGACATTTTGACAATGGGTCCCAATGACAAGTACACGTCCTCAAATCTAGCCCAACATTATCTACAGGGATAGTTATCAACTGTGTCGTGTGGTGTTTCTTCTAAAACAATCTCCTGTTCTTCCAATCCATTCAGGGCTTCTTACCAGGAAGGCCCATAATGACATCCAGAAAGGGACAATTCACCACTCTGCCACTTTTAAGCATTTATGAAGCCAGCTTCATACTATTGGCTCATCATCTAGAGTCCCATTGTGCTGTACTGCAAACAAGTTTATCTTTTTCTTATGGAGTACCTTTGCACAGCGCTCCACCTGGTGTTCTTATTCCAGTAATCCTTAACTTCCATGCAGGTACATTACTTGTCCACTCTGGTACCACAATAAGGGCTATTGGATCTATTTACCACAGGGTCATGCTATTGCCTCATCTCCTCTTATCTCCATTTGCTGTACAGGATTCAAATTTATCTTTTTCTTACGAATTACGAAGGGAAGTCACAGCGTTCCATTTGGACCTCTTATTCCAGTAAACCTTAGCTTCCATGCCGCGATGTTACTTGTCCTTTCTGATGCCCCAATAAGAGCTATTGGATGTAATTTCCTCAAGCTTTAAGAAAATTTATATCCACCACTGTACTGCCTGCCCATCATATTTCTGAAAGTCACATAGCAAAACTAGAAAAGATGACGACCAAGTCGTTTTCGTCTTTGTGTGCGTGTGTGTCAGACATACACGGTTACAATACAGGGTATTCGGGCATAAAGACATGAATTCCATGAAACACGTACGCATGCAGTTTTTCCGTTCGTGTTGTACCATTTATGCCTTGAACGTGTTCTTGTGTCTATAAACTACCAGACAGACACATTTGGATGCACACAGACGTAAACTCTTATATTCGATTTACCATAAATAAATTGATATTTTGTGTGGCCACCTACAAAAGTCTACGAACATTTTTTGTTGTTTTTTTTTGTTTTATTTTTCACGTTTTCTTTCAAATTTCGATTCTCCATTCCAGGTTTCATGTTTACAATACACCTGCATTCTTATTTCCTTTTTTCTTGGCATGAATTTCGTGTCCTTTTGTTGTGTTTGTAGTGTTGCAAGTGTGTGTGTGTGTGTGTGTGTGTAGTAACTAGTTGCAACAAATAATCATTAATGTTTGCTGCAGTTTTATTTTTGCAAAATATAAAACAGAATCAACTTGTACATACTCTCTTGCCAAATTGAACTCAATTTCGGCTAGAGTGTCTTAAATTTGAAATTTTTTCGTTTGGAATTTTTTTTTTGGTTAATTTGCTCTTCTTTGTTCGTTTAACTGTTCTTGTTGTTGTTCAAAAGTGTGGCATGTATGTAATTGTGTTGTTGTTGTTGTTGATTTTGCAAAAAAGTTGCCTCTTGAATGCGAAGTTCATTTGTCATAAACACAGGATAAAATTATTTCGTACATGTAGTTGTAGTTCCAATGGCAAGAATAACATACTTTTAGGGAAGTTATTTACTTTTCAGTTTTAGTTTGGTTTGTTTTGGTTTTCACATTTTTCATAGAGTTTAAGTTTGTTTTCTTGGGAATTTTTTAGTCGCGCTATTATAGTATTTATAGAATGGTGGAACACATGACTTAGAACAACGGGTAACTTAATGAATCCGTAGCTATGGATGTTCAACTGTCATTAAAGAGGACTTTCGTCCCTTCCTTCGCTGGGATATGAAAAATTAAAATTAACTTTAAAGCATTGGCCTCAAATTCTATTACAAATATCTGGAATTAGACTTAACTGATGTCTAGTGACAAAATGCTGTTATTTTAACCCTACCAGAATGAAAAATAAAATTCTTTAATCCATATGTACATCATCGAATCTCATGCACCAGCTGTTCTGTCAATGCCTTTCTTGTCTTGCAATATCATTAAAGGAATTTCTAAGAGTGTAACTTACCCAATTCGGCTTTCTTTCCATAATGCCCAAGTGACTTGGTGTTAGGTATGAGGCCAGAGCCCATTGTATATCATTTCAGTTTATGCTCAGCCATTGAATTTGCAGCAAACATGTCAAACAAATGTTTCCAAATATTGTTGGAGTTGTGATTCAGCGTTCTCCCACCCACATAATAACATTAAAGTAAAGTTGCAGCTACAGATACGTCAATCCGTTTGACGAAAGTTTGGAAAGAAGTTTCTTAAGTCGACTGAAAGCTTGCATGTGATTTTTTTTAATACGATTTTCAGTGTCCTGTACTTGAGATAACACAACCTAAGTCCAGAAATAATTGTTTCAGTTTTCAAAAATCAAGTTTCGAATAAAATCACAAAGGACACAACCGAATAACGTAAACCAAGAACAACACTTACGTCAGTCGGTATTCAGAACCTGTAATTCCCATATCATATTTCGATAACTTTTATGAAATGTGGTCCAATATCTGCCACATTTTTATGTTGTAAATACATAAACTTCTCTCGACTTATTATTTGCAAGTGACGCTAATATTCTGAAAATTATACTGAAAACCATAAAATATGATTAAAAAAGTCATAAAAAGTCGTACACATCGTGCTCATGCAATAAATGAGCAACGACAACGACAAATCTTTATTTTGCAAACAACATACATATATGTATACATACATACATACATACGCATGATTTAATTGCCATAAATTTTTATTATCATTTACGATTTTAACATCAAAAAAAAAAAGAAGAAGAAAATTTTGTTTGGATTTGTTTGCGACATTATGAGTTCATAATCAGAGAAAAGAGATATTGCAGGCAGGCACAAATTAACGCATGTACTCGTACATGAATATGACATTCATAATCGTGATTATGTGACATGTAAAGCACAGTGGGCAGCAGGCAACTATGTTTTCGGTTTTCAAAATACGAGTATACAGTTTTGGATGTAAGTTTAGAATATTATGCCTAATGAAACATACATGCATACATAATTGGTCATTACAAAACTTCAGTCAGGATTATGACCTAGCCTATCACAACACTTATGTTGTGTGTGTTAATTTTTATACATGACTAGCGGGACCTACAGTTTAATGTCGACTACAAACGACAAATATTTGAAAAACTTTTCAAACTTCTTAGCTATAGAAAAAGAAATCCAAAAATTATCCCAAGGCTTTAAAATTCCTTCGCCGGTGACGATAGAGGGGATACATGAACCTCTACAGGAATGCAAATTGGAAAAAGTAGTATTGAATTCAACAAACTGTGGGTGGTCTGACATACATACCTGGTTGTCGAATTTCAAAATTGCTGCGTCCAGCAATGGTTAGCGCGAAAACCAGGGAACTACTCGAGGTCGACAAGAAAACGGTTCGCATTCTAACAGGAATTCTAACGGAACACTACTCCATTGGCAGTTTCACTGACAAGCTTGGTCTGTTCCACCAGGATTACTGCAGAAGCTGCCATAATGTGAAGGAAATTGAAAAATCTGCTGAGATTAAGTCGTCGAAGAAATATTTTTTCATTTTCCGTTTTGGTCGAGATTTCTGACCTGGGGTTTGTACCGGGGCCTTACGTCTAATAAGCCAACACACTACCTACTATACTACGGCGATAAGTCTAATGAAAGCGTCGGGTAAACTATGTCTCAATAGTTTTGAACCAAGGCCACTAATTTGGAGAATTATTTTGAAGTTATGTTGTGTTATGTTCTGTCAGAGAACATTGAAAAAAGTTCAAGGCAGCATGGATTCTCGGCATAGTTATTATCAAACTGAACCGAGAAACATTTTTTTTCGGTTTTTTTTTTAAATATTTTTTAACAGTATTTTGCCTCTCACAACCCATTGTGCAAAGCAATTTGTATTTTATTTTTGTCTGTTTTATCTGTTTTTATCAAAATGAACTTGTCAAATATGTCGGCTGGTTATGTTGTAGTTAATGTTTTCGTTGTTGTTGTTATTATAGTTGGAGTTGGTGTCGCTGCTGCTGTTGTTGTTGTTGTATGTAGAGTTTGTGAAAAAAAAATAACGTTAACTAAGTGGTTTTTGAGGTTTCTGTAATTATGACTGCACGATTATGTATTTTAGTTTTAACCCGTTTAACCCATTTAACCCAATATTTAAATTGTTGTTAATGCTGTTGTTGACAATGTTACTTGTTCTGTACACATACATATGTATACTATAAGTATGCTGGTATTTGCTACAAATTAAAGGAAAAAAATGAAATGAAATGAATTTATAAAAAATAATGTTAAATTAAATGATAACATAAGTTTACTTAGATTAAATTTTTTTTTATTTTAATTTTCCCTTTTAAAAATATTTTCAATTTCATGGAATTCCGGTAAAGAAATCTTTCGAATTTATTTACAAAAATATTTAAAATTTTTTTTATTTCTTAAAAAAATAAAAATAAATTGTGATTTGAAAACGGGGAAAAGATAATCCTCTTTTTAAACGTGTCACAATGCTTTCTTACTTTGCTGCTGCTGTTATTATTTGTATAAAAAAGGATTTGGTTTTACAAGATTTTGGGTTTCTAAAGTGGAATGCAAACTTCTAACGCACGTACCACCAAGAAATTCACTGGCATTATTAACCTTTTTTTTTAGATATTTTCATTCATTTATTTGGAACATTTAGCGTGAATTTTACTTGATTAGATTCAGCGAAATACCAAGAGACCAAATACCATTGATCCATACAAATTTACGAAGTATTACATTGGTCATGTGGGCAAGTGGAAGTGACTCAAAAATCAGCAATTTTCCTGCAAGTGTAGTCGCCAGTTTGGATGAATTTCAACAACTGCCTTTATATTTCGGCCAAGATAGTTTCGTAAAACCATTCACGTGCTTCTTAGTCTGCATGAGCGAACTCGTTCACCCCTTTTAACTCCGATGGCCCGGGATCTATTCAAGTGTTATCGGAGAAAATAGGGTGAGGATATTCAATACAAAGGAGCAAAAATAGCTGCATAGCCTTGAACAGAAATATATGGTCCAACGTGTTTCGAATAGTAGACCTCCGCCTTAAAGACACTAGAGGTATTGGGAAGACTGTAGTGATTATTACTTCTTCCTATTGCATTTGAATTCATTCGTATTCTTGCATTAATCCAACTGTTTACTTACTTACTTGGTCATTACATACATTTAGTCAGGATTACCACCTAGTTTCTTACTTCACAGCCATATTGTGTGTTAATTTTATCCATGAGGCGGGGCCTACAGTTTGCCATCGCCTCCGAACGACAGGTTTGAGAAACTTTTCATTGGAATTTTATTTTGCTCTCCTATTTCTTGTCAGACAGCTGAGAGAAATATTTTTTCATATTTTGTTTTGTTCGAAATGGCTGAGTCGGTGTTTTAACAACGAGCTCTCGTCTATTAAGCCAAAACATTGCCTACTAGACTACGTCGACTTTGCAACTGCTTTGCTTACTAGAAGTTGTTGATTGTGTAGGTCCTAATGATTTCATTCGTAAGGCCTCCAATTCCTCATTTTTGAACGCATTGGTTTTTATTTGCCTCGTCAAAATCACTACCTCTGAACCGCAAAAATTATTTCTCGCGCGTAGTCGATCAAATAATCCAGTAGAGTCTAGCTGTCAATTAAGTTGAGATATAAGCTTCAGGAGAATAACATTTTCTTCACCTGCAGTCTTTTCAAATTGAAGTTCTAAAACTTCTGACAAAAAGAAACACGTTTTTGAATTTCAATATTTGTTGTCGACAATATGTTGTTCAATGACTAAGTGACATAAGATAGATGACAGACGGTCACTTTTCAAAATGACATATAAATTATTAAAGGCACAAACTACGTACATATGATGTCCGTTCGGAGTCGACTTGAAACTGTAGGTCACGCCACTCACGTAGAAAATTAACGCACACAATATGAGTGGTGTGAGAAGCTAGGTCGTAATATGTTGTTCAATGACTAAGTGACATAAGATAGATGACAGACGGTCACTTTTCAAAATGACATATAAATTATTAAAGGCACAAACTACGTACATATGATGTCCGTTCGGAGTCAACTTGAAACTGTAGGTCCCGCCACTCACAGAGAAAATTAACGCACACAACATGAGTGGTGTGAGAAGCTAGGCCGTAATCCTGACTGAAGGGTTGTAATGACCAATTATGTATGTATGTATGTATATATACATTACATGAGCCCGGATAACTTTTATAGGACAGCAAAAGCTAGCAGGTCTTGCTTGCTCCTGATGAACGTGATATGGTATTGCTATAGGGACACTATATGATTGGAACTACGGTTTAAGAGTGCAGACGTGGACTTACGACGTAGGAGATATGGCTACAACATGATTATCTTCGATATCTGGTGAAGCTACGGTGTCTGATATCTACGTCTAAACGTCTAACCTATATTAAACTCAGTATCGTATAAATTTTGAAGAGGAGTGATGATAATCTCGTTTATAAATATATGATCAATATTTTATGCTGCAACAAACATCAGCATAAACTCAATATATCTGAAACAATACGATATTGGGGACCATAAAAAAGACTGAAAACGTTATGAAAACATATGATTTAAAAAAAAGGGCATAATTATTCTAACTGCCGGCTATAAAATCAGATTCCAGTTGTTTTATCGTTTTTAATTTTAAATAAATTTGTTTTCATTGTAAATAATAACAATGTATTAAAAAAAAAGGAGAAAAACATAAAATATAGGAAAATAATTATTAAAAATTAAAAGAAAAACATACGTTTTGATTTATTATATAAACATTATGAATAATTTTATTAAGTTTTGCTTGAATTCAAAATTAAACAAAACAACGATATTAAAATGCATAAAAAAATTGTATGGGAAATAATTTAAATAAATGTTGTGTATATACCATATATAGATAAGGTGGGCCATTTAAATGTTTAAATTTGAAATTTTGACAAATTTACTTTTTTTTTGTTGTGAAGTACAATTGTTCCGGTTAGAAATGGGATAGAATTTCATTCATATGGCTTCCGCGGCTGGCCTGACAGTACCTCATTCGATCGGACCCATTTTCATGCATTTTTTTCGAGTGTATGGGCCAGTGGTGTTGTGCTAATTTTTTTTTTACCGGAACGCGTATATATAATTATATAGACAGGGCCGATCCTGGGTAGGCGGCCGCTCTGTGCGGTCTCATGTCCCAAATTTAACGACGGGGGTGATTTTCCATGATAATCCTGGCGACGGCGTTTTTTTTTTTCAAAACGTCAGCCAATTCTCGTTATCAGAAATCATCTTTAGTTCCGGAACGCATTCCTGTCCAAAATGAAGTACCGGAACGACGTTCCGGAGCGTTTCGGCTTGACAACACCACTGGTATGGGCTCGTATCTTGGCAATGGCATTACGAATGTTGGCATTCAAATGCTCAATTGTCTCGGGTTTATCGGCATAACACTTTTCATTAATTCGCCCCACAGCTAATAGTCCAATGGTATCAAATCGCAGCTTTTAGTCGGCCAATTGACGTCACCATTTCGCCTAATTAAACGGCCATCGAACGTTTGCCGCAATAAATCGATTGTGGCATGAGATGTGTGACAAGTTGCACCATCCTGTTGAAAACAAACATCGTTCACATCAAAAGCATGAAGAGCGGGTACAAAAAAAAAATCGGTTATCATGATGCGATAAGTGTCAATGATGCCTCCGCTCCACAAGCTGCACCAAACAGTCATTGGGTACATTCGATTTCGTAAGACCACATGTGGGTTTTCTGACCCCCAAATTCGAAAATTTTGCTTATTAACGTACCCAGATGAAAGATGAAAATGAGCTTCATTCGAAAGGTGATTTTTTTTTGTTGGCAAAATCGACATCGTTGTGCAGTTTCTTGTTGGCCCAATAAATCTTAACGTTGCTTAGCGTAAATCGATTCATTACATTCAGTGGAGATAAAATACTAAATTTTGTGACAGAATAGAATACCATAAGTATTGCCAGATTCGAAATAACCGCTGTTTCAAATTTGAAACAATAAATTGGCCACTCGATATAAGATGAGAAAGAGGGTTATGTTCGAAAGTGTTTATATAAAAGAAGTCATAAATTTTGGTGGAATTAATCCTTGAACTTGATATTGTTTGCCAGCACAAAAGATTATTACGACTTGGTTAAGAACACGGCAGTATGCATTATTTGCTGCATTTATTTGTACGGATTTTGTTATTTTTTGTTGGGTTTTAATTCAACGCGTCTTACCACTTCCTATATTTGCTTCAGCTTCGATTGAACATCGAGAAATGTGTAACTGGGTTAATTAAATCGTCTGCATTGTTTAAGTTATCAAGTGTATTCTGTAGTCGCCAGATGATAATTCTGTGACTAGAAGCTTTGTGCATTGCTATGGCAAGATAAAGCGTAGAAAAAGCAAGATAAAGCGTAGCCTAGATGTCCTAGATCGGTGTTAATCAGAATTTTTTCCTCATGAAGCATATGGCATGCAGCGTAAGGATCCTGTATCCTGTATCCATTTTGTGAGAGATGCGAGAAAAGAACAAGAGTCTGCCTTATTGTGCTCGCTTTTAGGGCACCAAAAGCCTTCTTAATGTTTGTAAATTTAAAATAGTATGGAGACCTCATTTTCACTAACCTATCTACTATTATCCTGTTAAGCTGTTGACATAGTCTAAGAATGCTTAAGGAGGATTGAAACCAGCTACTTCTGGTATGGTAAACGATAGTAATGCTTCGGAAAATCTTCTGTTCTCTCGTGCCCAGCAGATAATTATCTTTTGTTAGTATTTTTACAGTAGTCACTGTAGTCAAGGAGGTAGTGTGCTGGCTTATTAGACGTGAATTCACGGTTCAAACTACAGGTCAGACAGCTCCAACAAAAGGAAGTATGAATACACATTTCTTTTTAGACTGCCGCCAAAACTCTGGGAGTAAATAAAATTGCCATGAAAAGTTTCTTAAAAAAATCAGTCGTTCGGAGTCGACTTTAAACTGTAGGTTCCGCCGACACTCATGTATAAAATTAATACAAACGACATATGAGAAGCTAGGTTGTAATCCTGACTAAAAGGTTGTAATGACCAATTATGCATGTATGTATGTATGTGTTTATATTCCGTTTTTAAGGCAATTTGTGCCTCTTCAGAATTTTGATTTTAAATTTTTGATTACCGTAGGTATACTGTTATTGTATTTGCAGTATTTACCCCCATAGTTTAAGCAAGTTAAACCCTATAAAACTCAATTTGATGTGAAATTATTTACTATGTTCATTCATATTCATTCAATATGCTTTCATTCATTCATGTTCATTCATTCATTCATATGCATTCATTCAATTGTTGCTTCTGTAACCTGCCTTACTCGATCGATTATTTGTTTGTTTAGCTTACGAATGGTTTTAGGTAAGGAAGGCAGTTCAAAACAATATGTACGTATTTAAAATATGATTGCAAACAATATTTGTATTGAACGAATGATGCAAAATGATGCTGAAAGCAACAATGAATTGAACCAATAAATTGAAAATAAACACACTAAAACAGAAACGAACCTTAGGTTTTTGGCATTTATAGGAATTTATTTGAGTTTTCAGTTGAAGTTTTTTTCGATCTTTTTTAGCCGACAGTTTCTAAAACAGGTCAAAAAGACACGCCTGCAAATTATTGAATTGCAACAGCAGCAGCAGCGGCATCAGTATCAGCAACATCAACACCACCAATAATGACTTGAACAATAAACAGAGCCTGTATAAACAAAAGGGCTGTGAAATGAATTTAATGGCGAAATTTACTAATACTTGTGTAAACATATCACACACACACACATACACACACAGATACTTTGATGTTAGTTACTGTAATGATGAGAAGAACAACAACAACTACAACAATAAGGATTCACATTTAAAACAATAAATTCTGTTGAAATATTTTCACTTCTGGCCAAATGCCAAAAAATAGTTGAGGATTTACTATGGGCAGGAAGAGAGAGAGAGAGAGAGGCAGTTTAGATTGTCGATATTGTTGTTCCTGCTGTTGATAGTTTGGTTTGCTAGTGTGGCAAATTGTTGAATAAAATTTAAAATATTTTTTTTGTTTTGCAACTCCACTGTCTGCAAATAAAATTAGGCTAAGTAAGCTGTATAATACAAACAGAAAGATCCTTTGCACACGGTTTAAATGGAGGACACAGGTATGGATTCAAGATGTTTAAGTGCAAGGAAATTCCCTTATTTTGGGACGGTTATCCTGCAGGATAAACTTGATCCCTACCGGATAGATTTGACAACTCCTCGAAATACCCATTTTATGCCAGATGTATGAACTCTGGCACATTGTGGTGTGTCATACATACGTACATACATAATTGGTCATTACAACGCTTCAGTTAGAATTACGAATTAGCTTCTCACATCACTTATGTGGTGTGTGTTAATTTTATACATGACTGGCGGAACCTAAAGTTTAATGTCGACTACGAACGACAGATATTTGGAAAACTTTTCATGGAAATTTTATTAACTCACACAGTTTTTGCCAGAAGATTGCTGAGATCACGGTTGCCGCAGAAGCACACTTATTGGATACTGAAAAATAAATCCAAAAATTATCCCAAGGCTCTAAAATTCCTCGGTCGGTAACGATAGAAGGGATAAATGAGCCTCTACAGTAATATTTCTCCAAATTGGAAAGATCAGCATTGAATTCAACACTCTGTAGATGGTTCAACGTACCTGGTTGTTGAATTTTAAAATTGCTGCGTCCAGCAGTGGACAGCGTGAAAACCAGGGAACTACTTCAGTTCGATAAGAAAACGGTTCGCATTCTAACAGGAATTCTAACGGAACACTGCTCCATTGGCAGTTTCGCTTACAAGCTTGGTCTGTTCCACTAGGATTACTGCAGAAGCTGCCATAATGTGGAGGAAATTAAAAAATCTGCTGAGAGAAAATCGTCGAAGAAATATTTTTTAATTTTCCGTTTTGCTCGAGATATCTGACCTGGAGTTTGTACTGTGGCCTCAAGTCTAATAAGCGACTTCTGACGCTGATTACTACGTCTGACCGTACTGTAAAATAATTCCACGTGGCATTTCTGTTGAGTGGGGTCCTGAGAATGGAATTGATTTTAGATGTTAAGTGTCCGATATAACCCTTGAGGATTGATACGCAATAGAAATTTTCTACTTCCAATACAAAAATTTTTGTTACTAAGAAATATTGAAGAAAAATATTTCGAAGGTCATTACAACCCTTTAGTCAGAATTACGACCTAGCTTCTCACATCACTGATGTTGTGTGTGTTAATTTTATACACGAGTGGTGGGGACCTACAGTTTAAAGTGGATTACTAACGACAGATTTTTTGGGAAACTTTTCATGGCAATTTTTTTTGACTTTCAGAGTTTTTGCCAGAAATCTGCTGAGAGGACCTGGGGTTTGAACCGAGGACTCACGTCTAATAAGCCAACACACTACCTACTATATTACGACGACAACAAGAAGAAGAATTCAAATAAATTAAAACGCTGGCTTAATCAGTCGATGAGGTTTTAAATATCACATCTGTTTGCTCTGAACAAGCAATAGTAAGTAGACTTCTGTCGGAACTTAAACATGCTGCGTTCTTTAGTTTGACTGCAGTCGAAGAAAAAGGGAATTCCATGGAAACTTAGAATAGCTTCGTTGAATGGTAGAAAATTCATTCAATGACGCATTAAAAAAATTAGATTTAAAGTCCTTTGGTGTTATTAAAAGTAATGATCAAATGCTTTCAAATATTTTCTGTTGGCATTTTTAAATTTTTCTACGCTTCAAATAAGTACTTAGGAATCCATTTTCCATTTATCTAAGTACTTAACTGCTTGCCTGCCTATCCCTAACAAATTTTAATGAACTGTTAAAAGTTTTTCCGTTAATTATTTTTCAACTGAAATCATTATTATTTTCAGCATTACAGGCTTTTTTAAAAAATAGCCTCTTTTGGCTTTTTCTGAAAAAAAAAGAAGGAAGAGTTTCAAACAAATTTTGTTTCGATTTTACTTTTACTTTTTTTCTTTTGTTTAATTCTTTAGTGAGTTTCTTTTAAAAAAAAAAAATAAAACTTTCACATTTTCAACATTATCAACACCTCATTTTTGTGAGTGATTAACACCTGCTACTTAAACGCTCTTGCATTTTCGTTAAACTCATCACTTAAAATGAAATCAACCCTTCTTTTAGATGATTTTCTTCTCCTGTTTTTTGGGTGAACATTTTTGAAAGCAAATTAACACTTTAACGGAATGTTCAAAGTTGGTTTAATCGTGACTGTTATTTGAAGAAATTATGCAAGACTACCTACCCACCAACACACGCTTATGCTGTTATAACTGGAAAGAAAATTTGAACGAAAAAGAAATCCTGTTTTTGGTGCGGTGGCAACTGGTCATAAAGTATTTAAAACCCTTTACTTTACGGTTGTCAAAAAATGTGCAAAAAAAAAAAAACAAAAACACACACTTTTCTTGTTCTTTTCTGTTTTTCAATTTCTCCCTTTTTCCTTCTTTTTTTTTTTTTGTTGTTAACACAGGTAACTTACTTGATGGACACTTTCGTTACTGTTTTGGTTATAATAAAGATAGAGGGGGTGTCAGTCAGTCAGTCAGTTAAATTGTTAACAAATTACGCACAAGTTAAGTGTTGGCATTTGCCAAGTGTTTTTGTGTAATTTTAATGAAATTTTAATTTTTATGACTTTAAACCTTTTTAAACCCTTAAATAAATATCGTATACTTTTCAAAGTTTTGCGTTTTAAGTTACAACTTGTTTTTATTTATGACTCTCCCCATTCACATTCTCTTGGTGTCATTATCATAATGGCACTGGAAAAAAAGGGTACAGTTTTGTTTCTATTTTTTTAATAGAACTTAAAAAGTCCGTTATTTTGAAATTATCACTTTAAAACATTTTAAATAATTATCATACGTTATCCTAAATTATCTGTGTTGAGTTAGTTTCTTGTAAACGAAAATGGTTTAACACAATGCCACTTTTGGGATAAAATTTGCCGTAATAAAGAAAAAGCCAGGGAGGATGGACAATCGATGTAGAAAAACTTAAAAAAAAAAATTATTCCTACGACTTAATGGGAAGCGCTTGAAGGACGAAAACTATGTACTCTTTACAGCGGTAGAGCAAAACATCAAATTGAAAACGAAAACTTGCGAAAAGAATGTATCAGCAATCAGAAGCGGCAATTTATTCTTGGTAGCTTTATTAAACTCCAGTAAGCCTCAAACTAGTCAAGCACAATATCACAAATGTACAGATTTACTTCCTAAAGCGAGAAGTTAGGAAAGGCTCTATTAAAAAATAGAAGAATTAAACTTTATGACATCGCAGAGTTTTTGTTTAACAACAAACAATTGCTAACTACTGCTATAAAGAGCCTATTAAGGAAAAAAAAAAAAACACAAAGAAAACGTCATCACTTCTAATAGTCACGTTAAATATAAAAATTATGGCTGAAAATATTGTTGTCAACATCACTTACATGAGCAATAAAACCGAAACGACAAATCCTTTTAGAGACATGCACTTACATGTGGTTTAACAAATGCCTACCAATTAAATAATTAAATACGAACAAAAAAATAGAAATGCTGATAAAAAAAATTTGATTTATTTCATGAAATCCTCACTGTTCTGTAAAACGTATTCAATTACAGTTCAACTTCTCAACGAAAGTTGTTGATATTTTAAGATAAGTTGTTGATATTTTATTTATGACAAGACAAGACGTTGTTGAAAATCATACACTTTATTTTCATAAAAAATCGCTAACGAACTACAAAAGTTCGAATACGTTGCCGTAGTGTAGTAGGCAGTGTATTGGTTTATTAGACGTAAGGCCACGATTCCCCAGGTCAGACATCTTGAACAAAATGGAAAATGAACAAAAATTTCTTTGGTGACTTCCGCTCAGCAGATTTCTAGTAAAAACTCTGAAAATAAATAAAATTTGCCATGAAAAGTTTCTCTAAAATCTGTAGCTCGCAACATAAGTGGCGTGAAAAGCTAGGTAGTAATCCTGACTTAAAAAATCGCTAATGAAGTACAGAGTTTCAAATACTTTGCCGTAGTGTAGTAGGTAGTGTAGGTTAGGTTAGAGGACGTGTACTTGCCAACTGTGACAAGTACAGTACCCGGAGGTCGAATTGACCCATTGTAGAACGTCCTAGCTTCTCACACCACTCGTGTTGTGTGCGTTAATTTTATACATGAGTGGCGGGACCTACAGTTTAAAGTCGACTCTGAACGACAGATTTTTTGAGAATTTTTTTCATGGCAATTTTTACTCTCAGAGTTTTTGCCAGAAATCTGCTGAGAGGAAGTCGCCGAAGAAATATTTTCATATTTTCGTTTTGATATCTGACCTGGGATTCGAACTCGGGCCTTTCGTCTAATAAGCCAACACACTACCTACTAGACCACGGCGACTTCAGTAGGTAGTGAATTGGCTTATTAAACGTCAGGCCGCAGTTCAAACAGGTATGAAAACATAATTCTTTCGAAAACTTCCTTGCAGCAATTGGCACCTGATCCTAATGTTTATCGATAACTCATACTCAGAGATGAGGTCCCTTTCTGGATGAAAGAATAGGTGAGCTATCAAAATTGTCGAAATTGGAACGAAACTAATGCATAAGGGGTCCAAGAGCTTCCAATATATCCCGAAAAATTACTGTTTGGGGTAAATTTTGGGCTGGCAGCCTCATTGGACCATGTTTTTTTGAGAACGACGTCGATCAAGCCATCATTATCAATGGTGAGCGCTATAGATCCATGGTTACCAATTTCTTGTGGCCTAATTTGCATGATCTGGGTACCAACTATGTGTTGTTTTTACAGGATGGTGCTAGGTGCCAGACAGTTCATGACAGATTGGATATTCTGCACGAGTAATTTGAACCACAGGTTCATCTCACGTGGAGGCGATGTGAACTGACCAGCGTTTTTCTTGCGATTTGACGCTGTTAGACTTTTTCTTTTGTCTCAGGTATATTCCTGTATGTCACAAATAGCAGCAATCTTCAACTTACTTACATATGTACATATATAATTGGTCATTACAACCTTTCAGTCAGGATTATTGACGTAGTTTCTCACACCACTTATGTTGTGTGTTAATTTTATACATAAGCGGCGGGACCTACAGTTTAAAGTCGACTCCGAACGACAGATTTTTTGAGAAACTTTTCATGGCAATTTATTTACTCTCAGAGTTTTTGCCAGAAATCGCCGAAGAAATACTTTTTGTATTTTTGTTTTGATGTCTGGCCTGGGGCTCGAACACTGGCTGTACTTCTAATAAGCCAACACACTACCTACTAGACTACGGCGACTTCAGCGACTAAACTTAATTGGTCATTACAACCCTTTTGTCAGTTTTACAACCTAGATTCTCACACCACCCGTGTTGTGTATGTTAATTTTATCCATGAGTTGCGGGTCTTACAGTTTAAAATCGACTAAGAACGATAGATATATGAGAAAATTCATTCACTTCATTGCAATTTTCATTTTGCTCTCAGAGTTTTTGCCCGAAGACTGCTGAGAGGAAATCGTCGAAGAAACATTTTTTTCATATTTCGTTTGGTTTGATTTGTATGACCCGGGGTTTGAACCCTGGTCTCATGTCTAATAAAACCAACACACTATCTATCGGTGACTGCGACTCAAAGCTAATATAAATCATGTCATCGGCAAATTCAACGTGCTTTATTTACCATAATAATGGAAATTTAGACATTTCGAATGCGCTCCATCCAAAGAATTCGTGGCAGACACTTGAACGATAAGTATATACCACATATAATGGCAACAATAGGTTTTTCAAACGAATACTAAATCTCGATGCACACTTTATTACATTTAAATTTAATGATAGGAATCGCTTACTAAAAGGTATCCATATTTGAACTCAAGTTTCATATTTAAATTACTTAAAATGTAAACTGGTAGTGAAATCCAAATAAAATTTTTATTAATCAAGCTGAAACTCCTTTTTGGAATACAGAACAGAACAGACCAGATATTTTTTTTAATAAATTGTATCTAAACTGTTGTTATTTTTTTGTATCTGGATTTTAGTTTAAAAAAACATTAACATTTTAATAAAAAATAAATGCAACTCAACAAGGATAATAAAAGAAAAAAAAAAACTGTGAAAATAATTTGTATTTTTTTGTTTCTGTATTGTTTCAAAACGCTAATGACATGACATTTGAATTGCAATTCATATGATTTTTGCTTGCATTGCACAGTAATTTATTACGATACGATATGAGCAATGACTTCTTGTTGGTTATAAATGTTCAAATGAAATATGTACTTACTTATAGGCATCCCTTATAAAACTAACAATTTAATTTCGTTTTTTTCTCTCTCCCTCTCTCTCTCTCTCTCTCTCTCTCTGATATTTTTAATTTTTTATAACGTAGCGTTACTTGCGTTTTGTATTGTTTTTGTTTTTTTCCAATGTTATAACCCTGTAACGGTACTCTATTAAAATTTTAAATATTAAAAAACAAACAACACAAATACATACATATGTACATACATATAAATGATAATGACAAAGTCAGCAAGTTTGGTAAAAGTGCACACTGTGCTTTAAAAGAGTAGAATTGAATATAATTTTTGGTCGCCATATGGGCCTGATTAATATCAGTTTGTATCACACTTGCCAGAGCTTACAGCAGTAAAAATCCATTATTACTGTCTGATTTGCTTTTTAGGTACTTCAAAAGTCTTTGGTTTATTGAAGAACAACCATAAGAAGTCTAGAATGGTTCCATCGATCGAACTTGCCAGGCAATACTAGATATTAGGGCACCTGGAACTGTAAGGCTCAAAATTTTTGTTTGCAGCACGTGCAGTATGTTCTCCAGTTGCAATACATACATACATACATAATTGGCAATTACAACCCTTAAGTCAGGATTATGGCCTAGCTTCTGACATCACTCATGTTGTGTGTATTAATTTTATACATTAGTGGCGGGACCTACAGTTTAAAATCGATTCCTAACGACAGATTTTTGAGACTCTTCATAATAATAATAATTTCATGGCAATATTTATTTATTCTCAGAGTTTTTGCCAGAAATCTGCTGAGAGGAAGTCGCGAAGGAATATTTTTTCATATTGTGGTTTTGATGTCTGACCTGGGGTTCGAACCGAGGCCGTACGTCTAATAAGCCAACATACTACCTACTAGACCACGGCGACTAGTTGCAATACATCCACTTCAAAAGGGAGATGGTTGTGCAGCCATAATGTCTGAAAAAATAAAGTGAGCCTCCAGTGTGAACACTACTTAACAGAGTAATTTTGAATAACGATTTATCGTGTGTGGACACGGATTTTAGGCAGCATCATCGGACCATGTTTTTTTGGGATCGACGTTGACCAGCTCATCATTATCAACGGCGAGAGCTATATTGCGACGACCATCAACTTCTTTTGGCCTAAATTGCATGATCTAGAGACCAAGGATATGTTGATTCTACAAGACAGACAGGTCATGACGGATTGGATATTCTGCATGAGTAATTTGAGGACAGAGTCATCTCTCGTGGATGCAGTGTGGTCTGCCCACTGAGATTGTGCGATTTGACTCTGTCAGACTTCTTTTTTTACACTACACAACAGAATAATTTTGAGTAACGATTTTTCGAGTGCTACCTACGGATTTACGGGAACGACATCGGATCATGTTTTTTGAGAACGACATTAACCAGGCCATCATTATCAATGGCGAGAGTTATATTGCGACGACTATCAACTTGTTTTGGCCTGAACTGCATGATCCAAAGACCAATGATATGTTGATTCTAGAATGCAGGCAGTTCATGACGGATTGGATATTATGCACGAGCAATTTGAGGGCAGGGTTATCACACGCGGAGGCGGTGTGACCTGCTCACCGAGATCATGTGATTTGACCCTGTTAAACTTTTTCTTCTACACTAAACAACAGAGTAATTTTAAGTATCGGTTTTTTCGTGTGCTACACACGGATTTTCGGTGATCCAGAACGTTTATTCTGCCTATTTATGTAACCGTTGAAATGTCTGATCGCTGGCCAAGTTTTTAAAGAGAAGGTGTCTTCTTTGTTGGCGAGGGTGAACAAAACTTAGGTAGACGCTCGGTTTACATTATTTCAGGGAACACATTCATGATATCTTCCCCAATAACTTCCAGTCACAGTTGCAATATTCTCAACAGAGTACTTATTGCGGTATTAGTAAGACTTGATAGCACCTCGTGCAATACTTTCCTAGACTAGCAGAGTTAAAAGCGGTTGTGGTTGCTAGCATTAATCGAAAAATTAAGCAGCACAGCGATGCTACTACATTTTCAGGTTTAGTTGTCCAATTATATTGCGTATTTAAGCCATTGCAGTCGCCGTAGTCTATAAAAAAATGTTTCTACGGTGGCTTCTTCTCAGCAGATTTCTTACAAAAATTCTGAGAGGAAAAAAAAAATTGCCATGAAAAGTTTTTCAAAAATTTATCGTTCGGAGTTTATTTTAGACTGTGGATCCCGCAATTTGTGCCTTAAATTATCACACACAAGATAAGTGATATGGGAGGCTAGGTCGTAAGCCTGACTGTAGGGTTGTAATGACCAATTATGTACGTAAGTATATAACCCATTAAAATTCTTTAGAGAATCATTGTGTATAAACCAACTGAAAAAACAAATTTTTATAATGAGGGTCCATCTAAATATCCGACAGTATAACTTTCTATACAGACAGTAACTGGAGAAAGAAAAAAATCTCTTGAACATACCATTCTCATGTGTACTCTCTCTCTCTCTCTATGTGCAGACACATCAATAGTTTATTTGTTATAAAAATAGTTTGCAAAAGCATTTGCAATGGCAATGATAACTAGTAGCGGCAGTGGCAGTTGGCAGTTAGCAGTTTGCAGTAGAATGTAATGAAATTTAAATTGTCTGTCGACAATAAACCAACAACCTGTTAAAATTCCCATTGCAGCCGCAGTAAGTTAAACAACACCACAATTATGCAATTAAATGCCATGAAACAAAAACCCATACAGGCACACGAACACACATACACATGGACACCACACATATGTACATACATACATATAAATATTTGTATATGTTCTCAAATGAATCTCCTGGTTTTTTTTCGGTGCTCCCTTTAGACGCAAATATATCTGTGGAACTGTATCCATATGTTATATAACTTACCATACACAATACGTATGTACATATGTATGTACGTACGAGTATAGTATGTATGGACTTATGAGTAAAATATATCCGCACGATAAAATTTTTACACTCATTTATAATACATCCATGCATACATTGACAATGTATTTGTAAATTTTACACGTCGACGTCTGTGTGTTTGTATAATTTAACCAATATTTGTTTGGTTTTGTTTTTGCCATTATTCTGTATGCTTTTTATATCTATAGGTGGTAGCCGTTTATAGTGTTTATACGCATGGTTGCAACGTACTAAAATATTACTTCTAGTCCACCTTTAATTATACCAATTGGCTTAGAATTTTGTTTGGAATATGAGATTAAAAAAAGTTTACAATCGCAACCATTTAAGCAAATTTTTTTTTTGTAAAAATCGGTCATACTTCTACCTGCAGTATTAATTCAAAGCGTACTAAGCTATAGCGTAATAGGGGGCTCGGAAACAGGATTTTAAAGCTGTTGTTCAGGTAACGTTTATTGTAGTCTTCGGCAAAACTTTCTAAAACTAATGAAAGTTCATCTTTTAGTTCTCTATTGTCATTCGAATTACTTACACTAAATGTGCAAGAAGTCGCCATAGTCTAGTAAGTAGCGTGAGGCCAGGTCAGACATCTTCAACAACTTCCTCTCAGCAGATGTCTGGAAAAAACTCTGAGAGTAAAAACAATTGCTATGAAAAGTTTCTCTAAAATCTGTCGTTGAGTGTCGACATTAAACTGTAATTCCCGTCACTCATTGATTAAATTAACACACTCTACATAAGTGGTGTGAGAAGCGAGGTAGTAATCTTGACTAAAGGGTTGTAATGACCAATTATGTATGTATGTAATCTGAAACTACTCTTCTTAGTAAATTCTCATGCAATAAAAGCCAAAATTAGACATGTTGCATGGCTCAGGACATCATCCTGTTGAAGCCTCATACCGTCCTGTTCATAATCCTCAATTGCAGGCCAAAATTTGGATTGTTATCCGGTAACAGGGCTCTACTTTAACAAATATGGTTTACGTAGGGAAAATTTGCAAATATTTATAATAACGTGCATCAAAGGGTCACTTTTTCCAGATACATTGACTTTCCAGAACCAATTCTGGGTTCTTCAAGCCCCATATGTAACAAATTTTCTTTGTTTATGTAAAAAAATCACACAATTTCGTTGGAATGGAAATCTCAGCATTGAAAGCCTCTTGCTTTAGCACTCAATCAATATATCTACGGCATAGTCAGCCGGCTGTAATTGTTTCGTAAGTTAGACTTTTGCATGGGTTGAGGTACACAACCGACTGCAACATACGGCATAATGAGCTGTAAAATGGGCATGATTGCAGAGAACGTCGTTGAATTGACAATTTCGGATATATTCTAACAGAAACTATATTTCCGTCAGTGCGTACATTGCGATGATGCCAGGTGGTTTTGAAACCACTTAATATATAATCCAATAGTTCCTCTCTTTTAATTAAAATGGCGAAAATAATACGGTTTGGTGGAAGCTGTTTTAGTTAAAAGACTTAAGCCCCTGTTAGCTAAACGTCCAAGCAACGTAACAGAAAGTACGTTTATTTTAAGTATTTGAAGATCAATGTAAATTCTTACCGAAAATACATTACGGCTCGGTAATCGCTTTCATTGCTTTTCGCACTCAAAAAACTAACGTGCTTTGCATTACATTTCGTGAGCGGGACTTTAAAGAGAAGACATTGTTTCAAAGGAAACAAACACAAGAGAAAAAGAAAAAAGCCTGAGGCAATACTTCTTGAAAACGATGAAAATCGCAATGCTTCAGTTAAGGACGGAAGGTGCCCTGCGATGTCTTCATTTTCTTTGCAAAAATGGAAGAATTGGTTTCAAAATGACAGTGGTACATAGCGTACATAACGCGATTTTATTGGATTATAGCAAAGTATATACGTTTTGTGAGCAATTAATCTGCCGTTTTGATGCAGTCCATTAACCACCAAAATCATGCGATCAGGTGTGGAGATACGTTAAGTCTCTTGTATATAGAGATAAGGCAGTGAAAATTCCAGCTCTGGAGGACAGGATTGCAGCCAAGGTCATGGCTGAAACCCAGGAAATAGTGTGATCAAATTGGAGCTCATGAATTGAACAGTTACATCATGTCCGCGAAAAACATTTGTATGCAATAATTTTTGAAAAGTAAATTGTAAATACAAAGGAAAGTTGTTGTTGTTGTTGAAGAAGGTTATTAGAATTTGAGAGCCGAGAATCTATTAGTTCTGAACCAAAAGGTTCAGTATATATTGCATACATACTGTTACGAAAATGTAAAAATCTAGATACTTGTGTTTTGCTTCTACATCGTTTAACATTAAAATTGTAATCAAAAGCTACAAAAACAAAAACAATGAACTTGTTTACAAATTATTACATCATAAAAAAAGATAAACAAGTAAACAAAAATATACCAACAAAGACTACAAGAATAAATGTAAACAAAATAGACAAACAACAATAATAAAACAATGATGTTTACATTTATAGAGATCTCGAAAAGGCGAAGCCACGAACATTCGTCTTCAAGAACATTCATTAGACTATTTACGTTGCCATATAAAAGGCAAGACAAAGCAGGCAACTGGGTTAGTAAAAGTTCAGTCAGCCTTGTGTGAAGACGCGGTGTGTTTGAAGAGAGTAATCGTGGTTTGAAGATCTCCGTTGCAAAGATCAGTCGAACAATTGTCTAGTGATTGTTATTGTTTATGTATAGAGTGTAAGTAGAGGGATAACAAACAAAGCAATTGTTGTTGTTTATATCAAGTTGTGAACAGAGGCACACAGAATTGTGCGAACAATAAAGAATTTAATTAAGCTCATATTTTAAACGTTTTTAAAAGGTAAAAACCTAACAACCCTTTAATCAGGATTAAGACCTAGCGACTCTGAACGACAGATTTTATGAGAAACTTTTTCAGGTCAATTTTGTTTACTCTCAGAGTTTTTGCTAGAAATCTGATGAGAGGAAGGTGACGATGAAATATTTTTTCATATTACGTTTTGTTGGAGATGTCTGACCTGGGGTTTGAACCGTGACCTTACGTTTAGTAAGCCAACAAACTACTTACTACTATGACTATGGCGACTACAGTGTACATTGCAACTCTTTAAATATTTTTTTTTAGTATTTTCTTTAACAAAATTTGGTAAAATTCTCCTTTAGTTTATGATCGTGAAAACAATTACAAAAATTCATAAAATTATTCTGTAAAATAACTTCTTTTTCCCCCCTTAATTGCAAGCAAATTTTTAAGGTATAAACCGATTGAAACAAAATCTACCAACCTATTACGGGGATAAATCTCTATTTAATAAATAAAATTGCAGTAAATCTGGAAGTTTTATGAGTTTCTCCTTTTTTTTGTATAAATTACTTCCCCCCCCCTTTTGCATGGAAAATATTGTAAATTCTTGATATGATGTAGAATGTGTGCCCAATTTAGGAACATAAAACCTGACTGATAGGCATGGGGGAAGGTACATAAAAATAGGATAAAAAAAATACAAATAAAAATGAAGGAAAAGAAAAAAGAAAAGAGAAAATAAATATTTATGGAGAGAAGATTTTCAACAATTTTTACGATAATCGTTTATGGCATAAAACTATTTGCTGATAATTTTTTGCCACACAGACAATGTTTCATAAGAGCTTATACTCATGCAGTATGTATGTAAGTATGTAAACCATAATATTTGTTAAGTAATCTGAACATAAAGCGAAGGGAGGATACATACCACCTTAAAAAATAAACGAGCAACAATTATAAACACCTGTAATAGTAAATATTTGTATATGTACTCCCTCCGTCTCTCACTCTCTCTCTAATACATACAAACTATTAAAAATAAAGCCGACTATTTTTTTTTTTTCTTTATTTTAATAGTTTTGATATGAAAGTAAAAACCTTTCCAAAAACTTCAAGTCCTTTTCCCTTAGCCCGTGTATGGTGAAAGCCAGATAGTAAGCGAGGCTAGACGTAGTCAAGTAAATAAAAATAAAACAGGATAGACAGGCTATAAAATCTAATAAAAAAGGAATTTTTTGTTTTATTTTACAAGTATTTTAGGCCAAGTATTTCATAATAGTGTGTGTTAGTGTTGGTGTTCAAAAACTGATTACTGTTACTGTTACTCTTAACGTTACTGTTAACGTTACCGTTTTGTTAAGTGTTGAGTGTTGACTGTTGCTTACAAGCGGGCTGGCTGGCGGGTTTAGTTATGCTCAAGTCATGGAGAATTTCCCATTCTGGTTTTTATCTTTTTTTTTTTTTTTTTGTTGTAAAGAAAAGTTACAGAGATTTATGGCAAGTCATGGTTTTAATATGAAAGCTTAAACCATAAAAGATGGAATAGACTATCCCTTAGCAATGGATAAAATATATACTTTCTCTCATGTATATATCTCTGTATATGTAAAGAACATTCATATAAGAATCTGTGTATGTGTGTGTGAATGAGTTTATTTGCCTTGCTAAGTATTTAACTAAATATGAGTGTGTGTGTGTGTTTTTTGCATATAATATTACCTTTCGTACTTACATATGTACGTAAGGATGAATAAGTCTTTATACATGCAATATACATATATATACGATGACGGCGATGATGATGTGCATAAATCTTTACTATAGAAGGGAATGATACCTCAGTAGTAGTACGCAGTGGATGTAGGGATTGATTATCGGACAATTCCAAGTGCAGTGCTGGATGATATCATGAATGAAGTCTGTTCTGAGAGGAGAGCAATAACAAGCAGTCTCACACGCCAGCTCAAGGATTTGGATTATGCGGTTGATATTTGTTTACTCTCGTATAAAGTCTATGTAAATAAAGCTAGAGGATTTAGGAAGGATAGCGCGCAATGCTGGACTTGAGTTAAATATTATGTAAAGAAAACCAAAACCGTGAGGATTAACAACGTAAGCACCGACATCACCATGCTACAAGGCCAACCAGTCAAATACGTAGTTAGTTTCTGCTATCTAGGAAGTATAGTGGCAACAAATGGCGGCACAGAAACAGCGTGCTCAATAAAACGAGACCGGCACGCCGGACGACATGGAGACAACATGGAGAACCTCACAAAATCGACCTTGTTGTACGGAAGTAAAACTTGGTTAATATAGAACATCATCACGTAAAAACTATAGGTATTCATCAACAATTGCCTCAGAATCATTTTGACTTAATAACATCAGCAACATAGATGTCTGGAACATTATCAACGAGAAATCCATAAAAGCGCAAGTAAAATGTAGGAAATGGAGATTAATCGGCCATACACTCAGAAAGAATACTGATAGTATAATACGAATGGCACTTGAGTGGAATCCTAAAGGTTCAAGAAGTCGTGGTTGGCCAAAGAACACCTGAAGACGTTCGATACTCCAAGATCTAGGACAGTTGAATCTTACATGGAAAGACGCAAAAGTAACAGCAGTCAACCCTATAAGATGGAAATGCTTTGTAAAACCCATACGCTCCCAAGAAGGCTAATGAAAAAAAGCGAAACAAATGTAAAGCTAAGCTGGTTGTAGAGAAACTCAATGGAATTAGGACGATCATAATCCATTACTGTAAACAGCGAGCACAATTAGTCTTTTGTTATCAACTTCTTTTGGGCTGTATTAGATGATTTGAATACTAACGACGTGTGGTTTCAACAAGACGGTTTTACGTGCCGCATTAGCTTATGCCATATTGGATATTCTGTATGAAGGCCACCGAGATAGTGGCGGAAGGATACGTCTTCAAGGATATGTCTTCAAGGATACGTCTTCAAGATTTCGATGATATTTTATATAATATCTGTGTATAGGCCACCTGACCACTGCAGTGTTTTGCAAGCACATTTCAGGACCATATTGGAAGCAGCACAATTTTTGTTGGCTGATGGAATTTTCTCTTTTATTTTACTCTGACAACCAGACTGCGATAAGTTAAAGGTATCTCCTGCATAGTTTCGAGGATCTGGAGATACCTTCGGGAATTGTATTACAGATGAATTAGCCAGGACAGGTACTAAGCTTTTAAATCTCTGGCATGTTACAAATGTACCGATTGCTTAACCTCCCGGCAGATTTCTGGCAATAACTCTGAGTAGAAATAAAAATTGTCATGAAAATGTTTCTCAAAAATCTTACGTTTGGAATCGACTTTAAACTGTAGGTCCCACGCTACTCATGTATCAAATTAACACACACATTATAAACGGTGTGAGAAGCTAGGTTGTAATCCTTACTGAAGGTTTGTAATGACAAATTATTTATGTATGTATGTATGTATTATACGTACTAATTGTGTTCTGTCTTTAAATTGTATGGCTATACATACACAGTCTTAAGGTTCGCAAAGGACACTGTTCTATAGGAAGACGTGTTGAAAGACGTGTCCTCAAATGACTTCTGCAGGTTGTTGTAAAAAATACTCCTTGCTCTGCTCAATACCATCACGTAAGTTGTTAAGAGATAGCGTAGGCATTAAACATCAAACGCATGATTGTTTTGAATTATTTTTAAAAGCCGAACTGTTCAAAATGGTATAGTGGTTTAGTGTCACAAGAATTTACGTGAAGAAATTTTATTGATCAAATGATTTTCCATTGAATACTTCTAAAAAGGTCTCATGCACAGTCAGGAGTATTGAAAAATAAGATCACGATGAGGTTTTGGAGGTATACTAACCTGATGCAACCAGCCATAACGATCAATTATGTTTTCTACTGGCCTGTGCTTTTATGTTCTGTTGTAAAAAATTCATGCCAGATACATCTTTAATGAGGTTCTGGTGGAGTAATAATCGAACTAGAGAAGTGAAGAGGACTATTTAATAAGAACTGGAAGCAGCCGTCAAAATAAGTAATTATGGTTCCTATATGCTTCAAGCTCGACTGTTTAAATAAAGCGATCAAGCAAGAAGCCGCCTTGGTCTGTAGGCTGTGTTGGCTTATTAGACGGTTCAAACCCCAGGTCATCTCCAACGAAATATGAAATATGAAAAAGTATTACTTTGGCGACTTCCTCTCAGAAGATTTCTGGCAAAAACTCCGAGAATTAATAAAATTGCAATGAATAGTTTCTCAAAAACTCTGTCGTTCGGAGTCGACTTTAGAACTGTAGGTTCCTTCCCCTTTTTACTTAATTTAAATTCCTTCATAATATTTTAAAGAATAACATACTCTTGCCTTTTAGTTTTGCCAAAAAATAAAACACAAAACTTGGCTGTGCTGAAAATATATATGAAAAGGCAACAAAATGCCAACACTGTGTTGGAATTTATAGTGATGCAGGAGTTTTTTTTCGTACTTTTTTTTCATGTTTTTATTGGAATTGGTGGCTCTTTTTTAAACAACAAACATGAGTTTTAATAAAATTTTCTTGCAATTCAAAGCTAAAGGAAGGAAAAAGAAGAAGATGAACAAAATTCTTCTTTAGCTTGATTTTTCATATTTTTCAACTTTACATGAACAAGTAGTCAAGCGTATAATTGCCATTAAATTGGTAACAGTTTAGGAAGGAAAATAAAGAAAAAAAACGAGGAGAGAGAGAGACGAAGAAAATAAAACTTAAAAGGATTGAAGTGTCACTAAGCAATTGCAATATTGCCATCTAAACGATACAAAAAAGAGGTGGCACACATGCCAAGACAGAATTTTTAATATTTTCTAGGTGGATTGGTAATGGTAGTGAAAGTTTTTGTTTTGGCCAATAGACCAGGGCTACATACGATGTTAAAATTATTATCACAACATTACTTAGCCTTTCTTGTATGTTTAGGGCTAAATGTGTACTTAAATATCCTTTTACTGGGGAACAGACGAATTATACGTTACATTGTAAATATTGTTGCACCTGCTGGCTGACAGTATTTGTTTAAAATCCTTTATCTGTGTATAGTCCATGAATAGTTAGGCTTTTATATCCTAACAATTGCCGTATTTACGGAAAATAAAAGTGTGGTACCTACCAGTAAAATTTTTGTTGAAAATTGTACTTCAGCTCTGCTTGATTTTAAATAAATTTCCATAGAGGAAAGGATGGCCTTGTTAGCTAAATCTGTTAAAAGTTTCTCTTCTTTGTTTTTTTTTTTTTGGTATCAGTTTTAATTGATATTATTTTAGGTTGCCATATAATTTGTATTGCTTTTATCTATGTGGTCAATTAAAAGTAGTCCGAAAACACCTGAGCCTTTTGAAGGAAACAAAAATAATTATTTTTGGAAAACTTTTTGGTAAACAATGATTAAAAATTTATAAACACTTAACACAAAATATTTTATAATGAAATGAAAATAGAAATTTTTATTGAAACAAACTTAAGTTCTTATTCCATATCTTTAGAAAAAGTAGTGACCCAATATCTCATACTTTCCTTTGTCTAAGGCCCTAGAAGTTGCAAAATAAATGCGGTATCTTTTACATATTGTTACGTTTTTAAACGGTTAAAATATAAGCTCGTAGATCGCAAATAAAATAAAAAAAATTTGTGTTTAATTTTAATTAAAATTCTTTATTATTCGCACAATTCTGTGAGCCACTGTTTACAACTTTATGTAAACAACAACAATTGCTTTGTTTGTTATACCTCTGTTGACACGCTTT